>CAUYWW010000077.1:0-600000 GCA_963576845.1 Megachile leachella
TTGTTACGCATATTATGAAGTTATAATCGCTAGAACTATAATAAATATACTTATTACTTATATTATTATCAATATAACATGCATTATTACCCATATTATGCAGTTATTATCGATAGAACTGTAATAAATATACTTACTACTTTAATTATCATCAATATAACATGCATTATTACCCATATAATGCAGTTATTATCGACAGAAGTATAAGAAATATACCTATTACTTTTATTATTATCAATATAACATGCACTATTACCCATATTTTACTATTATTATCGCTAGAACTATAATAATTATACTTATTACTCCCGATATTATCAATATAACATGCATTATTACCCATATAATGCAGTTATTATCGCTAGAACTGTAATAATTATACTTATTACTTATATTATTAGCAATATAACGTGCATTATTACCGATATAATGCAGTTATTATCGCCAGAACTGTAATAATTATACTTATTACTTATATTATTATCAATATAACATGTATTATTACCCATATTATGCAGTTATTATCGATAGAACTGTAACAAATATACTTATTACTTTTCTTATTATCAATATGACATGCATTATTAGCCATATTTTACTATTATTATCGTTAGAACTATAATAATTATACTTATTACTCCCGATATTATCAATATAACATGCATTATTACGCATACAATGCAGTTATTATCGCTAGAACTGTAATAATTATACTTATTACTTACATTATTATCAATATAACATGCATTATCACGCATATAATGCAGTTATTATCGACAGAAGTATAATAAATATACTTATTACTTTTATTATTATCAATATAACATGCACTATTAGCCATATTTTACTATTATTATCGCTAGAACTATAATAACTATTCTTATTACTCCCGATATTATCAATATAACATGCACTATTACCCATATAATGCAGTTACTATCGCTAGAATTGTAATAATTATACTTATTACTTATATTATTATCAATATAACATGCATTATTACCCATATTATGCAGTTATTATCGATAGAACTGTAATAAATCTACTTAGTGCTTATATTATTATCAATATAACATGCATTATTACCCATATAATGGAGTTATTATCGCTAGAACTGTAATAATTATACTCATTACTTATATTATTATCAATATAACATGCATTATTACCCATATAATGGAGTTATTATCGCTAGAACTGTAATAATTATACTCATTACTTATATTATTATCAATATAACATGCATTATTACCCATATAATGGAGTTAATATCGCTAGAACTGTAATAATTATACTTATTGCTTATATTATTATCAATATAACATGCATTATTACCCATATTATGCAGTCATTATCGATAGAACTGTAATAAATATACTTACTACTTTAGTTATCATGAATATAACATGCATTATTACCCATATTATGCAGTTATTATCGATAGAACTATAATAAATATACTCATTACTTTTATTATTATCAATATAACATGCATTATTACCCATATAATGCAGTTATTATCGGTAGAACTGTAATAATTGTACTTATTACTTACATTATTATCAATATAACATGCATTATTACCCATATAATGGTGTTATTATCGCTAGAACTGTAATAATTATACTTATTACTTATATTATTATCAATATAACATGCATTATTACCCATATAATGCAGTTATTATCGACAGAAGTAAAATAAATATACTTATTACTCCCGATATTATCAATATAACATCCATTAGTACCCATATTATGAAGTTATTATCGATAGAACTGTATTAAATATACTTTTTACTTTTATTATTATCAATATAACATGCATTGTTACGCATATTATGAAGTTATAATCGCTAGAACTATAATAAATATACTTATTACTTATATTATTGTCAATATAACATGCATTATTACCCATATTATGCAGTTATTATCGATAGAACTATAATAAATATACTTATTACTTTTATTATTATCAATGTAACATGCACTATTACCCATATTATGCAGTTATTATCGATAGAACTATAATAAATATACTCATTACTTTTATTATTATCAATATAACATGCATTATTACCCATATAATGCAGTTATTATCGGTAGAACTGTAATAATTGTACTTATTACTTACATTATTATCAATATAACATGCATTATTACCCATATAATGGTGTTATTATCGCTAGAACTGTAATAATTATACTTATTACTTATATTATTATCAATATAACATGCATTATTACCCATATAATGCAGTTATTATCGGCAGAAGTAAAATAAATATACTTATTACTCCCGATATTATCAATATAACATCCATTAGTACCCATATTATGAAGTTATTATCGATAGAACTGTATTAAATATACTTTTTACTTTTATTATTATCAATATAACATGCATTGTTACGCATATTATGAAGTTATAATCGCTAGAACTATAATAAATATACTTATTACTTATATTATTGTCAATATAACATGCATTATTACCCATATTATGCAGTTATTATCGATAGAACTATAATAAATATACTTATTACTTTTATTATTATCAATGTAACATGCACTATTACCCATATAATGCAGTTATTATTGACAGAAGTATAATAAATATATTTATTACTTTTATTATTATCAATATAACAGGCACTCTTAGCCATATTTTACTAGTATTATCGCTAGAACTATAATAATTATGCTTATTACTCCCGATATTATCAATATAACATCCATTGTTACCCATATAATGCAGTTCTTATCGCTGGAACTGTAATAATTATACTTGTTACTCCCGATATTATCAATATAACATGCATTATTACGCATATAATGCAGTTATTATCGCTAGAACTGTAATAATTATACTTATTACTTATATTATTATCAATATAACATGCATTATTACCCATATAATGCAGTTATTATAGCTAGAACTATAATAAATATACGTATTACTTTTATTATCATCAATATAACATGCATTATTACCCATATTATGCAGTTATTATCGATAGAACTATAATAAATATACTTATTACTTTTATTATTATCAATATAACATGCATTATTACCCATATAATGCAGTTATTATCGCTAGAACTGTAATAATTATACTTATTACTTATATTATTATCAATATAACATGCATTATTACCCATATAATGGAGTTATTATCGCCAGAACTGTAATAATTATACTCATTACTTATATTATTATCAATATAACATGCATTATTACCCATATAATGGAGTTATTATCGCTAGAACTGTAATAATTATACTTATTACTTATATTATTATCAATATAACATGCATTATTACCCATATTATGCAGTTACTATAGCTACAACTATAATAAATATACGTATTACTTTTATTATCATCAATATAACATGCATTATTACCCATATTATGCAGTTATTATCGATAGAACTATAATAAATATACTTATTACTTTTATTATTATCAATATAACATGCATTATTACCCATATAATGCAGTTATTATCGCTAGAACTGTAATAATTATACTTATTACTTATATTATTATCAATATAACATGCATTATTACCCATATAATGGAGTTATTATCGCCAGAACTGTAATAATTATACTCATTACTTATATTATTATCAATATAACATGCATTATTACCCATATAATGGAGTTATTATCGCTAGAACTGTAATAATTATACTTATTACTTATATTATTATCAATATAACATGCATTATTACCCATATTATGCAGTTACTATAGCTACAACTATAATAAATATACGTATTATTTTTATTATCATCAATATAACATGCATTATTACCCATATTATGCAGTTATTATCGATAGAACTATAATAAATATACTTATTACTTTTATTATTATCAATATAACATGCATTACTACCCATATTATGCAGTTATTATCGATAGAACTGTAATAAATATACTTACTACTTTCATTATCATCAATACAACATGCATTATTACCCATATTATGCAGTTACTATCGATAGAACTATAATAATTATACTTATTACTTTTATTATTATCAATATAACATGCATTATTACCCATATAATGCAGTTATTATCGCTAGAACTGTAATAATTATACTTATTACTCATATTATTATCAATATAACATGCATTATTACCCATATAATGGAGTTATTATCGCTAGAACTGTAATAATTGTACTTATTACTTATATTATTATCAATATAACATGCATTATTACCCATATAATGGAGTTATTATCGCTAGAACTGTAATAATTATACTCATTACTTATATTATTATCAATATAACATGCATTATTACCCATATTATGCAGTTATTATCGATAGAACTGTAATAAATATACTTACTACTTTAATTATCATCAATATAACATGCATTATTACCCATATTATGCAGTTATTATCGATAGAACTATAATAAATATACTCATTACATTTATTATTATCAATATAACATGCATTATTACCCATATAATGCAGTTATTATCGGTAGAACTGTAATAATTGTACTTATTACTTACATTATTATCAATATAACATGCATTATTACCCATATAATGGTGTTATTATCGCTAGAACTGTAATAATTATACTTATTACTTATATTATTATCAATATAACATGCATTATTACCCATATAATGCAGTTATTATCGACAGAAGTAAAATAAATATACTTATTACTCCCGATATTATCAATATAACATCCATTAGTACCCATATTATGAAGTTATTATCGATAGAACTGTATTAAATATACTTTTTACTTTTATTATTATCAATATAACATGCATTGTTACGCATATTATGAAGTTATAATCGCTAGAACTATAATAAATATACTTATTACTTATATTATTATCAATATAACATGCATTATTACCCATATTATGCAGTTATTATCGATAGAACTGTAATAAATATACTTACTACTTTAATTATCATCAATATAACATGCATTATTACGCATACAATGCAGTTATTATCGCTAGAACTGTAATAATTATACTTATTACTTACATTATTATCAATATAACATGCACTATCACCCATATAATACAGTTATTATCGACAGAAGTATAAGAAATATACTTATTACTTTTATTATTATCAATATAACATGCACTATTACCCATATTTTACTATTATTATCGCTAGAACTATAATAATTATACTTATTACTCCCGATATTATCAATATAACATGCATTATTACCCATATAATGCAGTTACTATCGCTAGAATTGTAATAATTATACTTATTACTTATATTATTATCAATATAACATGCATTATTACGCATATTATGCAGTTATTATCGATAGAACTATAATAAATATACATATTACTTTTATTATTATCAATATACCATGCATTATTACCCATATAATGCAGTTATTATCGCTAGAACTGTAATAATTATACTTATTACTTATATTATTAGCAATATAACGTGCATTATTACCGATATAATGCAGTTATTATCGCCAGAACTGTAATAATTATACTTATTACTTATATTATTATCAATATAACATGCATTATTACCCATATTATGCAGTTATTATCGATAGAACTGTAACAAATATACTTATTACTTTTATTATTATCAATATGACATGCATTATTAGCCATATTTTACTATTATTATCGTTAGAACTATAATAATTATACTTATTACTCCCGATATTATCAATATAACATGCATTATTACGCATACAATGCAGTTATTATCGCTAGAACTGTAATAATTATACTTATTACTTACATTATTATCAATATAACATGCATTATCACCCATATAATGCAGTTATTATCGACAGAAGTATAATAAATATACTTATTGCTTTTATTATTATCAATGTAACATGCACTATTAGCCACATTTTACTATTATTATCGCTATAACTATAATAATTATACTTATTACTCCCGATATTATCAATATAACATGCATTATTACCCATATAATGCAGTTACGACCGCTAGAATTGTAATAATTATACTTAATACTTATATTATTATCAATATAACATGCATTATTACCTACATAATGGAGCTATTATAGCTAGAACTGTAATAATTATACTTATTACTTACATCATTATCAATATAACATGCATTATCACGCATATAATGCAGTTATTATCGACAGAAGTATAATAAATATACTTATTACTTTTATTATTATCAATATAACATGCACTATTAGCCATATTTTACTATTATTATCGCTAGAACTATAATAACTATTCTTATTACTCCCGATATTATCAATATAACATGCATTATTACCCATATAATGCAGTTACTATCGCTAGAATTGTAATAATTATACTTATTACTTATATTATTATCAATATAACATGCATTATTACCCATATTATGCAGTTATTATCGATAGAACTGTAATAAATATACTTAGTGCTTATATTATTATCAATATAACATGCATTATTACCCATATAATGGAGTTATTATCGCTAGAACTGTAATAATTATACTCATTACTTATATTATTATCAATATAACATGCATTATTACCCATATAATGGAGTTATTATCGCTAGAACTGTAATAATTATACTCATTACTTATATTATTATCAATATAACATGCATTATTACCCATATAATGGAGTTAATATCGCTAGAACTGTAGTAATTATACTTATTACTTATATTATTATCAATATAACATGCATTATTACCCATATTATGCAGTTATTATCGATAGAACTGTAATAAATATACTTACTACTTTAGTTATCATCAATATAACATGCATTATTACCCATATTATGCAGTTATTATCGATAGAACTATAATAAATATACTCATTACTTTTATTATTATCAATATAACATGCATTATTACCCATATAATGCAGTTATTATCGGTAGAACTGTAATAATTGTACTTATTACTTACATTATTATCAATATAACATGCATTATTACCCATATAATGGTGTTATTATCGCTAGAACTGTAATAATTATACTTATTACTTATATTATTATCAATATAACATGCATTATTACCCATATAATGCAGTTATTATCGGCAGAAGTAAAATAAATATACTTATTACTCCCGATATTATCAATATAACATCCATTAGTACCCATATTATGAAGTTATTATCGATAGAACTGTATTAAATATACTTTTTACTTTTATTATTATCAATATAACATGCATTGTTACGCATATTATGAAGTTATAATCGCTAGAACTATAATAAATATACTTATTACTTATATTATTGTCAATATAACATGCATTATTACCCATATTATGCAGTTATTATCGATAGAACTATAATAAATATACTTATTACTTTTATTATTATCAATGTAACATGCACTATTACCCATATAATGCAGTTATTATTGACAGAAGTATAATAAATATATTTATTACTTTTATTATTATCAATATAACAGGCACTCTTAGCCATATTTTACTAGTATTATCGCTAGAACTATAATAATTATGCTTATTACTCCCGATATTATCAATATAACATCCATTGTTACCCATATAATGCAGTTCTTATCGCTGGAACTGTAATAATTATACTTGTTACTCCCGATATTATCAATATAACATGCATTATTACGCATATAATGCAGTTATTATCGCTAGAACTGTAATAATTATACTTATTACTTATATTATTATCAATATAACATGCATTATTACCCATATAATGCAGTTATTATAGCTAGAACTATAATAAATATACGTATTACTTTTATTATCATCAATATAACATGCATTATTACCCATATTATGCAGTTATTATCGATAGAACTATAATAAATATACTTATTACTTTTATTATTATCAATATAACATGCATTATTACCCATACAATGCAGTTATTATCGGTAGAACTGTAATAATTGTACTTATTACTTACATTATTATCAATATAACATGCATTATTACCCATATAATGGTGTTATTATCGCTAGAACTGTAATAATTATACTTATTACTTATATTATTATCAATATAACATGCATTATTACCCATATAATGCAGTTATTATCGACAGAAGTAAAATAAATATACTTATTACTCCCGATATTATCAATATAACATCCATTAGTACCCATATTATGAAGTTATTATCGATAGAACTGTATTAAATATACTTATTACTTATATTATTATCAATATAACATGCATTATTACCCATATTATGCAGTTATTATCGATAGAACTGTAATAAATATACTTACTACTTTAGTTATCATCAATATAACATGCATTATTACCCATATTATGCAGTTATTATCGATAGAACTATAATAAATATACTCATTACTTTTATTATTATCAATATAACATGCATTATTACCCATATAATGCAGTTATTATCGGTAGAACTGTAATAATTGTACTTATTACTTACATTATTATCAATATAACATGCATTATTACCCATATAATGGTGTTATTATCGCTAGAACTGTAATAATTATACTTATTACTTATATTATTATCAATATAACATGCATTATTACCCATATAATGCAGTTATTATCGGCAGAAGTAAAATAAATATACTTATTACTCCCGATATTATCAATATAACATCCATTAGTACCCATATTATGAAGTTATTATCGATAGAACTGAATTAAATATACTTTTTACTTTTATTATTATCAATATAACATGCATTGTTACGCATATTATGAAGTTATAATCGCTAGAACTATAATAAATATACTTATTACTTATATTATTGTCAATATAACATGCATTATTACCCATATTATGCAGTTATTATCGATAGAACTATAATAAATATACTTATTACTTTTATTATTATCAATGTAACATGCACTATTACCCATATAATGCAGTTATTATTGACAGAAGTATAATAAATATATTTATTACTTTTATTATTATCAATATAACAGGCACTCTTAGCCATATTTTACTAGTATTATCGCTAGAACTATAATAATTATGCTTATTACTCCCGATATTATCAATATAACATCCATTGTTACCCATATAATGCAGTTCTTATCGCTGGAACTGTAATAATTATACTTGTTACTCCCGATATTATCAATATAACATGCATTATTACGCATATAATGCAGTTATTATCGCTAGAACTGTAATAATTATACTTATTACTTATATTATTATCAATATAACATGCATTATTACCCATATAATGCAGTTATTATAGCTAGAACTATAATAAATATACGTATTACTTTTATTATCATCAATATAACATGCATTATTACCCATATTATGCAGTTATTATCGATAGAACTATAATAAATATACTTATTACTTTTATTATTATCAATATAACATGCATTATTACCCATATAATGCAGTTATTATCGCTAGAACTGTAATAATTATACTTATTACTTATATTATTATCAATATAACATGCATTATTACCCATATAATGGAGTTATTATCGCCAGAACTGTAATAATTATACTCATTACTTATATTATTATCAATATAACATGCATTATTACCCATATAATGGAGTTATTATCGCTAGAACTGTAATAATTATACTTATTACTTATATTATTATCAATATAACATGCATTATTACCCATATTATGCAGTTACTATAGCTACAACTATAATAAATATACGTATTATTTTTATTATCATCAATATAACATGCATTATTACCCATATTATGCAGTTATTATCGATAGAACTATAATAAATATACTTATTACTTTTATTATTATCAATATAACATGCATTACTACCCATATTATGCAGTTATTATCGATAGAACTGTAATAAATATACTTACTACTTTCATTATCATCAATATAACATGCATTATTACCCATATTATGCAGTTACTATCGATAGAACTATAATAATTATACTTATTACTTTTATTATTATCAATATAACATGCATTATTACCCATATAATGCAGTTATTATCGCTAGAACTGTAATAATTATACTTATTACTTATATTATTATCAATATAACATGCATTATTACCCATATAATGGAGTTATTATCGCTAGAACTGTAATAATTATACTTATTACTCCCGATATTATCAATATTACATGCATTATTACCCATGTTATGCAGTTATTATCGCTAGAACTATAATAAATATACGTATTACTTTTATTGTCATCAATATAACATGCATTATTACCCATATTATGCAGTTATTATCGATAGAACTGTAATAATTGTACTTATTACTTATATTATTATCAATATAACATGCATTATTACCCATATAATGGAGTTATTATCGCTAGAACTGTAATAATTATACTCATTACTTATATTATTATCAATATAACATGCATTATTACCCATATTATGCAGTTATTATCGATAGAACTGTAATAAATATACTTACTACTTTAATTATCATCAATATAACATGCATTATTACCCATATTATGCAGTTATTATCGATAGAACTATAATAAATATACTCATTACATTTATTATTATCAATATAACATGCATTATTACCCATACAATGCAGTTATTATCGGTAGAACTGTAATAATTGTACTTATTACTTACATTATTATCAATATAACATGCATTATTACCCATATAATGGTGTTATTATCGCTAGAACTGTAATAATTATACTTATTACTTATATTATTATCAATATAACATGCATTATTACCCATATAATGCAGTTATTATCGACAGAAGTAAAATAAATATACTTATTACTCCCGATATTATCAATATAACATCCATTAGTACCCATATTATGAAGTTATTATCGATAGAACTGTATTAAATATACTTTTTACTTTTATTATTATCAATATAACATGCATTGTTACGCATATTATGAAGTTATAATCGCTAGAACTATAATAAATATACTTATTACTTATATTATTATCAATATAACATGCATTATTACCCATATTATGCAGTTATTATCGATAGAACTGTAATAAATATACTTACTACTTTAATTATCATCAATATAACATGCATTATTACGCATACAATGCAGTTATTATCGCTAGAACTGTAATAATTATACTTATTACTTACATTATTATCAATATAACATGCATTATCACCCATATAATGCAGTTATTATCGACAGAAGTATAAGAAATATACTTATTACTTTTATTATTATCAATATAACATGCACTATTACCCATATTTTACTATTATTATCGCTAGAACTATAATAATTATACTTATTACCCCCGATATTATCAATATAACATGCATTATTACCCATATAATGCAGTTACTATCGCTAGAATTGTAATAATTATACTTATTACTTATATTATTATCAATATAACATGCATTATTACGCATATTATGCAGTTATTATCGATAGAACTATAATAAATATACATATTACTTTTATTATTATCAATATACCATGCATTATTACCCATATAATGCAGTTATTATCGCTAGAACTGTAATAATTATACTTATTACTTATATTATTAGCAATATAACGTGCATTATTACCGATATAATGCAGTTATTATCGCCAGAACTGTAATAATTATACTTATTACTTATATTATTATCAATATAACATGCATTATTACCCATATTATGCAGTTATTATCGATAGAACTGTAACAAATATACTTATTACTTTTATTATTATCAATATGACATGCATTATTAGCCATATTTTACTATTATTATCGTTAGAACTATAATAATTATACTTATTACTCCCGATATTATCAATATAACATGCATTATTACGCATACAATGCAGTTATTATCGCTAGAACTGTAATAATTATACTTATTACTTACATTATTATCAATATAACATGCATTATCACCCATATAATGCAGTTATTATCGACAGAAGTATAATAAATATACTTATTGCTTTTATTATTATCAATATAACATGCACTATTAGCCACATTTTACTATTATTATCGCTATAAATATAATAATTATACTTATTACTCCCGATATTATCAATATAACATGCATTATTACCCATATAATGCAGCTACGACCGCTAGAATTGTAATAATTATACTTAATACTTATATTATTATCAATATAACATGCATTATTACCTATATAATGGAGCTATTATAGCTAGAACTGTAATAATTATACTTATTACTTACATTATTATCAATATAACATGCATTATCACGCATATAATGCAGTTATTATCGACAGAAGTACAATAAATATACTTATTACTTTTATTATTATCAATATAACATGCACTATTAGCCATATTTTACTATTATTATCGCTAGAACTATAATAACTATTCTTATTACTCCCGATATTATCAATATAACATGCATTATTACCCATATAATGCAGTTACTATCGCTAGAATTGTAATAATTATACTTATTACTTATATTATTATCAATATAACATGCATTATTACCCATATTATGCAGTTATTATCGATAGAACTGTAATAAATATACTTAGTGCTTATATTATTATCAATATAACATGCATTATTACCCATATAATGGAGTTATTATCGCTAGAACTGTAATAATTATACTCATTACTTATATTATTATCAATATAACATGCATTATTACCCATATAATGGAGTTATTATCGCTAGAACTGTAATAATTATACTCATTACTTATATTATTATCAATATAACATGCATTATTACCCATATAATGGAGTTAATATCGCTAGAACTGTAGTAATTATACTTATTACTTATATTATTATCAATATAACATGCATTATTACCCATATTATGCAGTTATTATCGATAGAACTGTAATAAATATACTTACTACCTTAGTTATCATCAATATAACATGCATTATTACCCATATTATGCAGTTATTATCGATAGAACTATAATAAATATACTCATTACTTTTATTATTATCAATATAACATGCATTATTACCCATATAATGCAGTTATTATCGGTAGAACTGTAATAATTGTACTTATTACTTACATTATTATCAATATAACATGCATTATTACCCATATAATGGTGTTATTATCGCTAGAACTGTAATAATTATACTTATTACTTATATTATTGTCAATATAACATGCATTATTACCCATATAATGCAGTTATTATCGCTAGAACTGTAATAATTATACTTATTACTTATATTATTATCAATATAACATGCATTATTACCCATATAATGGAGTTATTATCGCCAGAACTGTAATAATTATACTCATTACTTATATTATTATCAATATAACATGCATTATTACCCATATAATGGAGTTATTATCGCTAGAACTGTAATAATTATACTTATTACTTATATTATTATCAATATAACATGCATTATTACCCATATTATGCAGTTACTATAGCTACAACTATAATAAATATACGTATTATTTTTATTATCATCAATATAACATGCATTATTACCCATATTATGCAGTTATTATCGATAGAACTATAATAAATATACTTATTACTTTTATTATTATCAATATAACATGCATTACTAACCATATTATGCAGTTATTATCGATAGAACTGTAATACATATACTTACTACTATCATTATCATCAATATAACATGCATTATTACGCATATTATGCAGTTACTATCGATAGAACTATAATAATTATACTTATTACTTTTATTATTATCAATATAACATGCATTATTACCCATATAATGCAGTTATTATCGCTAGAACTGTAATAATTATACTTATTACTTATATTATTATCAATATAACATGCATTATTACCCATATAATGGAGTTATTATCGCTAGAACTGTAATAATTATACTTATTACTCCCGATATTATCAATATTACATGCATTATTACCCATGTTATGCAGTTATTATCGCTAGAACTATAATAAATATACGTATTACTTTTATTGTCATCAATATAACATGCATTATTACCCATATTATGCAGTTATTATTGATAGAACTGTAATAATTGTACTTATTACTTATATTATTATCAATATAACATGCATTATTACCCATATAATGGAGTTATTATCGCTAGAACTGTAATAATTATACTCATTACTTATATTATTATCAATATAACATGCATTATTACCCATATTATGCAGTTATTATCGATAGAACTGTAATAAATATACTTACTACTTTAATTATCATCAATATAACATGCATTATTACCCATATTATGCAGTTATTATCGATAGAACTATAATAAATATACTCATTACATTTATTATTATCAATATAACATGCATTATTACCCATATAATGCAGTTATTATCGGTAGAACTGTAATAATTGTACTTATTACTTACATTATTATCAATATAACATGCATTATTACCCATATAATGGTGTTATTATCGCTAGAACTGTAATAATTATACTTATTACTTATATTATTATCAATATAACATGCATTATTACCCATATAATGCAGTTATTATCGACAGAAGTAAAATAAATATACTTATTACTCCCGATATTATCAATATAACATCCATTAGTACCCATATTATGAAGTTATTATCGATAGAACTGTATTAAATATACTTTTTACTTTTATTATTATCAATATAACATGCATTGTTACGCATATTATGAAGTTATAATCGCTAGAACTATAATAAATATACTTATTACTTATATTATTATCAATATAACATGCATTATTACCCATATTATGCAGTTATTATCGATAGAACTGTAATAAATATACTTACTACTTTAATTATCATCAATATAACATGCATTATTACGCATACAATGCAGTTATTATCGCTAGAACTGTAATAATTATACTTATTACTTACATTATTATCAATATAACATGCATTATCACCCATATAATGCAGTTATTATCGACAGAAGTATAAGAAATATACTTATTACTTATATTATTATCAATATAACATGCACTATTACCCATATTTTACTATTATTATCGCTAGAACTATAATAATTATACTTATTACTCCCGATATTATCAATATAACATGCATTATTACCCATATAATGCAGTTACTATCGCTAGAATTGTAATAATTATACTTATTACTTATATTATTATCAATATAACATGCATTATTACGCATATTATGCAGTTATTATCGATAGAACTATAATAAATATACATATTACTTTTATTATTATCAATATACCATGCATTATTACCCATATAATGCAGTTATTATCGCTAGAACTGTAATAATTATACTTATTACTTATATTATTAGCAATATAACGTGCATTATTACCGATATAATGCAGTTATTATCGCCAGAACTGTAATAATTATACTTATTACTTATATTATTATCAATATAACATGCATTATTACCCATATTATGCAGTTATTATCGATAGAACTGTAACAAATATACTTATTACTTTTATTATTATCAATATGACATGCATTATTAGCCATATTTTACTATTATTATCGTTAGAACTATAATAATTATACTTATTACTCCCGATATTATCAATATAACATGCATTATTACGCATACAATGCAGTTATTATCGCTAGAACTGTAATAATTATACTTATTACTTACATTATTATCAATATAACATGCATTATCACCCATATAATGCAGTTATTATCGACAGAAGTATAATAAATATACTTATTGCTTTTATTATTATCAATGTAACATGCACTATTAGCCACATTTTACTATTATTATCGCTATAACTATAATAATTATACTTATTACTCCCGATATTATCAATATAACATGCATTATTACCCATATAATGCAGTTACGACCGCTAGAATTGTAATAATTATACTTAATACTTATATTATTATCAATATAACATGCATTATTACCTACATAATGGAGCTATTATAGCTAGAACTGTAATAATTATACTTATTACTTACATCATTATCAATATAACATGCATTATCACGCATATAATGCAGTTATTATCGACAGAAGTATAATAAATATACTTATTACTTTTATTATTATCAATATAACATGCACTATTAGCCATATTTTACTATTATTATCGCTAGAACTATAATAACTATTCTTATTACTCCCGATATTATCAATATAACATGCATTATTACCCATATAATGCAGTTACTATCGCTAGAATTGTAATAATTATACTTATTACTTATATTATTATCAATATAACATGCATTATTACCCATATTATGCAGTTATTATCGATACAACTGTAATAAATATACTTAGTGCTTATATTATTATCAATATAACATGCATTATTACCCATATAATGGAGTTATTATCGCTAGAACTGTAATAATTATACTCATTACTTATATTATTATCAATATAACATGCATTATTACCCATATAATGGAGTTATTATCGCTAGAACTGTAATAATTATACTCATTACTTATATTATTATCAATATAACATGCATTATTACCCATATAATGGAGTTAATATCGCTAGAACTGTAGTAATTATACTTATTACTTATATTATTATCAATATAACATGCATTATTACCCATATTATGCAGTTATTATCGATAGAACTGTAATAAATATACTTACTACTTTAGTTATCATCAATATAACATGCATTATTACCCATATTATGCAGTTATTATCGATAGAACTATAATAAATATACTCATTACTTTTATTATTATCAATATAACATGCATTATTACCCATATAATGCAGTTATTATCGATAGAACTATAATAAATATACTTATTACTTTTATTATTATCAATGTAACATGCACTATTACCCATATAATGCAGTTATTATTGACAGAAGTATAATAAATATATTTATTACTTTTATTATTATCAATATAACAGGCACTCTTAGCCATATTTTACTAGTATTATCGCTAGAACTATAATAATTATGCTTATTACTCCCGATATTATCAATATAACATCCATTGTTACCCATATAATGCAGTTCTTATCGCTGGAACTGTAATAATTATACTTGTTACTCCCGATATTATCAATATAACATGCATTATTACGCATATAATGCAGTTATTATCGCTAGAACTGTAATAATTATACTTATTACTTATATTATTATCAATATAACATGCATTATTACCCATATAATGCAGTTATTATAGCTAGAACTATAATAAATATACGTATTACTTTTATTATCATCAATATAACATGCATTATTACCCATATTATGCAGTTATTATCGATAGAACTATAATAAATATACTTATTACTTTTATTATTATCAATATAACATGCATTATTACCCATATAATGCAGTTATTATCGCTAGAACTGTAATAATTATACTTATTACTTATATTATTATCAATATAACATGCATTATTACCCATATAATGGAGTTATTATCGCCAGAACTGTAATAATTATACTCATTACTTATATTATTATCAATATAACATGCATTATTACCCATATAATGGAGTTATTATCGCTAGAACTGTAATAATTATACTTATTACTTATATTATTATCAATATAACATGCATTATTACCCATATTATGCAGTTACTATAGCTACAACTATAATAATTATACGTATTATTTTTATTATCATCAATATAACATGCATTATTACCCATATTATGCAGTTATTATCGATAGAACTATAATAAATATACTCATTACTTTTATTATTATCAATACAACATGCATTATTACCCATATAATGCAGTTATTATCGGTAGAACTGTAATAATTGTACTTATTACTTACATTATTATCAATATAACATGCATTATTACCCATATAATGGTGTTATTATCGCTAGAACTGTAATAATTATACTTATTACTTATATTATTATCAATATAACATGCATTATTACCCATATAATGCAGTTATTATCGGCAGAAGTAAAATAAATATACTTATTACTCCCGATATTATCAATATAACATCCATTAGTACCCATATTATGAAGTTATTATCGATAGAACTGTATTAAATATACTTTTTACTTTTATTATTATCAATATAACATGCATTGTTACGCATATTATGAAGTTATAATCGCTAGAACTATAATAAATATACTTATTACTTATATTATTGTCAATATAACATGCATTATTACCCATATTATGCAGTTATTATCGATAGAACTATAATAAATATACTTATTACTTTTATTATTATCAATGTAACATGCACTATTACCCATATAATGCAGTTATTATTGACAGAAGTATAATAAATATATTTATTACTTTTATTATTATCAATATAACAGGCACTCTTAGCCATATTTTACTAGTATTATCGCTAGAACTATAATAATTATGCTTATTACTCCCGATATTATCAATATAACATCCATTGTTACCCATATAATGCAGTTCTTATCGCTGGAACTGTAATAATTATACTTGTTACTCCCGATATTATCAATATAACATGCATTATTACGCATATAATGCAGTTATTATCGCTAGAACTGTAATAATTATACTTATTACTTATATTATTATCAATATAACATGCATTATTACCCATATTATGCAGTTACTATAGCTACAACTATAATAAATATACGTATTATTTTTATTATCATCAATATAACATGCATTATTACCCATATTATGCAGTTATTATCGATAGAACTATAATAAATATACTTATTACTTTTATTATTATCAATATAACATGCATTACTACCCATATTATGCAGTTATTATCGATAGAACTGTAATAAATATACTTACTACTTTCATTATCATCAATATAACATGCATTATTACCCATATTATGCAGTTACTATCGATAGAACTATAATAATTATACTTATTACTTTTATTATTATCAATATAACATGCATTATTACCCATATAATGCAGTTATTATCGCTAGAACTGTAATAATTATACTTATTACTTATATTATTATCAATATAACATGCATTATTACCCATATAATGGAGTTATTATCGCTAGAACTGTAATAATTATACTTATTACTCCCGATATTATCAATATTACATGCATTATTACCCATGTTATGCAGTTATTATCGCTAGAACTATAATAAATATACGTATTACTTTTATTGTCATCAATATAACATGCATTATTACCCATATTATGCAGTTATTATCGATAGAACTGTAATAATTGTACTTATTACTTATATTATTATCAATATAACATGCATTATTACCCATATAATGGAGTTATTATCGCTAGAACTGTAATAATTATACTCATTACTTATATTATTATCAATATAACATGCATTATTACCCATATTATGCAGTTATTATCGATAGAACTGTAATAAATATACTTACTACTTTAATTATCATCAATATAACATGCATTATTACCCATATTATGCAGTTATTATCGATAGAACTATAATAAATATACTCATTACATTTATTATTATCAATATAACATGCATTATTACCCATATAATGCAGTTATTATCGGTAGAACTGTAATAATTGTACTTATTACTTACATTATTATCAATATAACATGCATTATTACCCATATAATGGTGTTATTATCGCTAGAACTGTAATAATTATACTTATTACTTATATTATTATCAATATAACATGCATTATTACCCATATAATGCAGTTATTATCGACAGAAGTAAAATAAATATACTTATTACTCCCGATATTATCAATATAACATCCATTAGTACCCATATTATGAAGTTATTATCGATAGAACTGTATTAAATATACTTTTTACTTTTATTATTATCAATATAACATGCATTGTTACGCATATTATGAAGTTATAATCGCTAGAACTATAATAAATATACTTATTACTTATATTATTATCAATATAACATGCATTATTACCCATATTATGCAGTTATTATCGATAGAACTGTAATAAATATACTTACTACTTTAATTATCATCAATATAACATGCATTATTACGCATACAATGCAGTTATTATCGCTAGAACTGTAATAATTATACTTATTACTTACATTATTATCAATATAACATGCACTATCACCCATATAATACAGTTATTATCGACAGAAGTATAATAAATATACTTATTACTTTTATTATTATCAATATAACATGCACTATTAGCCATATTTTACTATTATTATCGCTAGAACTATAATAACTATTCTTATTACTCCCGATATTATCAATATAACATGCATTATTACCCATATAATGCAGTTACTATCGCTAGAATTGTAATAATTATACTTATTACTTATATTATTATCAATATAACATGCATTATTACCCATATTATGCAGTTATTATCGATAGAACTGTAATAAATATACTTAGTGCTTATATTATTATCAATATAACATGCATTATTACCCATATAATGGAGTTATTATCGCTAGAACTGTAATAATTATACTCATTACTTATATTATTATCAATATAACATGCATTATTACCCATATAATGGAGTTATTATCGCTAGAACTGTAATAATTATACTCATTACTTATATTATTATCAATATAACATGCATTATTACCCATATAATGGAGTTAATATCGCTAGAACTGTAGTAATTATACTTATTACTTATATTATTATCAATATAACATGCATTATTACCCATATTATGCAGTTATTATCGATAGAACTGTAATAAATATACTTACTACTTTAGTTATCATCAATATAACATGCATTATTACCCATATTATGCAGTTATTATCGATAGAACTATAATAAATATACTCATTACTTTTATTATTATCAATATAACATGCATTATTACCCATATAATGCAGTTATTATCGGTAGAACTGTAATAATTGTACTTATTACTTACATTATTATCAATATAACATGCATTATTACCCATATAATGGTGTTATTATCGCTAGAACTGTAATAATTATACTTATTACTTATATTATTATCAATATAACATGCATTATTACCCATATAATGCAGTTATTATCGGCAGAAGTAAAATAAATATACTTATTACTCCCGATATTATCAATATAACATCCATTAGTACCCATATTATGAAGTTATTATCGATAGAACTGTATTAAATATACTTTTTACTTTTATTATTATCAATATAACATGCATTGTTACGCATATTATGAAGTTATAATCGCTAGAACTATAATAAATATACTTATTACTTATATTATTGTCAATATAACATGCATTATTACCCATATTATGCAGTTATTATCGATAGAACTATAATAAATATACTTATTACTTTTATTATTATCAATGTAACATGCACTATTACCCATATAATGCAGTTATTATTGACAGAAGTATAATAAATATATTTATTACTTTTATTATTATCAATATAACAGGCACTCTTAGCCATATTTTACTAGTATTATCGCTAGAACTATAATAATTATGCTTATTACTCCCGATATTATCAATATAACATCCATTGTTACCCATATAATGCAGTTCTTATCGCTGGAACTGTAATAATTATACTTGTTACTCCCGATATTATCAATATAACATGCATTATTACGCATATAATGCAGTTATTATCGCTAGAACTGTAATAATTATACTTATTACTTATATTATTATCAATATAACATGCATTATTACCCATATAATGCAGTTATTATAGCTAGAACTATAATAAATATACGTATTACTTTTATTATCATCAATATAACATGCATTATTACCCATATTATGCAGTTATTATCGATAGAACTATAATAAATATACTTATTACTTTTATTATTATCAATATAACATGCATTATTACCCATATAATGCAGTTATTATCGCTAGAACTGTAATAATTATACTTATTACTTATATTATTATCAATATAACATGCATTATTACCCATATAATGGAGTTATTATCGCCAGAACTGTAATAATTATACTCATTACTTATATTATTATCAATATAACATGCATTATTACCCATATAATGGAGTTATTATCGCTAGAACTGTAATAATTATACTTATTACTTATATTATTATCAATATAACATGCATTATTACCCATATTATGCAGTTACTATAGCTACAACTATAATAAATATACGTATTATTTTTATTATCATCAATATAACATGCATTATTACCCATATTATGCAGTTATTATCGATAGAACTATAATAAATATACTTATTACTTTTATTATTATCAATATAACATGCATTTTACCCATATTATGCAGTTATTATCGATAGAACTGTAATAAATATACTTACTACTTTCATTATCATCAATATAACATGCATTATTACCCATATTATGCAGTTACTATCGATAGAACTATAATAATTATACTTATTACTTTTATTATTATCAATATAACATGCATTATTACCCATATAATGCAGTTATTATCGCTAGAACTGTAATAATTATACTTATTACTTATATTATTATCAATATAACATGCATTATTACCCATATAATGGAGTTATTATCGCTAGAACTGTAATAATTATACTTATTACTCCCGATATTATCAATATTACATGCATTATTACCCATGTTATGCAGTTATTATCGCTAGAACTATAATAAATATACGTATTACTTTTATTGTCATCAATATAACATGCATTATTACCCATATTATGCAGTTATTATCGATAGAACTGTAATAATTGTACTTATTACTTATATTATTATCAATATAACATGCATTATTACCCATATAATGGAGTTATTATCGCTAGAACTGTAATAATTATACTCATTACTTATATTATTATCAATATAACATGCATTATTACCCATATTATGCAGTTATTATCGATAGAACTGTAATAAATATACTTACTACTTTAATTATCGTCAATATAACATGCATTATTACCCATATTATGCAGTTATTATCGATAGAACTATAATAAATATACTCATTACATTTATTATTATCAATATAACATGCATTATTACCCATATAATGCAGTTATTATCGGTAGAACTGTAATAATTGTACTTATTACTTACATTATTATCAATATAACATGCATTATTACCCATATAATGGTGTTATTATCGCTAGAACTGTAATAATTATACTTATTACTTATATTATTATCGATATAACATGCATTATTACCCATATAATGCAGTTATTATCGACAGAAGCAAAATAAATATACTTATTACTCCCGATATTATCAATATAACATCCATTAGTACCCATATTATGAAGTTATTATCGATAGAACTGTATTAAATATACTTTTTACTTTTATTATTATCAATATAACATGCATTGTTACGCATATTATGAAGTTATAATCGCTAGAACTATAATAAATATACTTATTACTTATATTATTATCAATATAACATGCATTATTACCCATATTATGCAGTTATTATCGATAGAACTGTAATAAATATACTTACTACTTTAATTATCATCAATATAACATGCATTATTACGCATACAATGCAGTTATTATCGCTAGAACTGTAATAATTATACTTATTACTTACATTATTATCAATATAACATGCATTATCACCCATATAATGCAGTTATTATCGACAGAAGTATAAGAAATATACTTATTACTTTTATTATTATCAATATAACATGCACTATTACCCATATTTTACTATTATTATCGCTAGAACTATAATAATTATACTTATTACTCCCGATATTATCAATATAACATGCATTATTACCCATATAATGCAGTTACTATCGCTAGAATTGTAATAATTATACTTATTACTTATATTATTATCAATATAACATGCATTATTACGCATATTATGCAGTTATTATCGATAGAACTATAATAAATATACATATTACTTTTATTATTATCAATATACCATGCATTATTACCCATATAATGCAGTTATTATCGCTAGAACTGTAATAATTATACTTATTACTTATATTATTAGCAATATAACGTGCATTATTACCGATATAATGCAGTTATTATCGCCAGAACTGTAATAATTATACTTATTACTTATATTATTATCAATATAACATGCATTATTACCCATATTATGCAGTTATTATCGATAGAACTGTAACAAATATACTTATTACTTTTATTATTATCAATATGACATGCATTATTAGCCATATTTTACTATTATTATCGTTAGAACTATAATAATTATACTTATTACTCCCGATATTATCAATATAACATGCATAATTACGCATACAATGCAGTTATTATCGCTAGAACTGTAATAATTATACTTATTACTTACATTATTATCAATATAACATGCATTATCACCCATATAATGCAGTTATTATCGACAGAAGTATAATAAATATACTTATTGCTTTTATTATTATCAATGTAACATGCACTATTAGCCACATTTTACTATTATTATCGCTATAACTATAATAATTATACTTATTACTCCCGATATTATCAATATAACATGCATTATTACCCATATAATGCAGTTACGACCGCTAGAATTGTAATAATTATACTTAATACTTATATTATTATCAATATAACATGCATTATTACCTACATAATGGAGCTATTATAGCTAGAACTGTAATAATTATACTTATTACTTACATCATTATCAATATAACATGCATTATCACGCATATAATGCAGTTATTATCGACAGAAGTATAATAAATATACTTATTACTTTTACTATTATCAATATAACATGCACTATTAGCCATATTTTACTATTATTATCGCTAGAACTATAATAACTATTCTTATTACTCCCGATATTATCAATATAACATGCATTATTACCCATATAATGCAGTTACTATCGCTAGAATTGTAATAATTATACTTATTACTTATATTATTATCAATATAACATGCATTATTACCCATATTATGCAGTTATTATCGATAGAACTGTAATAAATATACTTACTACTTTAATTATCATCAATATAACATGCATTATTACCCATATAATGCAGTTATTATCGACAGAAGTATAAGAAATATACTTATTACTTTTATTATTATCAATATAACATGCACTATTAGCCATATTTTACTATTATTATCGCTAGAACTATGATAATTATACTTATTACTCCCGATATTATCAATATAACATGCATTATTACCCATATAATGCAGTTACTATCGCTAGAATTGTAATAATTATACTTATTACTTATATTATTATCAATATAACATGCATTATTACGCATATTATGCAGTTATTATCGATAGAACTATAATAAATATACATATTACTTTTATTATTATCAATATACCATGCATTATTACCCATATAATGCAGTTATTATCGCTAGAACTGTAATAATTATACTTATTACTTATATTATTAGCAATATAACGTGCATTATTACCGATATAATGCAGTTATTATCGCCAGAACTGTAATAATTATACTTATTACTTATATTATTATCAATATAACATGCATTATTACCCATATTATGCAGTTATTATAGCTAGAACTATAATAAATATACGTATTATTTTTGTTATCATCAATATAACATGCATTATTACCCATATTATGCAGTTATTATCGATAGAACTATAATAAATATACTTATTACTTTTATTATTATCAATATAACATGCATTACTACCCATATTATGCAGTTATTATCGATAGAACTGTAATAAATATACATACTACTTTCATTATCATCAATATAACATGCATTATTACCCATATTATGCAGTTACTATCGATAGAACTATAATAAATATACTTATTACTTTTATTATTATCAATATAACATGCACTATTAGCCATATTTTACTATTATTATCGCTAGAACTATAATAACTATTCTTATTACTCCCGATATTATCAATATGACATGCATTATTACCCATATAATGGGGTTATTATCGCTAGAACTGTAATAATTATACTTATTACTTATATTATTATCAATATAACAGGCATTATTACCCATATTATGCAGTTATAATCGATAGAACTGTAATAAATATACTTATTACTTTTATTATTATCAATATAACATGCACTATTAGTCATATTGTACAATTATTATCGCTAGTACTATAATAATTATACTTATTACTCCCGATATTATCAATATGACATGCATTATTATCCATATAATGGAGTTATTATCGCTAGAACTGTAATGATTATACTTATTACTTATATTATTAGCAAAATAACGTGCATTATTACCCATATGATGCAGCTATTATCGCTAGAACTGTAATAATTATACTTATTACTTATATTATTATCAATATAACATGCATTATTACCCATATAATGGAGTTATTATCGCTAGAACTGTAATAATTATACTCATCACTTATATTATTATCAATATAACATGCATTATTAACCATATAATGGAGTTATTATCGCTAGAACTGTAATAATTATACTTATTACTTATATTATTATCAATATAACATGCATTATTAAACATATTGTGCAGTTATTATCGCTAAAACTATAATAAATATACTTAGTACTTTTATTATCATCAATATAACATGCATTATTACCCATATAATACAGTTATTATCCCTAGAACTGTAAGAATTATAGTTATTACTTATATTATTATCCATATAACATGCATTATTACCCATATTATGCAGTTATTATAGCTAGAACTATAATAAATATACGTATTACTTTTATTATCATCAATATAACATGCAGTATTACCCATATTATGCAGTTATTATCGATAGAACTATAATAAATATACTTATTGCTTTTATTATTATCAATATAAGATGCACTATTAGCCACATTTTACTATTATTATGGCTATAACTATAATAATTATACTTATTACTCCCGATATTATCAATATAACATGCATTATTACCCATATAATGCAGTTACGACCGCTAGAATTGTAATAATTATACTTAATACTTATATTATTATCAATATAACATGCATTATTACCTATATAATGGAGCTATTATGGCTAGAACTGTAATAATTATACTTATTACTTACATTATTATCAATATAACATGCATTATCACGCATATAATGCAGTTATTATCGACAGAAGTATAATAAATATACTTATTACTTTTATTATTATCAATATAACAGGCACTCTTAGCCTTATTTTACTAGCATTATCGCTAGAACTGTAATAATTATACTTATTACTCCCGATATTACCAATATAACATCCATTACTACCCATATTATGCAGTTATTATCGATAGAACTATAATAAATATACTTATTACTTTTATTATTATCAATATAACATGCATTATTACCAGAATAATGCAGTTATTATCGACAGAAGTATAATAAATATACTTATTACTTTTATTCTTATCAATATAACAGGCACTCTTAGCCATATTTTACTAGTATTATCGCTAGGACTGTAATAATTATACTTATTACTCCCGATATTATCAATATAACATCCATTATTACCCATATAATGCAGTTCTCATCGCTGGAACTGTAATAATTATACTTATTACTCCCGATATTATCAATATAACATGCATTATTACCCATATTGTGCAGTTATTATCGATAGAACTATAATAAATATACTTATTACTTTTATTATTATCAATATAACATGCATTATTACCCATATTATGCAGTTATTATCGACAGAAGTATAATAAATATACTCATTACTTTTATTATTATCAATATAACAGGCACTCTTAGCCTTATTTTACTAGCATTATCGCTAGAACTGTAATAATTATACTTATTACTCCCGATATTACGAATATAACATCCATTACTACCCATATTATGCAGTTATTATCGATAGAACTATAATAAATATACTTATTACTTTTATTATTATCAATATAACATGCATTATTACCAGAATAATGCAGTTATTATCGACAGAAGTATAATAAATATACTTATTACTTTTATTCTTATCAATATAACAGGCACTCTTAGCCATATTTTACTAGTATTATCGCTAGGACTGTAATAATTATACTTATTACTCCCGATATTATCAATATAACATCCATTATTACCCATATAATGCAGTTCTCATCGCTGGAACTGTAATAATTATACTTATTACTCCCGATATTATCAATATGACATGCATTATTACCCATATAATGGGGTTATTATCGCTAGAACTGTAATAATTATACTTATTACTTATATTATTATCAATATAACAGGCATTATTACCCATATTATGCAGTTATAATCGATAGAACTGTAATAAATATACTTATTACTTTTATTATTATCAATATAACATGCACTATTAGTCATATTGTACAATTATTATCGCTAGTACTATAATAATTATACTTATTACTCCCGATATTATCAATACGACATGCATTATTATCCATATAATGGAGTTATTATCGCTAGAACTGTAATGATTATACTTATTACTTATATTATTAGCAAAATAACGTGCATTATTACCCATATGATGCAGCTATTACCGCTAGAACTGTAATAATTATACTTATTACTTACATTATTATCAATATAACATGCATTATCACGCATATAATGCAGTTATTATCGACAGAAGTATAATAAATATACATATTACTTTTATTATTATCAATATAACAGGCACTCTTAGCCTTATTTTACTAGTATTACCGCTAGAACTGTAATAATTATACATATTACTCCCGATATTTTTAATATAACATCCATTACTACCCATATTATGCAGTTATTATCGATAGAACTGTATTAAATATACTTTTTACTTTTATTATTATCAATATAACATGCATTGTTACGCATATTATGAAGTTATAATCGCTAGAACTATAATAAATATACTTATTACTTATATTATTGTCAATATAACATGCATTATTACCCATATTATGCAGTTATTATCGATAGAACTATAATAAATATACTTATTACTTTTATTATTATGAATGTAACATGCACTATTACCCATAAAATGCAGTTATTATTGACAGATGTATAATAAATATATTTATTACTTTTATTATTATCAATATAACAGGCACTCTTAGCCATATTTTACTAGTATTATCGCCAGAACTATAATAATTATGCTTATTACTCCCGATATTATCAATATAACATGCATACTTACCCATATAATGCAGTTATTATCGCTAGAACTGTAACTATTATACTTATTACTGATATTATTAGGAATATAACGTGCATTATTACCCATATTATGCAGTTATTATGGCTAGAACTGCAATAATTATACTTATTACTCCCGATATTATCAATATAACATCCATTACTACCCATATTATGCAGTTATTATCGATAGAACTGTATTAAATATATTTTTTACTTTTATTGTTATCAATATAACATGCATTATTACGCATATTATGAAGATATAATCGCTAGAACTATAATAAATATACCTATTACTTATATTATTATCAATATAACATGCGTTATTACCCATATTATGCAGTTATTATCGATAGAACTATAACAAATATACTTATTACTTTTATTATTATCAATATGACATGCACTATTAGCCATATTTTACAACTATTATCGTTAGAACTATAATAATTATACTTATTACTCCCGATATTATCAATATAACATGCATTATTACGCATACAATGCAGTTATTATCGCTAGAACTGTAATAATTATACTTATTACTTACATTATTATCAATATAACATGCATTATCACCCATATAATGCAGTTATTATCGACAGAAGTATAATAAATATACTTATTGCTTTTATTATTATCAATACAACATGCACTATTAGCCACATTTTACTATTATTATCGCTATAACTATAATAATTATACTTATTACTCCCGATATTATCAATATAACATGCATTATTACCCATATAATGCAGTTCTCATCGCTGGAACTGTAATAATTATACTTATTACTCCCGATATTATCAATATGACATGCATTATTACCCATATAATGGGGTTATTATCGCTAGAACTTTAATAATTATACTTATTACTTTTATTATCAACAATATAACATGCATTATTACCCATATAATGCAGTTATTATCGCTAAAACTGTAATAATTATACTTATTACTTATATTATTATCATTATAACAAGCCTTATTACCCATATAATGCAGTTATTATCGACAGAAGTATAAGAAATATACTTATTACTTTTATTATTATCAATATAAGATGCACTATTAGCCATATTTTACTATTATTATCGCTAGAACTATAATAATTATACTTATTACTCCCGATATTATCAATATAACATGCATTATTACCCATATAATGCAGTTACTATCGCTAGAATTGTAATAATTATACTTATTACTTATATTATTATCAATATAACATGCATTATTACGCATATTATGCAGTTATTACCGATAGAACTATAATAAATATACTTATTGCTTTTATTATTATCAATATACCATGCATTATTACCCATATAATGCAGTTCTCATCGCTGGAACTGTAATAATTATACTTATTACTCCCGATATTATCAATATGACATGCATTATTACCCATATAATGGGGTTATTATCGCTAGAACTTTAATAATTATACTTATTACTTATATTATTATCAATATAACATGCATTATTACGCATATTATGCAGTTATAATCGCTAGAACTATAATTAATATACTTAGTACTTCTATTATCATCAATATAACATGCATTATCACCTATATAATGGAGTTATTATCGCTAGAACTGTAATAGTTATACTTATTACATATATTATTATCAATATAACATGCATTATTACCCATATAATGCAGTCATTATCGATAGAACTGTAACAAATATACTTATTACTTTTATTATTATCAATATGACATGCACTATTAGCCATATTTTACTATTATTATCGTTAGAACTATAATAATTATACTTATTACTCCCGATATTATCAATATAACATGCATTATTACGCATACAATGCAGTTATTATCGCTAGAACTGTAATAATTATACTTATTACTTATATTATTATGAATATAACATGCATTATTACCCATATAATGCAGTTATTATCGACAGAAGTAAAATAAATATACTTATTACTTTTATTATTATCAATATAACAGGCACTCTTAGCCTTATTTTACTAGTATTATCGCTAGAACTGTAATAATTATACTTATTACTCCCGATATTTTTAATATAACATCCATTACTACCCATATTATGCAGTTATTATCGATAGAACTGTATTAAATATACTTTTTACTTTTATTATTATCAATATAACAGGCACTCTTAGCCATATTTTACTAGTATTATCGCTAGGACTGTAATAATTATACTTATTACTCCCGATATTATCAATATAACATCCATTATTACCCATATAATGGGGTTATTATCGCTAGAACTTTAATAATTATACTTATTACTTATATTATTATCAATATAACATGCATTGTTACGCATATTATGAAGTTATAATCGCTAGAACTATAATAAATATACTTATTACTTATATTATTGTCAATATAACATGCATTATTACCCATATTATGCAGTCATTATCGATAGAACTATAATAAATATACTTATTACTTTTATTATTATCAATGTAACACGCACTATTACCCATATAATGCAGTTATTATTGACAGAAGTATAATAAATATATTTATTACTTTTATTATTATCAATATAACAGGCACTCTTAGCCATATTTTACTAGTATTATCGCTAGAACTATAATAATTATGCTTATTACTCCCGATATTATCAATATAACATGCATACTTACCCATATAATGCAGTTATTATCGCTAGAACTGTAACTATTATACTTATTACTTATATTATTAGGAATATAACGTGCATTATTACCCATATTATGCAGTTATTATGGCTAGAACTGTAATAATTATACTTATTACTCCCGATATTATCAATATAACATCCATTACTACCCATATTATGCAGTTATTATCGATAGAACTGTATTAAATATATTTTTTACTTTTATTATTATCAATATAACATGCATTATTACGCATATTATGAAGATATAATCGCTAGAACTGTAATAAATATACCTATTACTTTTATTATTATCAATATAACATGCATTATTACACATATAATGCAGTTATTATCGATAGGATTATAATAAATATACTTATTACTTTTATTATTATCAATATAACATGCATTATTAGCCATATTTTACTATTATTATCGCTAGAACTATAATAATTATACTTACTACTCCCGATATTATCAATGTAACATGCATTATTACCCATATAATGCAGTTCTCATCGCTGGAACTGTAATAATTATACTTATTACTCCCGATATTATCAATATGACATGCATTATTACCCATATAATGGGGTTATTATCGCTAGAACTTTAATAATTATACTTATTACTTATATTATTATCAATATAACATGCATTATTACCCATATAATGCAGTTATTATCGATAGGATTATAATAAATATACTTATTACTTTTATTATTATCAATATAACATGCATTATTAGCCATATTTTACTATTATTATCGCTAGAACTATAATAATTATACTTACTACTCCCGATATTATCAATGTAACATGCATTATTACCCATATTATGCAGTTATTATCGATAGAACTGTAACAATTATACATATTACTTATATTATTCTCAATATAACATGCATTATTACCCATATTATGCAGTTATAACCGCTAGAACTATAATAAATATGCTTACTACTTTTATTATCATCAATATAACATGCATTATTACCCATATAATGCAGTTATTATCGCTAAAACTGTAATAATTATACTTATTACTTATATTATTACCATTATAACAAGCCTTATTACCCATATAATGCAGTTATTATCGACAGAAGTAGAAGAAATATACTTATTACTTTTATTATTATCAATATAACATGCACTATTAGCCATATTTTACTATTATTATCGCTAGAACAATAATAATTATACTTATTACTTATATTGTTATTAATATAACATGCATTATTACGCATATTATGAAGTTATAATCGCTAGAACTATAATAAATATACTTAGTACTTTTATTATCATCAATATAACATGCATTATTACCTATATAATGGAGTTATTATCGCTAGAACTGTAATAGTTATACTTATTACATATATTATTATCAATATAACATGCATTATTACCCATATAATGCAGTTATTATCGATAGAACTGTAACAAATATACTTATTACTTTTATTATTATCAATATGACATGCACTATTAGCCATATTTTACTATTATTATCGTTAGAACTATAATAATTATACTTATTACTCCCGATATTATCAATATAACATGCATTATTACGCATACAATGCAGTTATTATCGCTAGAACTGTAATAATTATACTTATTACTTACATTATTATCAATATAACATGCATTATCACCCATATAATGCAGTTATTATCGACAGAAGTATAATAAATATACTTATTGCTTTTATTATTATCAATATAACATGCACTATTAGCCACATTTTACTATTATTATCGCTATAACTATAATAATTATACTTATTACTCCCGATATTATCAATATAACATGCATTATTACGCATATAATGCAGTTATTATCGCTAGAACTGTAATAATTATACTTGTTACTTATATTATTATCAATATAACATGCATTATTACCCACATAATGCAGTTATTATCGATAGAACTATAATAAATATACTCATTACTTTTATTATTATCAATATAACATGCACTATTAGCCATATTGTACAATTATTATCGCTAGAACTATAATAATTATACTTATTACTCCCGATATTATCAATATGACATGCATTATTATCCATATAATGGAGTTATTATCGCTAGAACAGTAATAATTATACTGATTACTTATATTATTAGCAATATAGCGTGCATTATTAGCCATATTATGCAGTTATTATCGCTAGAACTGTAATAATTATACTCATTACTTTTATTATTATCAATATAACATGCATTATTACCCATATAATGCAGTTATTATCGATAGAACTGTAATAAATATACGTACTACTTTCATTATCATCAATATAACATGCATTATTACCCATATTATGCAGTTATTATCGATAGAACTATAATAAATATACTCATTACTTTTATTATTATCAATATAACATGCATTATTACCCATATAATGCAGTTATTATCGCTAGAACTGTAATAATTGTACTTATTACTTATATTATTATCAATATAACATGCATTATTACCGATATAATGCAGTTATTATCGACAGAAGTATAATAAATATACTTATTACTTTTATTATTATCAATATAACAGGCACTCTTAGCCTTATTTTACTAGTATTATCGCTAGAACTGTAATAATTATACTTATAACTCCCGATATTATCAATATAACATCCATTACTACCCATATTATGCAGTTATTATCGATAGAAATGTATTAAATATACTTTTTACTTTTATTATTGTCAATATAACATGCATTATTACCCATATTATGCAGTTATTATAGCTAGAACTATAATAAATATACGTATTACTTTTATTATCATCAATATAGCATGCATTATTACCCATATTATGCAGTTATTATCGATAGAACTATAATAAATATACTTATTACTTTTATTATTATCAATATAACATGCATTACTACCCATATTATGCAGTTATTATCGATAGAACTGTAATAAATATACGTACTACTATCATTATCGTCAATATAACATGCATTATTACCCATATTATGCAGTTATTATCGATAGAACTATAATAAATATACTCATTACTTTTATTATTATCAATATAACAGGCACCCTTAGCCTTATTTTACTAGTATTATCGCTAGAACTGTAATAATTATACTTATAACTCCCGATATTATCAATATAACATCCATTACTACCCATATTATGCAGTTATTATCGATAGAACTGTATTAAATATACTTTTTACTTTTATTATTGTCAATATAACATGCATTATTACAAATATTATGCAGTTATTATCGATAGAACTATAATAAATATACTTATTACTTTTATTATTATCAATGTAACATGCACTATTACCCATATAATGCAGTTGTTATCGACAGAAGTATAATAAAAATACTTATTACTTTTATTATTATCAGTATAACAGGCAGTCTTAGCCATATTTTACTATTATTATTGCTAGAACTGTAATAATTATACGTACTACTTTCATTATCGTCAATATAACATGCATTATTACCCATATTATGCAGTTATTATCGATAGAACTATAATAAATATACTCATTACTTTTATTATTATCAATATAACAGGCACTCTTAGCCTTATTTTACTAGTATTATCGCTAGAACTGTAATAATTATACTTATAACTCCCGATATTATCAATATAACATCCATTACTACCCATATTATGCAGTTATTATCGATAGAACTGTATTAAATATACTTTTTACTTTTATTATTGTCAATATAACATGCATTATTACAAATATTATGCAGTTATTATCGATAGAACTATAATAAATATACTTATTACTTTTATTATTATCAATGTAACATGCACTATTACCCTTATAATGCAGTTGTTATCGACAGAAGTATAATAAAAATACTTATTACTTTTATTATTATCAGTATAACAGGCAGTCTTAGCCATATTTTACTATTATTATTGCTAGAACTGTAATAATTATACTTATTACTCCCGATATTATCAATATAACATGCATTCTTACCCATATAATGCAGTTATTATCGCTAGAACTGTAACTATTATACTTAATACTTATATTATTAGCAATATAACGTGCATTATTACCCATATTATGCAGTTATTATGGCTAGAACTGTAATAATTATACTTACCACTTATATTATTATCAATATAACATGCACTATTACCCATATAATGGTGTTATTATCGCTAGAACTGTAATAATACTTATTACTTATATTATTAGCAATATAACGTGCATTAATACCCATATTATGCAGTTATTATCGATAGAACTGTATTAAATATACTTATTACTTTTATTATTATCAATGTAACATGCACTATTACCCATATAATGCAGTTATTATTGACAGAAGTATAATAAATATACTTATTACTTTTATTATTATCAATATAGCATGCATTATTACCCATATTATGCAGTTATTATCGATAGAACTATAATAAATATACTTATTACTTTTATTATTATCAATATAACATGCATTACTACCCATATTATGCAGTTATTATCGATAGAACTGTAATAAATATACGTACTCCTTTCATTATCATCAATATAACATGCATTATTACCCATATTATGCAGTTATTATCGATAGAACTATAATAAATATACTCATTACTTTTATTATTATCAATATAACATGCACTATTAGCCATATTGTACAATTATTATCGCTAGAACTATAATAATTATACTTATTACTCCCGATATTATCAATATGACATGCATTATTATCCATATAATGGAGTTATTATCGCTAGAACAGTAATAATTATACTGATTACTTATATTATTAGCAATATAGCGTGCATTATTACCCATATTATGCAGTTATTATCGCTAGAACTGTAATAATTATACTTATTACTTATATTATTATCAATATAACATGCATTATTACCCATATAATGGAGTTATTATCGCTAGAACTGTAATAATTATACTCATTACTTATATTATTATCAATATAACATGCATTATTACCCATATAATGGTGTTATTATCGCTAGAACTGTAATAATTATACTTATTACTTATATTATTATCAATATAACATGCATTATTACCCATATTATGCAGTTATTATAGCTAGAACTATAATAAATATACGTATTACTTTTATTATCATCAATATAGCATGCATTATTACCCATATTATGCAGTTATTATCGATAGAACTATAATAAATATACTTATTACTTTTATTTTTATCAATATAACATGCATTACTACCCATATTATGCAGTTATTATCGATAGAACTGTAATAAATATACGTACTACTTCCATTTTCATCAATATAACATGCATTATTACCCATATTATGCAGTTATTATCGATAGAACTATAATAAATATACTCATTACTTTTATTATTATCAATATAACATGCACTATTAGCCATATTGTGCAATTATTATCGCTAGAACTATAATAATTATACTTATTACTCCCGATATTATCAACATGACATGCATTATTATCCATATAATGGAGTTATTATCGCTAGGACTGTAATAATTATACTTATTACTTATATTATTAGCAATATAGCGTGCATTATTACCCATATTATGCAGTTATTATCGCTAGAACTGTAATAATTATACTTATTACTTATATTATTATCAATATAACATGCATTATTACCCATATAATGGAGTTATTATCGCTACAACTGTAATAATTATACTCATTACTTGAATTATTATCAATATAACATGCATTATTACCCATATAATGGAGTTATTATCGCTAGAACTGTAATAATTATACTTATTACTTATATTATTATCAATATAACATGCATTGTTACCCACATTATGCAGTTATGATCGCCAGAACTATAATAAATATACTTTTTACTCCCAATATTATCAATGTAACATGCATTTTTACCCATATAATGCAGTTATTATCGCTAGAACTGTAATAATTATACTTATTACTTATATTATTATCAATATAACATGCATTATTACCCATATAATGGAGGTATTATCGCAAGAACTGTAATAATTATACTTATTACTTATACTATTAGCAATATAACGTGCATTATTACCCATATAATGCAGTTATTATCGCCAGAACTGTAATAATTATACTTATTACTTATATTATTCTCAATATAACATGCATTATTACCTACATTATGCAGTTATGTTCGCCAGAACTATAATAAATATACTTATTACTCCCAATATTATCAATGTAACATGCATTATTACCCATATAATGCAGTTATTATCGCTAGAACTGTAATAATTATACTTATTACTTACATTGTTAGCAATATAACGTGCATTATTACCCATATAATGCAGTTATTATCGCTAGAACTGTAATAATTATACTTATTACTCATATTATTATCAATATAACATGCATTATTACCCATATTATGCAGTTATTATCGCTAGAACTATAATAAATATACGTATTACTTTTATTATCATCAATATAACATGCATTATTACCCATATTATGCAGTTATTATCGTTAGAACTGTAATAAATATACTTATTACTTTTATTATTATCAATATAACATGCACTATTTGCCATATTTTACTATTATTATCGCTAGAACTATAATAATTATACTTATTACTCCCGATATTATCAATATAACATGCATTATTACCCATATAATGCAGTTATTATCGCTAGAACTGTAATAATTATACTTATTACTTATATTATTATCAATATAACATGCATTATTACCCATATAATGCAGTTATTATCGCTAGAACTGTAATAATTGTACTCATTACTTATATTATTAGCAATATAACGTGCATTATTACCCATATTATGCAGTTATTATCGCTAGAACTGAAATAATTATACTTATTACTTATATCATTATCAATATAACATGCATTATTACCCATATAATAGAGGTATTATCGCTAGAACTGTAATAATTATACTTATTACTTATACTATTAGCAATATAACGTGCATTTTTACCCATATAATGCAGTTATTATCGCTAGAACTGTAATAATTATACTTATTACTTATATTATTATCAATATAACATGCATTATTACCCATATAATGGAGGTATTATCGCAAGAACTGTAATAATTATACTTATTACTTATACTATTAGCAATATAACGTGCATTATTACCCATATAATGCAGTTATTATCGCTAGAAATGTAATAATTATACTTATTATTTATATTATTATCAATATAACATGCATTATTACCCATATAATGGAGGTATTATCGCAAGAACTGTAATAATTATACTTATTACTTATACTATTAGCAATATAACGTGCATTATTACCCATATAATGCAGTTATTATCGCCAGAACTGTAATAATTGTACTTATTACTTATATTATTCTCAATATAACATGCATTATTACCCACATTATGCAGTTATTATCGCTAGAACTATAATAAATATACGTATTACTTTCATTATCATCAATATAACATGCATTATTACCCATATAATAGAGGTATTATCGCTAGAACTGTAATAATTATACTTATTACTTATACTATTAGCAATAAAACGTGCATTGTTACCCATATAATGCAGTTATTATCGCTAGAACTATAATAATTATACTTATTACTCCCGATATTATCAATATAACATGCATTATTACCCATATAATGCAGTTATTATCGCTAGAACTGTAATAATTATACTTATTACTTATATTATTAGCAATATAACGTGCATTATTACCCATATAATGCAGTTATTATCGCTAGAACTGTAATAATTATACTTATTACTTATATTATTATCAATATAACATGCATTATTACCCATATAATGCAGTTATTATCGCCAGAACTGTAATAATTATACTTATTACTTATATTATTCTCAATATAACATGCATTATTACCTACATTATGCAGTTATGTTCGCCAGAACTATAATAAATATACTTATTACTCCCAATATTATCAATGTAACATGCATTATTACCCATATAATGCAGTTATTATCGCTAGAACTGTAATAATTATACTTATTACTTACATTGTTAGCAATATAACGTGCATTATTACCCATATAATGCAGTTATTATCGCTAGAACTGTAATAATTATACTTATTACTCATATTATTATCAATATAACATGCATTATTACCCATATTATGCAGTTATTATCGCTAGAACTATAATAAATATACGTATTACTTTTATTATCATCAATATAACATGCATTATTACCCATATTATGCAGTTATTATCGTTAGAACTGTAATAAATATACTTATTACTTTTATTATTATCAATATAACATGCACTATTTGCCATATTTTACTATTATTATCGCTAGAACTATAATAATTATACTTATTACTCCCGATATTATCAATATAACATGCATTATTACCCATATAATGCAGTTATTATCGCTAGAACTGTAATAATTATACTTATTACTTATATTATTATCAATATAACATGCATTATTACCCATATAATGCAGTTATTATCGCTAGAACTGTAATAATTGTACTCATTACTTATATTATTAGCAATATAACGTGCATTATTACCCATATTATGCAGTTATTATCGCTAGAACTGAAATAATTATACTTATTACTTATATCATTATCAATATAACATGCATTATTACCCATATAATAGAGGTATTATCGCTAGAACTGTAATAATTATACTTATTGCTTATATTGTTAGCAATATAACGTGCATTATTACCCATATAATGCAGTTATTATCGCTAGAACTGTAATAATTATACTTATTACTTATATTATTATCAATATAACATGCATTATTACCCATATAATGGAGGTATTATCGCAAGAACTGTAATAATTATACTTATTACTTATACTATTAGCAATATAACGTGCATTATTACCCATATAATGCAGTTATTATCGCCAGAACTGTAATAATTGTACTTATTACTTATATTATTCTCAATATAACATGCATTATTACCCACATTATGCAGTTATTATCGCTAGAACTATAATAAATATACGTATTACTTTCATTATCATCAATATAACATGCATTATTACCCATATAATAGAGGTATTATCGCTAGAACTGTAATAATTATACTTATTACTTATACTATTAGCAATAAAACGTGCATTGTTACCCATATAATGCAGTTATTATCGCTAGAACTATAATAATTATACTTATTACTCCCGATATTATCAATATAACATGCATTATTACCCATATAATGCAGTTATTATCGCTAGAACTGTAATAATTATACTTATTACTTATATTATTAGCAATATAACGTGCATTATTACCCATATAATGCAGTTATTATCGCTAGAACTGTAATAATTATACTTATTACTTATATTATTATCAATATAACATGCATTATTACCCATATAATGGAGGTATTATCGCAAGAACTGTAATAATTATACTTATTACTTATACTATTAGCAATATAACGTGCATTATTACCCATATAATGCAGTTATTATCGCCAGAACTATAATAAATATACGTATTACTTTTATTATCATCAATATAACATGCATTATTACCCATATTATGCAGTTATTATCGATAGAACTGTAATAATTATACTTATTACTTATATTATTCTCAATATAACATGCATTATTACCCACATTATGCAGTTATGATCGCCAGAACTATAATAAATATACTTATTACTCCCAATATTATCAACGTAACATGCATTATTACCCATATAATGCAGTTATTATCGCTAGAACTGTAATAATTATACTTATTACTTATATTGTTAGCAATATCACGTGCTTTATTACACATATAATGCAGTTATTATCGCTAGAACTGTAATAATTATACTTATTGCTCATATTATTATCAATATAACATGCATTATTACCCATATTATGCAGTTATTATCGCTAGAACTGTAATATTTATACTTATTACTTATATTATTATCAATATAACATGCATTATTACCCATATAATGGAGGTATTATCGCTAGAACTGTAATAATTATACTTATTACTTATACTATTAGCAATATAACGTGCATTATTACCCATATAATGCAGTTATTATCGCCAGAACTGAAATAATTATACTTATTACTTATATTATTCTCTATATAACCTGCATTATTACCTACATTATGCAGTTATGTTCGCCAGAACTATAATAAATATACTTATTACTCCCAATATTATCAATGTAACATGCATTATTACCCATATAATGCAGTTATTACCGCTAGAACTGTAACAATTATACTTATTACTTACATTGTTAGCAATATAACGTGCATTATTACCCATATAATGCAGTTATTATCGCTAGAACTGTAATAATTATACTTATTACTCATATTATTATCAATATAACATGCATTATTACCCATATTATGCAGTTATTATCGCTAGAACTATAATAAATATACGTATTACTTTTATTATCATCAATATAACATGCATTATTACCCATATTATGCAGTTATTATCGATAGAACTGTAATAAATATACTTATTACTTTTATTATTATCAATATAACATGCACTATTTGCCATATTTTACTATTATTATCGCTAGAGCTATAATAATTATACTTATTACTCCCGATATTATCAATATAACATGCATTATTATCCATATAATGCAGTTATTATCGCTAGAACTGTAATAATTATACTTATTACTTATATTATTATCAATATAACATGCATTATTACCCATATAATGCAGTTATTATCGCTAGAACTGTAATAATTGTACTCATTACTTATATTATTAGCAATATAACGTGCATTATTACCCATATTATGCAGTTATTATCGCTAGAACTGAAATAATTATACTTATTACTTATATCATTATCAATATAACATGCATTATTACCCATATAATAGAGGTATTATCGCTAGAACTGTAATAATTATACTTATTACTTATACTATTAGCAATATAACGTGCATTTTTACCCATATAATGCAGTTATTATCGCTAGAACTGTAATAATTATACTTATTACTTATATTGTTAGCAATATAACGTGCATTATTACCCATATAATGTAGTTATTATCGCTAGAACTGTAATAATTATACTTATTACTTATATTATTATCAATATAACATGCATTATTACCCATATAATGGAGGTATTATCGCAAGAACTGTAATAATTATACTTATTACTTATACTATTAGCAATATAACGTGCATTATTACCCATATAATGCAGTTATTATCGCCAGAACTGTAATAATTGTACTTATTACTTATATTATTCTCAATATAACATGCATTATTACCCACATTATGCAGTTATGATCGCCAGAACTATAATAAATATACTTATTACTCCCAATATTATCAACGTAACATGCATTATTATCCATATAATGCAGTTATTATCGCTAGAACTGTAATAATTATACTTATTACTTATATTGTTAGCAATATCACGTGCTTTATTACACATATAATGCAGTTATTATCGCTAGAACTGTAATAATTATACTTATTGCTCATATTATTATCAATATAACATGCATTATTACCCATATTATGCAGTTATTATCGCTAGAACTGTAATATTTATACTTATTACTTATATTATTATCAATATAACATGCATTATTACCCATATAATGGAGGTATTATCGCTAGAACTGTAATAATTATACTTATTACTTATACTATTAGCAATATAACGTGCATTATTACCCATATAATGCAGTTATTATCGCCAGAACTGTAATAATTGTACTTATTACTTATATTATTCTCAATATAACATGCATTATTACCCATATAATGCAGTTATTATCGACAGGAGTATAATAAATATACTTATTACTTTTATTATTATCAATATAACATGCATTACTACCCATATTATGCAGTTATTATCGATAGAACTATAATAAATATACTTATTACTTTTATTATTATCAATGTAACATGCACTATTACCCATATAATGCAGTTATTATTGACAGAAGTATAATAAATATACTTATTACTTTTATTATTATCAATATAACAGGCACTCTTAGCCATATTTTACTAGTATTATCGCTAGAACTATAATAATTATACTTGTTACTCCCGATATTATCAATATAGCATGCATTCTTACCCATATAATGCAGTTATTATCGCTAGAACTGTAACTATTATACTTATTACTTATATTATTAGCAATATAACGTGCATTATTACCCATATTATGCAGTTATTATCGCTAGAACTGTAATAATTATACTTATTACTTATAATATTATCAATATAATATGCATTATTACCCATATTATGCAGTTATTATCGCTAGAACTATAATAAATATACGTATTACTTTCATTATCATCAATATAACATGCATTATTACCCATATAATGGAGGTATTATCGCTAGAACTGTAATAATTATACTTATTACTTATATTATTATCAATATAACATGCATTATTACCCATATTATGCAGTTATTATCTCTAGAACCATCATAAATATACTCATTACTCCCAATATTATCAATATAACATGCATTTTTAGCCATATAATGCAGTTATTATCGCTAGAACTGTAATAATTGTACTCATTACTTATATTATTAGCAATATAACGTGCATTATTACCCATATTATGCAGTTATTATCGCTAGAACTGAAATAATTATACTTATTACTTATATCATTATCAATATAACATGCATTATTACCCATATAATAGAGGTATTATCGCTAGAACTGTAATAATTATACTTATTGCTTATATTGTTAGCAATATAACGTGCATTATTACCCATATAATGCAGTTATTATCGCTAGAACTGTAATAATTATACTTATTACTTATATTATTATCAATATAACATGCATTATTACCCATATAATGGAGGTATTATCGCAAGAACTGTAATAATTATACTTATTACTTATACTATTAGCAATATAACGTGCATTATTACCCATATAATGCAGTTATTATCGCCAGAACTGTAATAATTGTACTTATTACTTATATTATTCTCAATATAACATGCATTATTACCCACATTATGCAGTTATTATCGCTAGAACTATAATAAATATACGTATTACTTTCATTATCATCAATATAACATGCATTATTACCCATATAATAGAGGTATTATCGCTAGAACTGTAATAATTATACTTATTACTTATACTATTAGCAATAAAACGTGCATTGTTACCCATATAATGCAGTTATTATCGCTAGAACTATAATAATTATACTTATTACTCCCGATATTATCAATATAACATGCATTATTACCCATATAATGCAGTTATTATCGCTAGAACTGTAATAATTATACTTATTACTTATATTATTAGCAATATAACGTGCATTATTACCCATATAATGCAGTTATTATCGCTAGAACTGTAATAATTATACTTATTACTTATATTATTATCAATATAACATGCATTATTACCCATATAATGGAGGTATTATCGCAAGAACTGTAATAATTATACTTATTACTTATACTATTAGCAATATAACGTGCATTATTACCCATATAATGCAGTTATTATCGCCAGAACTATAATAAATATACGTATTACTTTTATTATCATCAATATAACATGCATTATTACCCATATTATGCAGTTATTATCGATAGAACTGTAATAATTATACTTATTACTTATATTATTCTCAATATAACATGCATTATTACCCACATTATGCAGTTATGATCGCCAGAACTATAATAAATATACTTATTACTCCCAATATTATCAACGTAACATGCATTATTACCCATATAATGCAGTTATTATCGCTAGAACTGTAATAATTATACTTATTACTTATATTGTTAGCAATATCACGTGCTTTATTACACATATAATGCAGTTATTATCGCTAGAACTGTAATAATTATACTTATTGCTCATATTATTATCAATATAACATGCATTATTACCCATATTATGCAGTTATTATCGCTAGAACTGTAATATTTATACTTATTACTTATATTATTATCAATATAACATGCATTATTACCCATATAATGGAGGTATTATCGCTAGAACTGTAATAATTATACTTATTACTTATACTATTAGCAATATAACGTGCATTATTACCCATATAATGCAGTTATTATCGCCAGAACTGAAATAATTATACTTATTACTTATATTATTCTCTATATAACCTGCATTATTACCTACATTATGCAGTTATGTTCGCCAGAACTATAATAAATATACTTATTACTCCCAATATTATCAATGTAACATGCATTATTACCCATATAATGCAGTTATTACCGCTAGAACTGTAACAATTATACTTATTACTTACATTGTTAGCAATATAACGTGCATTATTACCCATATAATGCAGTTATTATCGCTAGAACTGTAATAATTATACTTATTACTCATATTATTATCAATATAACATGCATTATTACCCATATTATGCAGTTATTATCGCTAGAACTATAATAAATATACGTATTACTTTTATTATCATCAATATAACATGCATTATTACCCATATTATGCAGTTATTATCGATAGAACTGTAATAAATATACTTATTACTTTTATTATTATCAATATAACATGCACTATTTGCCATATTTTACTATTATTATCGCTAGAGCTATAATAATTATACTTATTACTCCCGATATTATCAATATAACATGCATTATTATCCATATAATGCAGTTATTATCGCTAGAACTGTAATAATTATACTTATTACTTATATTATTATCAATATAACATGCATTATTACCCATATAATGCAGTTATTATCGCTAGAACTGTAATAATTGTACTCATTACTTATATTATTAGCAATATAACGTGCATTATTACCCATATTATGCAGTTATTATCGCTAGAACTGAAATAATTATACTTATTACTTATATCATTATCAATATAACATGCATTATTACCCATATAATAGAGGTATTATCGCTAGAACTGTAATAATTATACTTATTACTTATACTATTAGCAATATAACGTGCATTTTTACCCATATAATGCAGTTATTATCGCTAGAACTGTAATAATTATACTTATTACTTATATTGTTAGCAATATAACGTGCATTATTACCCATATAATGTAGTTATTATCGCTAGAACTGTAATAATTATACTTATTACTTATATTATTATCAATATAACATGCATTATTACCCATATAATGGAGGTATTATCGCAAGAACTGTAATAATTATACTTATTACTTATACTATTAGCAATATAACGTGCATTATTACCCATATAATGCAGTTATTATCGCCAGAACTGTAATAATTGTACTTATTACTTATATTATTCTCAATATAACATGCATTATTACCCACATTATGCAGTTATGATCGCCAGAACTATAATAAATATACTTATTACTCCCAATATTATCAACGTAACATGCATTATTATCCATATAATGCAGTTATTATCGCTAGAACTGTAATAATTATACTTATTACTTATATTGTTAGCAATATCACGTGCTTTATTACACATATAATGCAGTTATTATCGCTAGAACTGTAATAATTATACTTATTGCTCATATTATTATCAATATAACATGCATTATTACCCATATTATGCAGTTATTATCGCTAGAACTGTAATATTTATACTTATTACTTATATTATTATCAATATAACATGCATTATTACCCATATAATGGAGGTATTATCGCTAGAACTGTAATAATTATACTTATTACTTATACTATTAGCAATATAACGTGCATTATTACCCATATAATGCAGTTATTATCGCCAGAACTGTAATAATTGTACTTATTACTTATATTATTCTCAATATAACATGCATTATTACCCATATAATGCAGTTATTATCGACAGGAGTATAATAAATATACTTATTACTTTTATTATTATCAATATAACATGCATTACTACCCATATTATGCAGTTATTATCGATAGAACTATAATAAATATACTTATTACTTTTATTATTATCAATGTAACATGCACTATTACCCATATAATGCAGTTATTATTGACAGAAGTATAATAAATATACTTATTACTTTTATTATTATCAATATAACAGGCACTCTTAGCCATATTTTACTAGTATTATCGCTAGAACTATAATAATTATACTTGTTACTCCCGATATTATCAATATAGCATGCATTCTTACCCATATAATGCAGTTATTATCGCTAGAACTGTAACTATTATACTTATTACTTATATTATTAGCAATATAACGTGCATTATTACCCATATTATGCAGTTATTATCGCTAGAACTGTAATAATTATACTTATTACTTATAATATTATCAATATAATATGCATTATTACCCATATTATGCAGTTATTATCGCTAGAACTATAATAAATATACGTATTACTTTCATTATCATCAATATAACATGCATTATTACCCATATAATGGAGGTATTATCGCTAGAACTGTAATAATTATACTTATTACTTATATTATTATCAATATAACATGCATTATTACCCATATTATGCAGTTATTATCTCTAGAACCATCATAAATATACTCATTACTCCCAATATTATCAATATAACATGCATTTTTAGCCATATAATGCAGTTATTATCGCTAGAACTGTAATAATTATACTTATTACTTATATTGTTAGCAATATAACGTGCATTATTACCCATATAATGCAGTTATTATCGCCAGAACTGTAATAATTATACTTATTACTTACATTATTCTCAATATAACATGCATTGTTACCCACATTATGCAGTTATGATCGCCAGAACTATAATAAATATACTTTTTACTCCCAATATTATCAATGTAACATGCATTTTTACCCATATAATGCAGTTATTATCGCTAGAACTGTAATAATTATACTCATTACTTATATTATTAGCAATATAACGTGCATTATTACCCACATTATGCAGTTATTATCGCTAGAACTATAATCAATATACGTATTACTTTCATTATCATCAATATAACATGCATTATTACCCATATAATAGAGGTATTATCGCTAGAACTGTAATAATTATACTTATTACTTATACTATTAGCAATAAAACGTGCATTGTTACCCATATAATGCAGTTATTATCGCTAGAACTATAATAATTATTCTTATTACTCCCGATATTATCAATATAACATGCATTATTACCCATATAATGCAGTTATTATCGCTAGAACTGTAATAATTATACTTATTACTTATATTATTAGCAATATAACGTGCATTATTACCTATATAATGCAGTTATTATCGCTAGAACTGTAATAATTATACTTATTACTTATATTATTATCAATATAACATGCATTATTACCCATATAATGGAGGTATTATCGCAAGAACTGTAATAATTATACTTATTACTTATACTATTAGCAATATAACGTGCATTATTACCCATATAATGCAGTTATTATCGCCAGAACTGTAATAATTATACTTATTACTTATATTATTCTCAATATAACATGCATTATTACCTACATTATGCAGTTATGTTCGCCAGAACTATAATAAATATACTTATTACTCCCAATATTATCAATGTAACATGCATTATTACCCATATAATGCAGTTATTATCGCTAGAACTGTAATAATTATACTTATTACTTACATTGTCAGCAATATAACGTGCATTATTACCCATATAATGCAGTTATTATCGCTAGAACTGTAATAATTATACTTATTACTCATATTATTATCAATATAACATGCATTATTACCCATATTATGCAGTTATTATCGCTAGAACTATAATAAATATACGTATTACTTTTATTATCATCAATATAACATGCATTATTACCCATATTATGCAGTTATTATCGTTAGAACTGTAATAAATATACTTATTACTTTTATTATTATCAATATAACATGCACTATTTGCCATATTTTACTATTATTATCGCTAGAACTATAATAATTATACTTATTACTCCCGATATTATCAATATAACATGCATTATTACCCATATAATGCAGTTATTATCGCTAGAACTGTAATAATTATACTTATTACTTATATTATTATCAATATAACATGCATTATTACCCATATAATGCAGTTATTATCGCTAGAACTGTAATAATTGTACTCATTACTTATATTATTAGCAATATAACGTGCATTATTACCCATATTATGCAGTTATTATCGCTAGAACTGAAATAATTACACTTATTACTTATATCATTATCAATATAACATGCATTATTACCCATATAATAGAGGTATTATCGCTAGAACTGTAATAATTATACTTATTACTTATACTATTAGCAATATAACGTGCATTTTTACCCATATAATGCAGTTATTATCGCTAGAACTGTAATAATTATACTTATTACTTATATTGTTAACAATATAACGTGCATTATTACCCATATAATGCAGTTATTATCGCTAGAAATGTAATAATTATACTTATTACTTATATTATTATCAATATAACATGCATTATTACCCATATAATGGAGGTATTATCGCTAGAACTGTAATAATTATACTTATTACTTATACTATTAGCAATATAACGTGCATTATTACCCATATAATGCAGTTATTATCGCCAGAACTGTAATAATTGTACTTATTACTTATATTATTCTCAATATAACATGCATTATTACCCATATAATGCAGTTATTATCGCTAGAACTGTAATAATTATACTTATTACTTATATTGTTAGCATTATAACGTGCATTATTACCCATATAATGCAGTTATTATCGCTAGAACTGTAATAATTATACTTATTACTAATATTATTATCAATATAACATGCATTATTACCCATATTATGCAGTTATTATCGCTAGAACTATAATAAATATACTTATTACTTATATTATTATCAATATAACATGCATTATTACCCAAATAATGCAGTTATTATCGCTAGAACTGTAATAATTATACTTATTACTCATATTATTATCAATATAACATGCATTATTACCCATATTATGCAGTTATTATCGCTAGAACTATAATAAATATACGTATTACTTTTATTATCATCAATATAACTTGCATTATTACCCATATTATGCAGTTATTATCGATAGAACTGTAATAAATATATTTATTAATTTTATTATTATCAATATAACATGCACTATTTGCCATATTTTATTATTATTATCGCTGGAACTATAATAATTATACTTATTACTCCCGATATTATCAATATAACATGCATTATTGCCCATATAATGCAGTTATTGTCGCTAGAACTGTAATAATTATACTTATTACTTATATTATTATCAATATTACATGCATTATTACCCATATAATGCAGTTATTATCGCTAGAACTGTAATAATTGTACTCATTACTTTAATTATTAGCAATATAACGTGCATTATTACCCATATAATGCAGTTATTATCGCTAGAACTGTAATAATTATACTTATTACTTATATCATTATCAATATAACATGAATTATTACCCATATAATAGAGGTATTATCGCTAGAACTATAATAATTATACTTATTACTTATACTATTAGCAATATAACGTCCATTCTTACCCATATAATGCAGTTATTGTCGCTAGATCTGTAATAATTATACTTATTACTTATATTGTTAGCAATATAACGTGCATTATTACCCATATAATGCAGTTATTATCGCCAGAACTATAATAAATATACTTATTACTTATATTATTATCAATATAACATGCATTATTACCCATATAATGGAGGTATTATCGCAAGAACTGTAATAATTATACTTATTACTTATACTATTAGCAATATAACGTGCATTATTACCCATATAATGCAGTTATTATCGCCAGAACTGTAATAATTGTACTTATTACTTATATTATTCTCAATATAACATGCATTATTACCCACATTATGCAGTTATGATCGCCAGAACTATAATAAATATACTTATTACTCCCAATATTATCAACGTAACATGCATTATTACCCATATAATGCAGTTATTATCGCTAGAACTGTAATAATTATACTTATTACTTATATTGTTAGCAATATCACGTGCTTTATTACACATATAATGCAGTTATTATCGCTAGAACTGTAATAATTATACTTATTGCTCATATTATTATCAATATAACATGCATTATTACCCATATTATGCAGTTATTATCGCTAGAACTGTAATATTTATACTTATTACTTATATTATTATCAATATAACATGCATTATTACCCATATAATGGAGGTATTATCGCTAGAACTGTAATAATTATACTTATTACTTATACTATTAGCAATATAACGTGCATTATTACCCATATAATGCAGTTATTATCGCCAGAACTGTAATAATTGTACTTATACCTTATATTATTCTCAATATAACATGCATTATTACCCATATAATGCAGTTATTATCGACAGGAGTATAATAAATATACTTATTACTTTTATTATTATCAATATAACAGGCACTCTTAGCCATATTTTACTCGTATTATCGCTAGAACTATAATAATTATACTTGTTACTCCCGATATTATCAATATAGCATGCATTCTTACCCATATAATGCAGTTATTATCGCTAGAACTGTAACTATTATACTTATTACTTATATTATTAGCAATATAACGTGCATTATTACCCATATTATGCAGTTATTATCGCTAGAACTGTAATAATTATACTTATTACTTATAATATTATCAATATAATATGCATTATTACCCATATTATGCAGTTATGATCGCCAGAACTATAATAAATATACTTATTATTCCCAATATTATCAATGTAACATGCATTATTACCCATATAATGCAGTTATTATCGCTAGACCTATAATAATTATACTTATTACTCCCGATGTTATCAATATTACGTGCCTTATTACCCATATAATGCAGTTATTATCGCTAGAACTGTAATAATTATACTTATTACTTATATTATTCTCAATATAACACGCATTATTACCCATATTATGCAGTTATTATCGCTAGAACTATAATAAATATACGTATTACTTTCATTATCATCAATATAACATGCATTATTACCCATATAATGGAGGTATTATCGCTAGAACTGTAATAATTATACTTATTACTTATATTATTATCAATATAACATGCATTATTACCCATATTATGCAGTTATTATCTCTAGAACCATCATAAATATACTCATTACTCCCAATATTATCAATATAACATGCATTTTTAGCCATATAATGCAGTTATTATCGCTAGAACTGTAATAATTATACTTATTACTTATATTGTTAGCAATATAACGTGCATTATTACCCATATAATGCAGTTATTATCGCCAGAACTGTAATAATTATACTTATTACTTACATTATTCTCAATATAACATGCATTGTTACCCACATTATGCAGTTATGATCGCCAGAACTATAATAAATATACTTTTTACTCCCAATATTATCAATGTAACATGCATTTTTACCCATATAATGCAGTTATTATCGCTAGAACTGTAATAATTATACTCATTACTTATATTATTAGCAATATAACGTGCATTATTACCCACATTATGCAGTTATTATCGCTAGAACTATAATCAATATACGTATTACTTTCATTATCATCAATATAACATGCATTATTACCCATATAATAGAGGTATTATCGCTAGAACTGTAATAATTATACTTATTACTTATACTATTAGCAATAAAACGTGCATTGTTACCCATATAATGCAGTTATTATCGCTAGAACTGTAATAATTATACTTATTACTTATATTATTAGCAATATAACGTGCATTATTACCTATATAATGCAGTTATTATCGCTAGAACTGTAATAATTATACTTATTACTTATATTATTATCAATATAACATGCATTATTACCCATATAATGGAGGTATTATCGCAAGAACTGTAATAATTATACTTATTACTTATATTATTCTCAATATAACATGCATTATTACCCACATTATGCAGTTATGATCGCCAGAACTATAATAAATATACTTATTACTCCCAATATTATCAACGTAACATGCATTATTACCCATATAATGCAGTTATTATCGCTAGAACTGTAATAATTATACTTATTACTTATATTGTTAGCAATATCACGTGCTTTATTACACATATAATGCAGTTATTATCGCTAGAACTGTAATAATTATACTTATTGCTCATATTATTATCAATATAACATGCATTATTACCCATATTATGCAGTTATTATCGCTAGAACTGTAATATTTATACTTATTACTTATATTATTATCAATATAACATGCATTATTACCCATATAATGGAGGTATTATCGCTAGAACTGTAATAATTATACTTATTACTTATACTATTAGCAATATAACGTGCATTATTACCCATATAATGCAGTTATTATCGCCAGAACTGAAATAATTATACTTATTACTTATATTATTCTCTATATAACATGCATTATTACCTACATTATGCAGTTATGTTCGCCAGAACTATAATAAATATACTTATTACTCCCAATATTATCAATGTAACATGCATTATTACCCATATAATGCAGTTATTACCGCTAGAACTGTAACAATTATACTTATTACTTACATTGTTAGCAATATAACGTGCATTATTACCCATATAATGCAGTTATTATCGCTAGAACTGTAATAATTATACTTATTACTCATATTATTATCAATATAACATGCATTATTAGCCATATTATGCAGTTATTATCGCTAGAACTATAATAAATATACGTATTACTTTTATTATCATCAATATAACATGCATTATTACCCATATTATGCAGTTATTATCGATAGAACTGTAATAAATATACTTATTACTTTTATTATTATCAATATAACATGCACTATTTGCCATATTTTACTATTATTATCGCTAGAGCTATAATAATTATACTTATTACTCCCGATATTATCAATATAACATGCATTATTACCCATATAATGCAGTTATTATCGCTAGAACTGTAATAATTATACTTATTACTTATATTATTATCAATATAACATGCATTATTACCCATATAATGCAGTTATTATCGCTAGAACTGTAATAATTGTACTCATTACTTATATTATTAGCAATATAACGTGCATTATTACCCATATTATGCAGTTATTATCGCTAGAACTGAAATAATTATACTTATTACTTATATCATTATCAATATAACATGCATTATTACCCATATAATAGAGGTATTATCGCTAGAACTGTAATAATTATACTTATTACTTATACTATTAGCAATATAACGTGCATTTTTACCCATATAATGCAGTTATTATCGCTAGAACTGTAATAATTATACTTATTACTTATATTGTTAGCAATATAACGTGCATTATTACCCATATAATGTAGTTATTATCGCTAGAACTGTAATAATTATACTTATTACTTATATTATTATCAATATAACATGCATTATTACCCATATAATGGAGGTATTATCGCAAGAACTGTAATAATTATACTTATTACTTATACTATTAGCAATATAACGTGCATTATTACCCATATAATGCAGTTATTATCGCCAGAACTGTAATAATTGTACTTATTACTTATATTATTCTCAATATAACATGCATTATTACCCACATTATGCAGTTATGATCGCCAGAACTATAATAAATATACTTATTACTCCCAATATTATCAACGTAACATGCATTATTACCCATATAATGCAGTTATTATCGCTAGAACTGTAATAATTATACTTATTACTTATATTGTTAGCAATATCACGTGCTTTATTACACATATAATGCAGTTATTATCGCTAGAACTGTAATAATTATACTTATTGCTCATATTATTATCAATATAACATGCATTATTACCCATATTATGCAGTTATTATCGCTAGAACTGTAATATTTATACTTATTACTTATATTATTATCAATATAACATGCATTATTACCCATATAATGGAGGTATTATCGCTAGAACTGTAATAATTATACTTATTACTTATACTATTAGCAATATAACGTGCATTATTACCCATATAATGCAGTTATTATCGCCAGAACTGTAATAATTATACTTATTACTTACATTATTCTCAATATAACATGCATTGTTACCCACATTATGCAGTTATGATCGCCAGAACTATAATAAATATACTTTTTACTCCCAATATTATCAATGTAACATGCATTTTTACCCATATAATGCAGTTATTATCGCTAGAACTGTAATAATTATACTCATTACTTATATTATTAGCAATATAACGTGCATTATTACCCACATTATGCAGTTATTATCGCTAGAACTATAATCAATATACGTATTACTTTCATTATCATCAATATAACATGCATTATTACCCATATAATAGAGGTATTATCGCTAGAACTGTAATAATTATACTTATTACTTATACTATTAGCAATAAAACGTGCATTGTTACCCATATAATGCAGTTATTATCGCTAGAACTGTAATAATTATACTTATTACTTATATTATTAGCAATATAACGTGCATTATTACCTATATAATGCAGTTATTATCGCTAGAACTGTAATAATTATACTTATTACTTATATTATTATCAATATAACATGCATTATTACCCATATAATGGAGGTATTATCGCAAGAACTGTAATAATTATACTTATTACTTATATTATTCTCAATATAACATGCATTATTACCCACATTATGCAGTTATGATCGCCAGAACTATAATAAATATACTTATTACTCCCAATATTATCAACGTAACATGCATTATTACCCATATAATGCAGTTATTATCGCTAGAACTGTAATAATTATACTTATTACTTATATTGTTAGCAATATCACGTGCTTTATTACACATATAATGCAGTTATTATCGCTAGAACTGTAATAATTATACTTATTGCTCATATTATTATCAATATAACATGCATTATTACCCATATTATGCAGTTATTATCGCTAGAACTGTAATATTTATACTTATTACTTATATTATTATCAATATAACATGCATTATTACCCATATAATGGAGGTATTATCGCTAGAACTGTAATAATTATACTTATTACTTATACTATTAGCAATATAACGTGCATTATTACCCATATAATGCAGTTATTATCGCCAGAACTGAAATAATTATACTTATTACTTATATTATTCTCTATATAACATGCATTATTACCTACATTATGCAGTTATGTTCGCCAGAACTATAATAAATATACTTATTACTCCCAATATTATCAATGTAACATGCATTATTACCCATATAATGCAGTTATTACCGCTAGAACTGTAACAATTATACTTATTACTTACATTGTTAGCAATATAACGTGCATTATTACCCATATAATGCAGTTATTATCGCTAGAACTGTAATAATTATACTTATTACTCATATTATTATCAATATAACATGCATTATTACCCATATTATGCAGTTATTATCGCTAGAACTATAATAAATATACGTATTACTTTTATTATCATCAATATAACATGCATTATTACCCATATTATGCAGTTATTATCGATAGAACTGTAATAAATATACTTATTACTTTTATTATTATCAATATAACATGCACTATTTGCCATATTTTACTATTATTATCGCTAGAGCTATAATAATTATACTTATTACTCCCGATATTATCAATATAACATGCATTATTACCCATATAATGCAGTTATTATCGCTAGAACTGTAATAATTATACTTATTACTTATATTATTATCAATATAACATGCATTATTACCCATATAATGCAGTTATTATCGCTAGAACTGTAATAATTGTACTCATTACTTATATTATTAGCAATATAACGTGCATTATTACCCATATTATGCAGTTATTATCGCTAGAACTGAAATAATTATACTTATTACTTATATCATTATCAATATAACATGCATTATTACCCATATAATAGAGGTATTATCGCTAGAACTGTAATAATTATACTTATTACTTATACTATTAGCAATATAACGTGCATTTTTACCCATATAATGCAGTTATTATCGCTAGAACTGTAATAATTATACTTATTACTTATATTGTTAGCAATATAACGTGCATTATTACCCATATAATGTAGTTATTATCGCTAGAACTGTAATAATTATACTTATTACTTATATTATTATCAATATAACATGCATTATTACCCATATAATGGAGGTATTATCGCAAGAACTGTAATAATTATACTTATTACTTATACTATTAGCAATATAACGTGCATTATTACCCATATAATGCAGTTATTATCGCCAGAACTGTAATAATTGTACTTATTACTTATATTATTCTCAATATAACATGCATTATTACCCACATTATGCAGTTATGATCGCCAGAACTATAATAAATATACTTATTACTCCCAATATTATCAACGTAACATGCATTATTACCCATATAATGCAGTTATTATCGCTAGAACTGTAATAATTATACTTATTACTTATATTGTTAGCAATATCACGTGCTTTATTACACATATAATGCAGTTATTATCGCTAGAACTGTAATAATTATACTTATTGCTCATATTATTATCAATATAACATGCATTATTACCCATATTATGCAGTTATTATCGCTAGAACTGTAATATTTATACTTATTACTTATATTATTATCAATATAACATGCATTATTACCCATATAATGGAGGTATTATCGCTAGAACTGTAATAATTATACTTATTACTTATACTATTAGCAATATAACGTGCATTATTACCCATATAATGCAGTTATTATCGCCAGAACTGTAATAATTGTACTTATTACTTATATTATTCTCAATATAACATGCATTATTACCCATATAATGCAGTTATTATCGACAGGAGTATAATAAATATACTTATTACTTTTATTATTATCAATATAACATGCATTACTACCCATATTATGCAGTTATTATCGATAGAACTATAATAAATATACTTATTACTTTTATTATTATCAATGTAACATGCACTATTACCCATATAATGCAGTTATTATTGACAGAAGTATAATAAATATACTTATTACTTTTATTATTATCAATATAACAGGCACTCTTAGGCATATTTTACTAGTATTATCGCTAGAACTATAATAATTATACTTATTACTCCCGATATTATCAATATAGCATGCATTCTTACCCATATAATGCAGTTATTATCGCTAGAACTGTAACTATTATACTTATTACTTATATTATTAGCAATATAACGTGCATTATTACCCATATTATGCAGTTATTATCGCTAGAACTGTAATAATTATACTTATTACTTATAATATTATCAATATAATATGCATTATTACCCATATTATGCAGTTATTATCGCTAGAACTATAATAAATATACGTATTACTTTCATTATCATCTATATAACATGCATTATTACCCATATAATGGAGGTATTATCGCTAGAACTGTAATAATTATACTTATTACTTATATTATTATCAATATAACATGCATTATTACCCATATTATGCAGTTATTATCTCTAGAACCATCATAAATATACTCATTACTCCCAATATTATCAATATAACATGCATTTTTAGCCATATAATGCAGTTATTATCGCTAGAACTGTAATAATTATACTTATTACTTATATTGTTAGCAATATAACGTGCATTATTACCCATATAATGCAGTTATTATCGCCAGAACTGTAATAATTATACTTATTACTTACATTATTCTCAATATAACATGCATTGTTACCCACATTATGCAGTTATGATCGCCAGAACTATAATAAATATACTTTTTACTCCCAATATTATCAATGTAACATGCATTTTTACCCATATAATGCAGTTATTATCGCTAGAACTGTAATAATTATACTCATTACTTATATTATTAGCAATATAACGTGCATTATTACCCACATTATGCAGTTATTATCGCTAGAACTATAATCAATATACGTATTACTTTCATTATCATCAATATAACATGCATTATTACCCATATAATAGAGGTATTATCGCTAGAACTGTAATAATTATACTTATTACTTATACTATTAGCAATAAAACGTGCATTGTTTCCCATATAATGCAGTTATTATCGCTAGAACTATAATAATTATTCTTATTACTCCCGATATTATCAATATAACATGCATTATTACCCATATAATGCAGTTATTATCGCTAGAACTGTAATAATTATACTTATTACTTATATTATTAGCAATATAACGTGCATTATTACCTATATAATGCAGTTATTATCGCTAGAACTGTAATAATTATACTTATTACTTATATTATTATCAATATAACATGCATTATTACCCATATAATGGAGGTATTATCGCAAGAACTGTAATAATTATACTTATTACTTATACTATTAGCAATATAACGTGCATTATTACCCATATAATGCAGTTATTATCGCCAGAACTGTAATAATTGTACTTATTACTTATATTATTCTCAATATATTGGGAGTACAAATTAGTTCGGTCCGTTTTCAAGTGGCGCCTCTGTTTATTATGAATGTTCCATGGTAACAGCTAATTTCAATTGTTTCATAGAGCTTAGACATTTGTGAATAATATTCAGTTTATATTGCTTTGAGTTTCATACAGAAATCTTATTTTTTATTGTGTTGAATATGTCAAGTTTTGTCTTAACGAAGCAGCATTTGCGGGAGGTGTTAGCGTTTTGCTTTAATTGGAAGAAAAGTGCAGCTGAAGCGCATCGAATGCTGGTGGAAGTTTATGGTGACAATGCTCCAACTGATAAATCATGTAGAGAATGGTTTCGACGTTTCAAGAATGGTGATTTCAGCGTTGAAGACAAGCCTCGCTCTGGACAGCCAAAGAAATTCGAAGACAAAGACTTAGAGGCATTACTCGACGAAGATCCGAGTCAAACGCAAGAGGAGCTTGCAGAATCATTGGGAGTGACCCAACAAGCCGTTTCAGTCCGATTAAAATCCATGGGAATGATTCAAAAGCAAGGCAGTTGGGTGCCTCATGAACTGAAGCCGCGAGACGTTGAAAGGCGATTTGTCACCTGCGAGCAACTAATGCGAAGGCAACAAAGGAAGGGATTTTTACACCGGATTGTTACTGGAGACGAAAAGTGGATATTCTATGACAACCCTAAGAAAAAAAAGTATTATGCTATGCCTGGTCAATCGCTATTATCGACAAAAACATCGACACCGAAGCCAAATATTCATGGTTCGAAGGTCATGCTCAGTATCTGGTGGGACCAAAATGGTGTTGTGTACTACGAATTGCTACAACCTGGCGATTCCATTACGGGCGATAAGTATAGGCTGCAATTAATGCGTTTGAGTCGTGCATTACGCGAGAAACGACCAGAATACGAGCAAAGGCATGACAAAGTCATTCTACTGCACGACAACGCTCGGCCTCACGTTGCAAAAGTGGTGAAAAACTATTTGGAAACCCTGAAGTGGGATATTTTACCGCACCCGCCGTATTCACCGGACATTGCTCCGTCAGATTATTGGTTGTTCCGACGGATGCAACACGATTTGGCAGGTCACAGATTCACTTCCTTTGCAGAAATCGAAAATTGGCTCCAAACATGGATCTCCTCAAAAGATGTGACATTTTTCCGAGATGGAATTCGAAAATTGACTGAGAGATGGGAAAAAGTAGTAGCCAACGATGGACAATACTTTGATTAACCTGTTAATTCATTTTGTTTTGAAATAAATGCATATTTGACCTTAAAAAACGGACCGAACTAATTTGTACTCCCAATAACATGCATTATTACCCATATAATGCAGTTATTATCGACAGGAGTATAATAAATATACTTATTACTTTTATTATTATCAATATAACAGGCACTCTTAGCCATATTTTACTAGTATTATCGCTAGAACTATAATAATTATACTTGTTACTCCCGATATTATCAATATAGCATGCATTCTTACCCATATAATGCAGTTATTATCGCTAGAACTGTAACTATTATACTTATTACTTATATTATTAGCAATATAACGTGCATTATTACCCATATTATGCAGTTATTATCGCTAGAACTGTAATAATTATACTTATTACTTATAATATTATCAATATAATATGCATTATTACCCATATTATGCAGTTATGATCGCCAGAACTATAATAAATATACTTATTATTCCCAATATTATCAATGTAACATGCATTATTACCCATATAATGCAGTTATTATCGCTAGACCTATAATAATTATACTTATTACTCCCGATGTTATCAATATTACGTGCCTTATTACCCATATAATGCAGTTATTATCGCTAGAACTGTAATAATTATACTTATTACTTATATTATTCTCAATATAACACGCATTATTACCCATATTATGCAGTTATTATCGCTAGAACTATAATAAATATACGTATTACTTTCATTATCATCAATATAACATGCATTATTACCCATATAATGGAGGTATTATCGCTAGAACTGTAATAATTATACTTATTACTTATATTATTATCAATATAACATGCATTATTACCCATATTATGCAGTTATTATCTCTAGAACCATCATAAATATACTCATTACTCCCAATATTATCAATATAACATGCATTTTTAGCCATATAATGCAGTTATTATCGCTAGAACTGTAATAATTATACTTATTACTTATATTGTTAGCAATATAACGTGCATTATTACCCATATAATGCAGTTATTATCGCCAGAACTGTAATAATTATACTTATTACTTACATTATTCTCAATATAACATGCATTGTTACCCACATTATGCAGTTATGATCGCCAGAACTATAATAAATATACTTTTTACTCCCAATATTATCAATGTAACATGCATTTTTACCCATATAATGCAGTTATTATCGCTAGAACTGTAATAATTATACTCATTACTTATATTATTAGCAATATAACGTGCATTATTACCCACATTATGCAGTTATTATCGCTAGAACTATAATCAATATACGTATTACTTTCATTATCATCAATATAACATGCATTATTACCCATATAATAGAGGTATTATCGCTAGAACTGTAATAATTATACTTATTACTTATACTATTAGCAATAAAACGTGCATTGTTACCCATATAATGCAGTTATTATCGCTAGAACTGTAATAATTATACTTATTACTTATATTATTAGCAATATAACGTGCATTATTACCTATATAATGCAGTTATTATCGCTAGAACTGTAATAATTATACTTATTACTTATATTATTATCAATATAACATGCATTATTACCCATATAATGGAGGTATTATCGCAAGAACTGTAATAATTATACTTATTACTTATACTATTAGCAATATAACGTGCATTATTACCCATATAATGCAGTTATTATCGCCAGAACTGTAATAATTATACTTATTACTTATATTATTCTCAATATAACATGCATTATTACCTACATTATGCAGTTATGTTCGCCAGAACTATAATAAATATACTTATTACTCCCAATATTATCAATGTAACATGCATTATTACCCATATAATGCAGTTATTATCGCTAGAACTGTAATAATTATACTTATTACTTACATTGTTAGCAATATAACGTGCATTATTACCCATATAATGCAGTTATTATCGCTAGAACTGTAATAATTATACTTATTACTCATATTATTATCAATATAACATGCATTATTACCCATATTATGCAGTTATTATCGCTAGAACTATAATAAATATACGTATTACTTTTATTATCATCAATATAACATGCATTATTACCCATATTATGCAGTTATTATCGTTAGAACTGTAATAAATATACTTATTACTTTTATTATTATCAATATAACATGCACTATTTGCCATATTTTACTATTATTATCGCTAGAACTATAATAATTATACTTATTACTCCCGATATTATCAATATAACATGCATTATTACCCATATAATGCAGTTATTATCGCTAGAACTGTAATAATTATACTTATTACTTATATTATTATCAATATAACATGCATTATTACCCATATAATGCAGTTATTATCGCTAGAACTGTAATAATTGTACTCATTACTTATATTATTAGCAATATAACGTGCATTATTACCCATATTATGCAGTTATTATCGCTAGAACTGAAATAATTACACTTATTACTTATATCATTATCAATATAACATGCATTATTACCCATATAATAGAGGTATTATCGCTAGAACTGTAATAATTATACTTATTACTTATACTATTAGCAATATAACGTGCATTTTTACCCATATAATGCAGTTATTATCGCCAGAACTGTAATAATTGTACTTATTACTTATATTATTCTCAATATAACATGCATTATTACCCATATAATGCAGTTATTATCGACAGGAGTATAATAAATATACTTATTACTTTTATTATTATCAATATAACAGGCACTCTTAGCCATATTTTACTAGTATTATCGCTAGAACTATAATAATTATACTTGTTACTCCCGATATTATCAATATAGCATGCATTCTTACCCATATAATGCAGTTATTATCGCTAGAACTGTAACTATTATACTTATTACTTATATTATTAGCAATATAACGTGCATTATTACCCATATTATGCAGTTATTATCGCTAGAACTGTAATAATTATACTTATTACTTATAATATTATCAATATAATATGCATTATTACCCATATTATGCAGTTATGATCGCCAGAACTATAATAAATATACTTATTATTCCCAATATTATCAATGTAACATGCATTATTACCCATATAATGCAGTTATTATCGCTAGACCTATAATAATTATACTTATTACTCCCGATGTTATCAATATTACGTGCCTTATTACCCATATAATGCAGTTATTATCGCTAGAACTGTAATAATTATACTTATTACTTATATTATTCTCAATATAACACGCATTATTACCCATATTATGCAGTTATTATCGCTAGAACTATAATAAATATACGTATTACTTTCATTATCATCAATATAACATGCATTATTACCCATATAATGGAGGTATTATCGCTAGAACTGTAATAATTATACTTATTACTTATATTATTATCAATATAACATGCATTATTACCCATATTATGCAGTTATTATCTCTAGAACCATCATAAATATACTCATTACTCCCAATATTATCAATATAACATGCATTTTTAGCCATATAATGCAGTTATTATCGCTAGAACTGTAATAATTATACTTATTACTTATATTGTTAGCAATATAACGTGCATTATTACCCATATAATGCAGTTATTATCGCCAGAACTGTAATAATTATACTTATTACTTACATTATTCTCAATATAACATGCATTGTTACCCACATTATGCAGTTATGATCGCCAGAACTATAATAAATATACTTTTTACTCCCAATATTATCAATGTAACATGCATTTTTACCCATATAATGCAGTTATTATCGCTAGAACTGTAATAATTATACTCATTACTTATATTATTAGCAATATAACGTGCATTATTACCCACATTATGCAGTTATTATCGCTAGAACTATAATCAATATACGTATTACTTTCATTATCATCAATATAACATGCATTATTACCCATATAATAGAGGTATTATCGCTAGAACTGTAATAATTATACTTATTACTTATACTATTAGCAATAAAACGTGCATTGTTACCCATATAATGCAGTTATTATCGCTAGAACTGTAATAATTATACTTATTACTTATATTATTAGCAATATAACGTGCATTATTACCTATATAATGCAGTTATTATCGCTAGAACTGTAATAATTATACTTATTACTTATATTATTATCAATATAACATGCATTATTACCCATATAATGGAGGTATTATCGCAAGAACTGTAATAATTATACTTATTACTTATACTATTAGCAATATAACGTGCATTATTACCCATATAATGCAGTTATTATCGCCAGAACTGTAATAATTATACTTATTACTTATATTATTCTCAATATAACATGCATTATTACCTACATTATGCAGTTATGTTCGCCAGAACTATAATAAATATACTTATTACTCCCAATATTATCAATGTAACATGCATTATTACCCATATAATGCAGTTATTATCGCTAGAACTGTAATAATTATACTTATTACTTACATTGTTAGCAATATAACGTGCATTATTACCCATATAATGCAGTTATTATCGCTAGAACTGTAATAATTATACTTATTACTCATATTATTATCAATATAACATGCATTATTACCCATATTATGCAGTTATTATCGCTAGAACTATAATAAATATACGTATTACTTTTATTATCATCAATATAACATGCATTATTACCCATATTATGCAGTTATTATCGTTAGAACTGTAATAAATATACTTATTACTTTTATTATTATCAATATAACATGCACTATTTGCCATATTTTACTATTATTATCGCTAGAACTATAATAATTATACTTATTACTCCCGATATTATCAATATAACATGCATTATTACCCATATAATGCAGTTATTATCGCTAGAACTGTAATAATTATACTTATTACTTATATTATTATCAATATAACATGCATTATTACCCATATAATGCAGTTATTATCGCTAGAACTGTAATAATTGTACTCATTACTTATATTATTAGCAATATAACGTGCATTATTACCCATATTATGCAGTTATTATCGCTAGAACTGAAATAATTACACTTATTACTTATATCATTATCAATATAACATGCATTATTACCCATATAATAGAGGTATTATCGCTAGAACTGTAATAATTATACTTATTACTTATACTATTAGCAATATAACGTGCATTTTTACCCATATAATGCAGTTATTATCGCTAGAACTGTAATAATTATACTTATTACTTATATTGTTAACAATATAACGTGCATTATTACCCATATAATGCAGTTATTATCGCTAGAAATGTAATAATTATACTTATTACTTATATTATTATCAATATAACATGCATTATTACCCATATAATGGAGGTATTATCGCTAGAACTGTAATAATTATACTTATTACTTATACTATTAGCAATATAACGTGCATTATTACCCATATAATGCAGTTATTATCGCCAGAACTGTAATAATTGTACTTATTACTTATATTATTCTCAATATAACATGCATTATTACCCATATAATGCAGTTATTATCGCTAGAACTGTAATAATTATACTTATTACTTATATTGTTAGCATTATAACGTGCATTATTACCCATATAATGCAGTTATTATCGCTAGAACTGTAATAATTATACTTATTACTAATATTATTATCAATATAACATGCATTATTACCCATATTATGCAGTTATTATCGCTAGAACTATAATAAATATACTTATTACTTATATTATTATCAATATAACATGCATTATTACCCAAATAATGCAGTTATTATCGCTAGAACTGTAATAATTATACTTATTACTCATATTATTATCAATATAACATGCATTATTACCCATATTATGCAGTTATTATCGCTAGAACTATAATAAATATACGTATTACTTTTATTATCATCAATATAACTTGCATTATTACCCATATTATGCAGTTATTATCGATAGAACTGTAATAAATATATTTATTAATTTTATTATTATCAATATAACATGCACTATTTGCCATATTTTATTGTTATTATCGCTGGAACTATAATAATTATACTTATTACTCCCGATATTATCAATATAACATGCATTATTGCCCATATAATGCAGTTATTGTCGCTAGAACTGTAATAATTATACTTATTACTTATATTATTATCAATATTACATGCATTATTACCCATATAATGCAGTTATTATCGCTAGAACTGTAATAATTGTACTCATTACTTTAATTATTAGCAATATAACGTGCATTATTACCCATATAATGCAGTTATTATCGCTAGAACTGTAATAATTATACTTATTACTTATATCATTATCAATATAACATGAATTATTACCCATATAATAGAGGTATTATCGCTAGAACTATAATAATTATACTTATTACTTATACTATTAGCAATATAACGTCCATTCTTACCCATATAATGCAGTTATTGTCGCTAGAACTGTAATAATTATACTTATTACTTATATTGTTAGCAATATAACGTGCATTATTACCCATATAATGCAGTTATTATCGCCAGAACTATAATAAATATACTTATTACTTATATTATTATCAATATAACATGCATTATTACCCATATAATGGAGGTATTATCGCAAGAACTGTAATAATTATACTTATTACTTATACTATTAGCAATATAACGTGCATTATTACCCATATAATGGAGGTATTATCGCTAGAACTGTAATAATTATACTTATTACTTATACTATTAGCAATATAACGTGCATTATTACCCATATAATGCAGTTATTATCGCCAGAACTGTAATAATTGTACTTATTACTTATATTATTCTCAATATAACATGCATTATTACCCATATAATGCAGTTATTATCGCTAGAACTGTAATAATTATACTTATTACTTATATTGTTAGCATTATAACGTGCATTATTACCCATATAATGCAGTTATTAGCGCTAGAACTGTAATAATTATACTTATTACTAATATTATTATCAATATAACATGCATTATTACCCATATTATGCAGTTATTATCGCTAGAACTATAATAAATATACTTATTACTTATATTATTATCAATATAACATGCATTATTACCCAAATAATGCAGTTATTATCGCTAGAACTGTAATAATTATACTTATTACTCATATTATTATCAATATAACATGCATTATTACCCATATTATGCAGTTATTATCGCTAGAACTATAATAAATATACGTATTACTTTTATTATCATCAATATAACTTGCATTATTACCCATATTATGCAGTTATTATCGATAGAACTGTAATAAATATATTTATTAATTTTATTATTATCAATATAACATGCACTATTTGCCATATTTTACTATTATTATCGCTGGAACTATAATAATTATACTTATTACTCCCGATATTATCAATATAACATGCATTATTACCCATATAATGCAGTTATTATCGCTAGAACTGTAATAATTATACTTATTACTTATATTATTATCAATATAACATGCATTATTACCCATATAATGCAGTTATTATCGCTAGAACTGTATTAATTGTACTCATTACTTATATTATTAGCAATATAACGTGCATTATTACCCATATTATGCAGTTGTTATCGCTAGAACTGTAATAATTATACTTATTACTTATATCATTATCAATATAACATGCATTATTACCCATATAATAGAGGTATTATCGCTGGGAACTGTAATAATTATACTTATTACTTATACTATTAGTAATATAACGTCCATTCTTACCCATATAATGCAGTTATTATCGCTAGAACTGTAATAATTATACTTATTACTTATATTGTTAGCAATATAACGTGCATTATTACCCATATAATGCAGTTATTATCGCTAGAACTGTAATAATTATACTTATCACTTATATTATTCCCAATATAACATGCATTATTACCCATATTATGCAGTTATTATCGCTACAACTATAATAAATATACGTATTACTTTCATTATCATCAACATAACGTGCATTATTACCCATATAATGGAGGTATTATCGCTAGAACTGTAATAATTATACTGATTACTTATATTATTATCAATATAACATGCATTATTACCCATATTACGCAGTTATTATCCCTAGAACCATAATAAATATACTTATTACTCCCAATATTATCAATATAACATGCATTTTTACCCATATAATGCAGTTATTATCGCTAGAACTGTAATAATTATACTTATTACTTATATTATTATCAATATAAAATGCATTATTACCCATATAATGCAGTTATTATCGCTAGAACTGTAATAATTATACTTATTACTTATATTATTATCAATATAAAATGCATTATTACCCATATAATGCAGTTATTATCGCTAGAACTGTAATAATTGTACTCATTACTTTAATTATTAGCAATATAACGTGCATTATTACCCATATAATGCAGTTATTATCGCTAGAACTGTAATAATTATACTTATTACTTATATCATTATCAATATAACATGCATTATTACCCATATAATAGAGGTATTATCGCTAGAACTATAATAATTATACTTATTACTTATACTATTAGCAATATAACGTCCATTCTTACCCATATAATGCAGTTATTATCGCTAGAACTGTAATAATTATACTTATTACTTATATTGTTAGCAATATAACGTGCATTATTACCCATATAATGCAGTTATTATCGCTAGAACTGTAATAAATATACTTACTACTTTCATTATCATCAATATAACATGCATTACTACCCATATTAAGAAGTTATTATCGCTAGAACTGTAATAATTATACTGATTACTTATATTATTATCAATATAACATGCATTATTACCCATATTATACAGTTATTATCCCTAGAACCATAAGAAATATACTTATTACTCCCAATATTATCAATATAACATGCATTTTTACCCATATAATGCAGTTATTATCGCTAGAACTGTAATAATTATACTTATTACTTATATTATTATCGATATAACATGCATTATTACCCATATAATGCAGTTATTATCGCTAGAACTGTAATAATTGTATTCATTACTTATATTATTTGCAATATAACGTGCATTATTACCCATATTATGCAGTTATTATTGCTAGAACTGTAATAATTATACTAATTACTTATATTGTTAGCATTATAACGTGCATTATTACCCATATAATGCAGTTAATATCGCTAGAACTGTAATAATTATACTTATTACTCATATTATTATCAATATAACATGCATTATTACCCATATTATGCAGTTATTATCGCTAGAACTGTAATATTTATACTTATTACTTATATTATTATCAATATAACATGCATTATTACCCATATAATGGAGGTATTATCGCTTGAACTGTAATAATTATACTTATTACTTATACTATTAGCAATATAACGTGCATTGTTACCCATATAATGCAGTTATTATCGCTAGAACTGTAATAATTATACTTATTACTTATATTGTTAGCAATATAACGTGCATTATTACTCATATTATGCAGTTATTGTCGATAGAACTGTAATAAATATACTTATTACTTTTATTATTATCAATATCACATGCACTATTTGCCATATTTTACTATTATTATCGCTAGAACTATAATAATTATACTTATTACTCCCGATATTATCAATATAACATGCATTATTACCCATATAATGCAGTTATTATCGCTAGAACTGTAATAATTATACTTATTGCTTATATTGTTAGCAATATAACGTGCATTATTACCCATATAATGCAGTTATTATCGCTAGAACTGTAATAATTATACTTATTACTTATATTATTATCAATATAACATGCATTATTACCCATATTATGCAGTTATTATCGCTAGAACTATAATAAATATACGTATTACTCCCAATATTATCAATATAACATGCATTATTACCTATATTATGCAGTTATTATCGCTAGAACTGTAATAATTGTACTCATTACTTTTATTATTAGCAATATAACGTGCATTATTACCCATATTATGCAGTTATTATCGCTAGAACTGTAATGATTATACTTATTACTTATATTATTCTCAATATAACATGCATTATTAGCCATATTATGCAGTTATTATCGCTAGAACTATAATAAATATACGTATTACTTTCATTATCATCAACATAACATGCATTATTACCCATATAATGGAGGTATTATCGCTAGAACTGTAATAATTATACTGATTACTTATATTATTATCAATATAATATGCATTATTACCCATATTATGCAGTTATTATCCCTAGAACCATAATAAATATACTTATTACTCCCAATATTATCAATATATCATGCATTTTTACCCATATAATGCAGTTATTATCGCTAGAACTGTAATAATTATACTTATTACTTATATTATTATCGATATAACATGCATTATTACCCATATAATGCAGTTATTATCGCTAGAACTGTAATAATTATACTTATTACTTTCATTATCATCAATATAACATGCATTATTACCCATATTAAGAAGTTATTATCGATAGAACTGTAATAAATATACTTATTACTTATATTATTATGAATATAACATGCATTATTACCCATATTATGCAGTTATTATCGCTAGAACTATAATAAATATACGTATTACTTTTATTATCATCAATATAACATGCATTATTACCCATATTATGCAGTTATTATCGATAGAACTGTAATAAATACACTTACTACTTTTACTATTATCAATATATCATGCACTATTAGCCATATTTTACTATTATTATCGCTAGAACTATAATAATTATACTTATTACTCCCGATGTTATCAATATAACATGCATTATTACCCATATAATGCAGTTATTATCGCTAGAACTGTAATAATTATACTTATTACTTTTATTATCATCAATATAACATGCACTATTTGCCATATTTTACTCTTATTATCGCTAGAACTATAATAATTATACTTATTACTCCCGATATTATCAATATAACATGCATTATTACCCATATTATGCAGTTATGATCGCCAGAACTATAATAAATATACTTATTACTCCCAATATTATCAATGTAACATGCATTATTACCCATATAATGCAGTTATTATCGCTAGAACTGTATATAATTATACTTATTACTTATATTGTTAGCAATATAACGTGCATTATTACCCATATAATGCAGTTATTATCGCTAGAACTGTAATAATTATACTTATTACTCATATTATTATCAATATAACATGCATTATTACCCATATTATGCAGTTATTATCGCTAGAACTATAATAAATATACGTATTACTTTTATTATCATCAATATAACATGCATTATTACCCATATTATGCAGTTATTATCGATAGAACTGTAATAAATATACTTATTACTTATATCATTATCAATATAACATGCATTATTACCCATATAATAGAGGTATTATCGCTAGAACTGGAATAATTATACTTATTACTTATACTATTAGCAATATAACGTCCATTCTTACCCATATAATGCAGTTATTATCGCTAGAACTGTAATAATTATACTTATTACTTATATTGTTAGCAATATAACGTGCATTATTACCCATATAATGCAGTTATTATCGCTAGAACTGTAATAATTATACTTATTACTTATATTATTCTCAATATAACATGCATTATTACCCATATTATGCAGTTATTATCGCTAGAACTATAATAAATATACGTATTACTTTCATTATCATCAACATAACATGCATTATTACCCATATAATGGAGGTATTATCGCTAGAACTGTAATAATTATACTGATTACTTATATTATTATCAATATAACATGCATTATTACCCATATTATGCAGTTATTATCCCTAGAACCATAATAAATATACTTATTACTTATATTATTAGCAATATAACGTGCATTATTACCCATATTATGCAGTTATTATCGCTAGAACTGTAATAATTATACTTATTACTCCCAATATTATCAACGTAACATGCATTATTACCCATATAATGCAGTTATTATCGCTAGAACTGTAATAATTATACTTATTACTTATATTGTTAGCAATATCACGTGCTTTATTACCCATATAATGCAGTTATTATCGCTAGAACTGTAATAATTATACTTATTGCTCATATTATTATCAATATAACATGCATTATTACCCATATTATGCAGTTATTATCGCTAGAACTGTAATATTTATACTTATTACTTATATTATTATCAATATAACATGCATTATTACCCATATAATGGAGGTATTATCGCTAGAACTGTAATAATTATACTTATTACTTATACTATTAGCAATATAACGTGCATTATTACCCATATAATGCAGTTATTATCGCCAGAACTGTAATAATTATACTTATTACTTATATTATTCTCAATATAACATGCATTATTACCCATATAATGCAGTTATTATCGCTAGAACTGTAATAATTATACTTATTACTTATATTGTTAGCATTATAACGTGCATTATTACCCATATAATGCAGTTATTATCGCTAGAACTGTAATAATTATACTTATTACTCATATTATTATCAATATAACATGCATTATTACCCATATTATGCAGTTATTATCGCTAGAACTATAATAAATATACTTATTACTTATATTATTATCAATATAACATGCATTATTACCCATATAATGGAGGTATTATCGCAAGAACTGTAATAATTATACTTATTACTTATACTATTAGCAATATAACGTGCATTATTACCCATATAATGCAGTTATTATCGCCAGAACTGTAATAATTATACTTATTACTTATATTATTCTCAATATAACATGCATTATTACCTACATTATGCAGTTATGTTCGCCAGAACTATAATAAATATACTTATTACTCCCAATATTATCAATGTAACATGCATTATTACCCATATAATGCAGTTATTACCGCTAGAACTGTAACAATTATACTTATTACTTACATTGTTAGCAATATAACGTGCATTATTACCCATATAATGCAGTTATTATCGCTAGAACTGTAATAATTATACTTATTACTCATATTATTATCAATATAACATGCATTATTACCCATATTATGCAGTTATTATCGCTAGAACTATAATAAATATACGTATTACTTTTATTATCATCAATATAACATGCATTATTACCCATATTATGCAGTTATTATCGATAGAACTGTAATAAATATACTTATTACTTATATTATTATCAATATAACATGCATTATTACCCATATAATGCAGTTATTATCGCTAGAACTGTAATAATTGTACTCATTACTTATATTATTAGCAATATAACGTGCATTATTACCCATATTATGCAGTTATTATCGCTAGAACTGAAATAATTATACTTATTACTTATATCATTATCAATATAACATGCATTATTACCCATATAATAGAGGTATTATCGCTAGAACTGTAATAATTATACTTATTACTTATACTATTAGCAATATAACGTGCATTTTTACCCATATAATGCAGTTATTATCGCTAGAACTGTAATAATTATACTTATTACTTATATTGTTAGCAATATAACGTGCATTATTACCCATATAATGCAGTTATTATCGCTAGAACTGTAATAATTATACTTATTACTTATATTATTATCAATATAACATGCATTATTACCCATATAATGGAGGTATTATCGCCAGAACTGTAATAATTGTACTTATTACTTATATTATTCTCAATATAACATGCATTATTACCCACATTATGCAGTTATTATCGCTAGAACTATAATAAATATACGTATTACTTTCATTATCATCAATATAACATGCATTATTACCCATATAATAGAGGTATTATCGCTAGAACTCTAATAATTATACTTATTACTTATACTATTACCAATAAAACGTGCATTGTTACCCATATAATGCAGTTATTATCGCTAGAACTATAATAATTATACTTATTACTCCCGATATTATCAATATAACATGCATTATTACCCATATAATGCAGTTATTATCGCTAGAACTGTAATAATTATACTTATTACTTATATTATTAGCAATATAACGTGCATTATTACCCATATAATGCAGTTATTATCGCTAGAACTGTAATAATTATACTTATTACTTATATTATTATCAATATAACATGCATTATTACCCATATAATGGAGGTATTATCGCAAGAACTGTAATAATTATACTTATTACTTATACTATTAGCAATATAACGTGCATTATTACCTATATAATGCAGTTATTATCGCCAGAACTATAATAAATATACGTATTACTTTTATTATCATCAATATAACATGCATTATTACCCATATTATGCAGTTATTATCGATAGAACTGTAATAATTATACTTATTACTTATATTATTCTCAATATAACATGCATTATTACCCACATTATGCAGTTATGATCGCCAGAACTATAATAAATATACTTATTACTCCCAATATTATCAACGTAACATGCATTATTACCCATATAATGCAGTTATTATCGCTAGAACTGTAATAATTATACTTATTACTTATATTGTTAGCAATATCACGTGCTTTATTACACATATAATGCAGTTATTATCGCTAGAACTGTAATAATTATACTTATTGCTCATATTATTATCAATATAACATGCATTATTACCCATATTATGCAGTTATTATCGCTAGAACTGTAATATTTATACTTATTACTTATATTATTATCAATATAACATGCATTATTACCCATATAATGGAGGTATTATCGCTAGAACTGTAATAATTATACTTATTACTTATACTATTAGCAATATAACGTGCATTATTACCCATATAATGCAGTTATTATCGCCAGAACTGTAATAATTGTACTTATTACTTATATTATTCTCAATATAACATGCATTATTACCCATATAATGCAGTTATTATCGCTAGAACTGTAATAATTATACTTATTACTTATATTGTTAGCATTATAACGTGCATTATTACCCATATAATGCAGTTATTACCGCTAGAACTGTAATAATTATACTTATTACTAATATTATTATCAATATAACATGCATTATTACCCATATTATGCAGTTATTATCGCTAGAACTATAATAAATATACTTATTACTTATATTATTATCAATATAACATGCATTATTACCCAAATAATGCAGTTATTATCGCTAGAACTGTAATAATTATACTTATTACTCATATTATTATCAATATAACATGCATTATTACCCATATTATGCAGTTATTATCGCTAGAACTATAATAAATATACGTATTACTTTTATTATCATCAATATAACTTGCATTATTACCCATATTATGCAGTTATTATCGATAGAACTGTAATAAATATATTTATTAATTTTATTATTATCAATATAACATGCACTATTTGCCATATTTTACTATTATTATCGCTGGAACTATAATAATTATACTTATTACTCCCGATATTATCAATATAACATGCATTATTACCCATATAATGCAGTTATTGTCGCTAGAACTGTAATAATTATACTTATTACTTATATTATTATCAATATAACATGCATTATTACCCATATAATGCAGTTATTATCGCTAGAACTGTAATAATTGTACTCATTACTTATATTATTAGCAATATAACGTGCATTATTACCCATATTATGCAGTTATTATCGCTAGAACTGTAATAATTATACTTATTACTTATATCATTATCAATATAACATGCATTATTACCCATATAATAGAGGTATTATCGCTAGAACTGTAATAATTATACTTATTACTTAAACTATTAGTAATATAACGTCCATTCTTACCCATATAATGCAGTTATTATCGCTAGAACTGTAATAATTATACTTATCACTTATATTATTATCAATATAACATGCATTATTACCCATATTATGCAGTTATTATCCCTAGAACCATAATAAATATACTTATTACTCCCAATATTATCAATATAACATGCATTTTTACCCATATAATGCAGTTATTATCGCTAGAACTGTAATAATTATACTTATTACTTATATTATTATCAATATAAAATGCATTATTACCCATATAATGCAGTTATTATCGCTAGAACTGTAATAATTATACTTATTACTTATATTATTATCAATATAAAATGCATTATTACCCATATAATGCAGTTATTATCGCTAGAACTGTAATAATTGTACTCATTACTTTAATTATTAGCAATATAACGTGCATTACTACCCATATAATGCAGTTATTATCGCTAGAACTGTAATAATTATACTTATTACTTATATCATTATCAATATAACATGCATTATTACCCATATAATAGAGGTATTATCGCTAGAACTATAATAATTATACTTATTACTTATACTATTAGCAATATAACGTCCATTCTTACCCATATAATGCAGTTATTATCGCTAGAACTGTAATAATTATACTTATTACTTATATTGTTAGCAATATAACGTGCATTATTACCCATATAATGCAGTTATTATCGCCAGAACTATAATAAATATACTTATTACTTATATTATTATCAATATAACATGCATTATTACCCATATAATGCAGTTACTATCGCTAGAATTGTAATAATTATACTTATTACTTATATTATTATCAATATAACATGCATTATTACCCATATTATGCAGTTATTATCGCTAGAACTGTAATATTTATACTTATTACTTATATTATTATCAATATAACATGCATTATTACCCATATAATGGAGGTATTATCGCTAGAACTGTAATAATTATACTTATTACTTATACTATTAGCAATATAACGTGCATTATTACCCATATAATGCAGTTATTATCGCCAGAACTGTAATAATTGTACTTATTACTTATATTATTCTCAATATAACATGCATTATTACCCATATAATGCAGTTATTATCGCTAGAACTGTAATAATTATACTTATTACTTATATTGTTAGCATTATAACGTGCATTATTACCCATATAATGCAGTTATTATCGCTAGAACTGTAATAATTATACTTATTACTAATATTATTATCAATATAACATGCATTATTACCCATATTATGCAGTTATTATCGCTAGAACTATAATAAATATACTTATTACTTATATTATTATCAATATAACATGCATTATTACCCAAATAATGCAGCTATTATCGCTAGAACTGTAATAATTATACTTATTACTCATATTATTATCAATATAACATGCATTATTACCCATATTATGCAGTTATTATCGCTAGAACTATAATAAATATACGTATTACTTTTATTATCATCAATATAACTTGCATTATTACCCATATTATGCAGTTATTATCGATAGAACTGTAATAAATATATTTATTAATTTTATTATTATCAATATAACATGCACTATTTGCCATATTTTACTACTATTATCGCTGGAACTATAATAATTATACTTATTACTCCCGATATTATCAATATAACATGCATTATTACCCATATAATGCAGTTATTATCGCTAGAACTCTAATAATTATACTTATTACTTATATTATTATCAATATAACATGCATTATTACCCATATAATGCAGTTATTATCGCTAGAACTGTAATAATTGTACTCATTACTTATATTATTAGCAATATAACGTGCATTATTACCCATATTATGCAGTTGTTATCGCTAGAACTGTAATAATTATACTTATTACTTATATCATTATCAATATAACATGCATTATTACCCATATAATAGAGGTATTATTGCTAGAACTGTAATAATTATACTTATTACTTATACTATTAGTAATATAACGTCCATTCTTACCCATATAATGCAGTTATTATCGCTAGAACTGTAATAATTATACTTATTACTTATATTGTTAGCAATATAACGTGCATTATTACCCATATAATGCAGTTATTATCGCTAGAACTGTAATAATTATACTTATCACTTATATTATTCTCAATATAACATGCATTATTACCCATATTATGCAGTTATTATCGCTACAACTATAATAAATATACGTATTACTTTCATTATCATCAACATAACGTGCATTATTACCCATATAATGGAGGTATTATCGCTAGAACTGTAATAATTATACTGATTACTTATATTATTATCAATATAACATGCATTATTACCCATATTATGCAGTTATTATCCCTAGAACCATAATAAATATACTTATTACTCCCAATATTATCAATATAACATGCATTTTTACCCATATAATGCAGTTATTATCGCTAGAACTGTAATAATTATACTTATTACTTATATTATTATCAATATAAAATGCATTATTACCCATATAATGCAGTTATTATCGCTAGAACTGTAATAATTATACTTATTACTTATATTATTATCAATATAAAATGCATTATTACCCATATAATGCAGTTATTATCGCTAGAACTGTAATAATTGTACTCATTACTTTAATTATTAGCAATATAACGTGCATTATTACCCTTATAATGCAGTTATTATCGCTAGAACTGTAATAATTATACTTATTACTGATATCGTTATTAATATAACATGCATTATTACCCATATAATAGAGGTATTATCGCTAGAACTATAATAATTATACTTATTACTTATACTATTAGCAATATAACGTCCATTCTTACCCATATAATGCAGTTATTATCGCTAGAACTGTAATAATTATACTTATTACTTATATTGTTAGCAATATAACGTGCATTATTACCCATATAATGCAGTTATTATCGCTAGAACTGTAATAAATATACTTACTACTTTCATTATTATCAATATAACATGCATTACTACCCATATTAAGAAGTTATTATCGCTAGAACTGTAATAATTATACTGATTACTTATATTATTATCAATATAACATGCATTATTACCCATATAATGGAGGTATTATCGCTTGAACTGTAATAATTATACTTATTACTTATACTATTAGCAATATAACGTGCATTGTTACCCATATAATGCAGTTATTATCGCTAGAACTGTAATAATTATACTTATTACTTATATTGTTAGCATTATAACGTGCATTATTACCCATATAATGCAGATATTATCGCTAGAACTGTAATAATTATACTTATTACTTATATTGTTAGCATTATAACGTGCATTATTACCCATATAATGCAGTTATTATCGCCAGAACTATAATAAATATACTTATTACTTATATTATTATCAATATAACATGCATTATTACCCATATAATGGAGGTATTATCGCAAGAACTGTAATAATTATACTTATTACTTATATTATTATCAATATAACATGCATTATTACCCATATTATGCAGTTATTATCGCTAGAACTGTAATATTTATACTTATTACTTATATTATTATCAATATAACATGCATTATTACCCATATAATGGAGGTATTATCGCTAGAACTGTAATAATTATACTTATTACTTATACTATTAGCAATATAACGTGCATTATTACCCATATAATGCAGTTATTATCGCCAGAACTGTAATAATTGTACTTATTACTTATATTATTCTCAATATAACATGCATTATTACCCATATAATGCAGTTATTATCGCTAGAACTGTAATAATTATACTTATTACTTATATTGTTAGCAATATAACGTGCATTATTACCCATATAATGCAGTTATTATCGCTAGAACTGTAATAAATATACTTACTACTTTCATTATTATCAATATAACATGCATTACTACCCATATTAAGAAGTTATTATCGCTAGAACTGTAATAATTATACTGATTACTTATATTATTATCAATATAACATGCATTATTACCCATATTATGCAGTTATTATCCCTAGAACCATAATAAATATACTTATTACTCCCAATATTATCAATATAACATGCATTTTTACCCATATAATGCAGTTATTATCGCTAGAACTGTAATAATTATACTTATTACTTATATTATTATCGATATAACATGCATTATTACCCATATAATGCAGTTATTATCGCTAGAACTGTAATAATTATACTTATTACTTATATTGTTAGCATTATAACGTGCATTATTACCCATATAATGCAGTTATTATCGCTAGAACTGTAATAATTATACTTATTACTCATATTATTATCAATATAACATGCATTATTACCCATATTATGCAGTTATTATCGCTAGAACTGTAATATTTATACTTATTACTTATATTATTATCAATATAACATGCATTATTACCCATATAATGGAGGTATTATCGCTTGAACTGTAATAATTATACTTATTACTTATACTATTAGCAATATAACGTGCATTGTTACCCATATAATGCAGTTATTATCGCTAGAACTGTAATAATTATACTTATTACTTATATTGTTAGCAATATAACGTGCATTATTACTCATATTATGCAGTTATTGTCGATAGAACTGTAATAAATATACTTATTACTTTTATTATTATCAATATCACATGCACTATTTGCCATATTTTACTATTATTATCGCTAGAACTATAATAATTATACTTATTACTCCCGATATTATCAATATAACATGCATTATTACCCATATAATGCAGTTATTATCGCTAGAACTGTAATAATTATACTTATTGCTTATATTGTTAGCAATATAACGTGCATTATTACCCATATAATGCAGTTATTATCGCTAGAACTGTAATAAATATACTTACTACTTTCATTATTATCAATATAACATGCATTACTACCCATATTAAGAAGTTATTATCGCTAGAACTGTAATAATTATACTGATTACTTATATTATTATCAATATAACATGCATTATTACCCATATTATGCAGTTATTATCCCTAGAACCATAATAAATATACTTATTACTCCCAATATTATCAATATAACATGCATTTTTACCCATATAATGCAGTTATTATCGCTAGAACTGTAATAATTATACTTATTACTTATATTATTATCGATATAACATGCATTATTACCCATATAATGCAGTTATTATCGCTAGAACTGTAATAATTGTATTCATTACTTATATTATTTGCAATATAACGTGCATTATTACCCATATTATGCAGTTATTATTGCTAGAACTGTAATAATTATACTTATTACTTATATTGTTAGCATTATAACGTGCATTATTACCCATATAATGCAGTTATTATCGCTAGAACTGTAATAATTATACTTATTACTCATATTATTATCAACATAACATGCATTATTACCCATATAATGCAGTTATTATCGCTAGAACTGTAATAATTATACTTATTACTCATATTATTATCAACATAACATGCATTATTACCCATATTATGCAGTTATGATCGCCAGAACTATAATAAATATACTTATTATTCCCAATATTATCAATGTAACATGCATTATTACCCATATAATGCAGTTATTATCGCTAGACCTATAATAATTATACTTATTACTCCCGATGTTATCAATATTACGTGCCTTATTACCCATATAATGCAGTTATTATCGCTAGAACTGTAATAATTATACTTATTACTTATATTATTCTCAATATAACACGCATTATTACCCATATTATGCAGTTATTATCGCTAGAACTATAATAAATATACGTATTACTTTCATTATCATCAATATAACATGCATTATTACCCATATAATGGAGGTATTATCGCTAGAACTGTAATAATTATACTTATTACTTATATTATTATCAATATAACATGCATTATTACCCATATTATGCAGTTATTATCTCTAGAACCATCATAAATATACTCATTACTCCCAATATTATCAATATAACATGCATTTTTAGCCATATAATGCAGTTATTATCGCTAGAACTGTAATAATTATACTTATTACTTATATTGTTAGCAATATAACGTGCATTATTACCCATATAATGCAGTTATTATCGCCAGAACTGTAATAATTATACTTATTACTTACATTATTCTCAATATAACATGCATTGTTACCCACATTATGCAGTTATGATCGCCAGAACTATAATAAATATACTTTTTACTCCCAATATTATCAATGTAACATGCATTTTTACCCATATAATGCAGTTATTATCGCTAGAACTGTAATAATTATACTCATTACTTATATTATTAGCAATATAACGTGCATTATTACCCACATTATGCAGTTATTATCGCTAGAACTATAATCAATATACGTATTACTTTCATTATCATCAATATAACATGCATTATTACCCATATAATAGAGGTATTATCGCTAGAACTGTAATAATTATACTTATTACTTATACTATTAGCAATAAAACGTGCATTGTTACCCATATAATGCAGTTATTATCGCTAGAACTGTAATAATTATACTTATTACTTATATTATTAGCAATATAACGTGCATTATTACCTATATAATGCAGTTATTATCGCTAGAACTGTAATAATTATACTTATTACTTATATTATTATCAATATAACATGCATTATTACCCATATAATGGAGGTATTATCGCAAGAACTGTAATAATTATACTTATTACTTATACTATTAGCAATATAACGTGCATTATTACCCATATAATGCAGTTATTATCGCCAGAACTGTAATAATTATACTTATTACTTATATTATTCTCAATATAACATGCATTATTACCTACATTATGCAGTTATGTTCGCCAGAACTATAATAAATATACTTATTACTCCCAATATTATCAATGTAACATGCATTATTACCCATATAATGCAGTTATTATCGCTAGAACTGTAATAATTATACTTATTACTTACATTGTTAGCAATATAACGTGCATTATTACCCATATAATGCAGTTATTATCGCTAGAACTATAATAAATATACGTATTACTTTTATTATCATCAATATAACATGCATTATTACCCATATTATGCAGTTATTATCGTTAGAACTGTAATAAATATACTTATTACTTTTATTATTATCAATATAACATGCACTATTTGCCATATTTTACTATTATTATCGCTAGAACTATAATAATTATACTTATTACTCCCGATATTATCAATATAACATGCATTATTACCCATATAATGCAGTTATTATCGCTAGAACTGTAATAATTATACTTATTACTTATATTATTATCAATATAACATGCATTATTACCCATATAATGCAGTTATTATCGCTAGAACTGTAATAATTGTACTCATTACTTATATTATTAGCAATATAACGTGCATTATTACCCATATTATGCAGTTATTATCGCTAGAACTGAAATAATTACACTTATTACTTATATCATTATCAATATAACATGCATTATTACCCATATAATAGAGGTATTATCGCTAGAACTGTAATAATTATACTTATTACTTATACTATTAGCAATATAACGTGCATTTTTACCCATATAATGCAGTTATTATCGCTAGAACTGTAATAATTATACTTATTACTTATATTGTTAACAATATAACGTGCATTATTACCCATATAATGCAGTTATTATCGCTAGAAATGTAATAATTATACTTATTACTTATATTATTATCAATATAACATGCATTATTACCCATATAATGGAGGTATTATCGCTAGAACTGTAATAATTATACTTATTACTTATACTATTAGCAATATAACGTGCATTATTACCCATATAATGCAGTTATTATCGCCAGAACTGTAATAATTGTACTTATTACTTATATTATTCTCAATATAACATGCATTATTACCCATATAATGCAGTTATTATCGCTAGAACTGTAATAATTATACTTATTACTTATATTGTTAGCATTATAACGTGCATTATTACCCATATAATGCAGTTATTATCGCTAGAACTGTAATAATTATACTTATTACTAATATTATTATCAATATAACATGCATTATTACCCATATTATGCAGTTATTATCGCTAGAACTATAATAAATATACTTATTACTTATATTATTATCAATATAACATGCATTATTACCCAAATAATGCAGTTATTATCGCTAGAACTGTAATAATTATACTTATTACTCATATTATTATCAATATAACATGCATTATTACCCATATTATGCAGTTATTATCGCTAGAACTATAATAAATATACGTATTACTTTTATTATCATCAATATAACTTGCATTATTACCCATATTATGCAGTTATTATCGATAGAACTGTAATAAATATATTTATTAATTTTATTATTATCAATATAACATGCACTATTTGCCATATTTTATTGTTATTATCGCTGGAACTATAATAATTATACTTATTACTCCCGATATTATCAATATAACATGCATTATTGCCCATATAATGCAGTTATTGTCGCTAGAACTGTAATAATTATACTTATTACTTATATTATTATCAATATTACATGCATTATTACCCATATAATGCAGTTATTATCGCTAGAACTGTAATAATTGTACTCATTACTTTAATTATTAGCAATATAACGTGCATTATTACCCATATAATGCAGTTATTATCGCTAGAACTGTAATAATTATACTTATTACTTATATCATTATCAATATAACATGAATTATTACCCATATAATAGAGGTATTATCGCTAGAACTATAATAATTATACTTATTACTTATACTATTAGCAATATAACGTCCATTCTTACCCATATAATGCAGTTATTGTCGCTAGAACTGTAATAATTATACTTATTACTTATATTGTTAGCAATATAACGTGCATTATTACCCATATAATGCAGTTATTATCGCCAGAACTATAATAAATATACTTATTACTTATATTATTATCAATATAACATGCATTATTACCCATATAATGGAGGTATTATCGCAAGAACTGTAATAATTATACTTATTACTTATACTATTAGCAATATAACGTGCATTATTACCCATATAATGGAGGTATTATCGCTAGAACTGTAATAATTATACTTATTACTTATACTATTAGCAATATAACGTGCATTATTACCCATATAATGCAGTTATTATCGCCAGAACTGTAATAATTGTACTTATTACTTATATTATTCTCAATATAACATGCATTATTACCCATATAATGCAGTTATTATCGCTAGAACTGTAATAATTATACTTATTACTTATATTGTTAGCATTATAACGTGCATTATTACCCATATAATGCAGTTATTAGCGCTAGAACTGTAATAATTATACTTATTACTAATATTATTATCAATATAACATGCATTATTACCCATATTATGCAGTTATTATCGCTAGAACTATAATAAATATACTTATTACTTATATTATTATCAATATAACATGCATTATTACCCAAATAATGCAGTTATTATCGCTAGAACTGTAATAATTATACTTATTACTCATATTATTATCAATATAACATGCATTATTACCCATATTATGCAGTTATTATCGCTAGAACTATAATAAATATACGTATTACTTTTATTATCATCAATATAACTTGCATTATTACCCATATTATGCAGTTATTATCGATAGAACTGTAATAAATATATTTATTAATTTTATTATTATCAATATAACATGCACTATTTGCCATATTTTACTATTATTATCGCTGGAACTATAATAATTATACTTATTACTCCCGATATTATCAATATAACATGCATTATTACCCATATAATGCAGTTATTATCGCTAGAACTGTAATAATTATACTTATTACTTATATTATTATCAATATAACATGCATTATTACCCATATAATGCAGTTATTATCGCTAGAACTGTATTAATTGTACTCATTACTTATATTATTAGCAATATAACGTGCATTATTACCCATATTATGCAGTTGTTATCGCTAGAACTGTAATAATTATACTTATTACTTATATCATTATCAATATAACATGCATTATTACCCATATAATAGAGGTATTATCGCTGGGAACTGTAATAATTATACTTATTACTTATACTATTAGTAATATAACGTCCATTCTTACCCATATAATGCAGTTATTATCGCTAGAACTGTAATAATTATACTTATTACTTATATTGTTAGCAATATAACGTGCATTATTACCCATATAATGCAGTTATTATCGCTAGAACTGTAATAATTATACTTATCACTTATATTATTCTCAATATAACATGCATTATTACCCATATTATGCAGTTATTATCGCTACAACTATAATAAATATACGTATTACTTTCATTATCATCAACATAACGTGCATTATTACCCATATAATGGAGGTATTATCGCTAGAACTGTAATAATTATACTGATTACTTATATTATTATCAATATAACATGCATTATTACCCATATTACGCAGTTATTATCCCTAGAACCATAATAAATATACTTATTACTCCCAATATTATCAATATAACATGCATTTTTACCCATATAATGCAGTTATTATCGCTAGAACTGTAATAATTATACTTATTACTTATATTATTATCAATATAAAATGCATTATTACCCATATAATGCAGTTATTATCGCTAGAACTGTAATAATTATACTTATTACTTATATTATTATCAATATAAAATGCATTATTACCCATATAATGCAGTTATTATCGCTAGAACTGTAATAATTGTACTCATTACTTTAATTATTAGCAATATAACGTGCATTATTACCCATATAATGCAGTTATTATCGCTAGAACTGTAATAATTATACTTATTACTTATATCATTATCAATATAACATGCATTATTACCCATATAATAGAGGTATTATCGCTAGAACTATAATAATTATACTTATTACTTATACTATTAGCAATATAACGTCCATTCTTACCCATATAATGCAGTTATTATCGCTAGAACTGTAATAATTATACTTATTACTTATATTGTTAGCAATATAACGTGCATTATTACCCATATAATGCAGTTATTATCGCTAGAACTGTAATAAATATACTTATTACTTTTATTATTATCAATATCACATGCACTATTTGCCATATTTTACTATTATTATCGCTAGAACTATAATAATTATACTTATTACTCCCGATATTATCAATATAACATGCATTATTACCCATATAATGCAGTTATTATCGCTAGAACTGTAATAATTATACTTATTGCTTATATTGTTAGCAATATAACGTGCATTATTACCCATATAATGCAGTTATTATCGCTAGAACTGTAATAATTATACTTATTACTTATATTATTATCAATATAACATGCATTATTACCCATATTATGCAGTTATTATCGCTAGAACTATAATAAATATACGTATTACTCCCAATATTATCAATATAACATGCATTATTACCTATATTATGCAGTTATTATCGCTAGAACTGTAATAATTGTACTCATTACTTTTATTATTAGCAATATAACGTGCATTATTACCCATATTATGCAGTTATTATCGCTAGAACTGTAATGATTATACTTATTACTTATATTATTCTCAATATAACATGCATTATTAGCCATATTATGCAGTTATTATCGCTAGAACTATAATAAATATACGTATTACTTTCATTATCATCAACATAACATGCATTATTACCCATATAATGGAGGTATTATCGCTAGAACTGTAATAATTATACTGATTACTTATATTATTATCAATATAATATGCATTATTACCCATATTATGCAGTTATTATCCCTAGAACCATAATAAATATACTTATTACTCCCAATATTATCAATATATCATGCATTTTTACCCATATAATGCAGTTATTATCGCTAGAACTGTAATAATTATACTTATTACTTATATTATTATCGATATAACATGCATTATTACCCATATAATGCAGTTATTATCGCTAGAACTGTAATAATTATACTTATTACTTTCATTATCATCAATATAACATGCATTATTACCCATATTAAGAAGTTATTATCGATAGAACTGTAATAAATATACTTATTACTTATATTATTATGAATATAACATGCATTATTACCCATATTATGCAGTTATTATCGCTAGAACTATAATAAATATACGTATTACTTTTATTATCATCAATATAACATGCATTATTACCCATATTATGCAGTTATTATCGATAGAACTGTAATAAATACACTTACTACTTTTACTATTATCAATATATCATGCACTATTAGCCATATTTTACTATTATTATCGCTAGAACTATAATAATTATACTTATTACTCCCGATGTTATCAATATAACATGCATTATTACCCATATAATGCAGTTATTATCGCTAGAACTGTAATAATTATACTTATTACTTTTATTATCATCAATATAACATGCACTATTTGCCATATTTTACTCTTATTATCGCTAGAACTATAATAATTATACTTATTACTCCCGATATTATCAATATAACATGCATTATTACCCATATTATGCAGTTATGATCGCCAGAACTATAATAAATATACTTATTACTCCCAATATTATCAATGTAACATGCATTATTACCCATATAATGCAGTTATTATCGCTAGAACTGTATATAATTATACTTATTACTTATATTGTTAGCAATATAACGTGCATTATTACCCATATAATGCAGTTATTATCGCTAGAACTGTAATAATTATACTTATTACTCATATTATTATCAATATAACATGCATTATTACCCATATTATGCAGTTATTATCGCTAGAACTATAATAAATATACGTATTACTTTTATTATCATCAATATAACATGCATTATTACCCATATTATGCAGTTATTATCGATAGAACTGTAATAAATATACTTATTACTTATATCATTATCAATATAACATGCATTATTACCCATATAATAGAGGTATTATCGCTAGAACTGGAATAATTATACTTATTACTTATACTATTAGCAATATAACGTCCATTCTTACCCATATAATGCAGTTATTATCGCTAGAACTGTAATAATTATACTTATTACTTATATTGTTAGCAATATAACGTGCATTATTACCCATATAATGCAGTTATTATCGCTAGAACTGTAATAATTATACTTATTACTTATATTATTCTCAATATAACATGCATTATTACCCATATTATGCAGTTATTATCGCTAGAACTATAATAAATATACGTATTACTTTCATTATCATCAACATAACATGCATTATTACCCATATAATGGAGGTATTATCGCTAGAACTGTAATAATTATACTGATTACTTATATTATTATCAATATAACATGCATTATTACCCATATTATGCAGTTATTATCCCTAGAACCATAATAAATATACTTATTACTTATATTATTAGCAATATAACGTGCATTATTACCCATATTATGCAGTTATTATCGCTAGAACTGTAATAATTATACTTATTACTCCCAATATTATCAACGTAACATGCATTATTACCCATATAATGCAGTTATTATCGCTAGAACTGTAATAATTATACTTATTACTTATATTGTTAGCAATATCACGTGCTTTATTACCCATATAATGCAGTTATTATCGCTAGAACTGTAATAATTATACTTATTGCTCATATTATTATCAATATAACATGCATTATTACCCATATTATGCAGTTATTATCGCTAGAACTGTAATATTTATACTTATTACTTATATTATTATCAATATAACATGCATTATTACCCATATAATGGAGGTATTATCGCTAGAACTGTAATAATTATACTTATTACTTATACTATTAGCAATATAACGTGCATTATTACCCATATAATGCAGTTATTATCGCCAGAACTGTAATAATTATACTTATTACTTATATTATTCTCAATATAACATGCATTATTACCCATATAATGCAGTTATTATCGCTAGAACTGTAATAATTATACTTATTACTTATATTGTTAGCATTATAACGTGCATTATTACCCATATAATGCAGTTATTATCGCTAGAACTGTAATAATTATACTTATTACTCATATTATTATCAATATAACATGCATTATTACCCATATTATGCAGTTATTATCGCTAGAACTATAATAAATATACTTATTACTTATATTATTATCAATATAACATGCATTATTACCCATATAATGGAGGTATTATCGCAAGAACTGTAATAATTATACTTATTACTTATACTATTAGCAATATAACGTGCATTATTACCCATATAATGCAGTTATTATCGCCAGAACTGTAATAATTATACTTATTACTTATATTATTCTCAATATAACATGCATTATTACCTACATTATGCAGTTATGTTCGCCAGAACTATAATAAATATACTTATTACTCCCAATATTATCAATGTAACATGCATTATTACCCATATAATGCAGTTATTACCGCTAGAACTGTAACAATTATACTTATTACTTACATTGTTAGCAATATAACGTGCATTATTACCCATATAATGCAGTTATTATCGCTAGAACTGTAATAATTATACTTATTACTCATATTATTATCAATATAACATGCATTATTACCCATATTATGCAGTTATTATCGCTAGAACTATAATAAATATACGTATTACTTTTATTATCATCAATATAACATGCATTATTACCCATATTATGCAGTTATTATCGATAGAACTGTAATAAATATACTTATTACTTATATTATTATCAATATAACATGCATTATTACCCATATAATGCAGTTATTATCGCTAGAACTGTAATAATTGTACTCATTACTTATATTATTAGCAATATAACGTGCATTATTACCCATATTATGCAGTTATTATCGCTAGAACTGAAATAATTATACTTATTACTTATATCATTATCAATATAACATGCATTATTACCCATATAATAGAGGTATTATCGCTAGAACTGTAATAATTATACTTATTACTTATACTATTAGCAATATAACGTGCATTTTTACCCATATAATGCAGTTATTATCGCTAGAACTGTAATAATTATACTTATTACTTATATTGTTAGCAATATAACGTGCATTATTACCCATATAATGCAGTTATTATCGCTAGAACTGTAATAATTATACTTATTACTTATATTATTATCAATATAACATGCATTATTACCCATATAATGGAGGTATTATCGCCAGAACTGTAATAATTGTACTTATTACTTATATTATTCTCAATATAACATGCATTATTACCCACATTATGCAGTTATTATCGCTAGAACTATAATAAATATACGTATTACTTTCATTATCATCAATATAACATGCATTATTACCCATATAATAGAGGTATTATCGCTAGAACTCTAATAATTATACTTATTACTTATACTATTACCAATAAAACGTGCATTGTTACCCATATAATGCAGTTATTATCGCTAGAACTATAATAATTATACTTATTACTCCCGATATTATCAATATAACATGCATTATTACCCATATAATGCAGTTATTATCGCTAGAACTGTAATAATTATACTTATTACTTATATTATTAGCAATATAACGTGCATTATTACCCATATAATGCAGTTATTATCGCTAGAACTGTAATAATTATACTTATTACTTATATTACTATCAATATAACATGCATTATTACCCATATAATGGAGGTATTATCGCAAGAACTGTAATAATTATACTTATTACTTATACTATTAGCAATATAACGTGCATTATTACCTATATAATGCAGTTATTATCGCCAGAACTATAATAAATATACGTATTACTTTTATTATCATCAATATAACATGCATTATTACCCATATTATGCAGTTATTATCGATAGAACTGTAATAATTATACTTATTACTTATATTATTCTCAATATAACATGCATTATTACCCACATTATGCAGTTATGATCGCCAGAACTATAATAAATATACTTATTACTCCCAATATTATCAACGTAACATGCATTATTACCCATATAATGCAGTTATTATCGCTAGAACTGTAATAATTATACTTATTACTTATATTGTTAGCAATATCACGTGCTTTATTACACATATAATGCAGTTATTATCGCTAGAACTGTAATAATTATACTTATTGCTCATATTATTATCAATATAACATGCATTATTACCCATATTATGCAGTTATTATCGCTAGAACTGTAATATTTATACTTATTACTTATATTATTATCAATATAACATGCATTATTACCCATATAATGGAGGTATTATCGCTAGAACTGTAATAATTATACTTATTACTTATACTATTAGCAATATAACGTGCATTATTACCCATATAATGCAGTTATTATCGCCAGAACTGTAATAATTGTACTTATTACTTATATTATTCTCAATATAACATGCATTATTACCCATATAATGCAGTTATTATCGCTAGAACTGTAATAATTATACTTATTACTTATATTGTTAGCATTATAACGTGCATTATTACCCATATAATGCAGTTATTACCGCTAGAACTGTAATAATTATACTTATTACTAATATTATTATCAATATAACATGCATTATTACCCATATTATGCAGTTATTATCGCTAGAACTATAATAAATATACTTATTACTTATATTATTATCAATATAACATGCATTATTACCCAAATAATGCAGTTATTATCGCTAGAACTGTAATAATTATACTTATTACTCATATTATTATCAATATAACATGCATTATTACCCATATTATGCAGTTATTATCGCTAGAACTATAATAAATATACGTATTACTTTTATTATCATCAATATAACTTGCATTATTACCCATATTATGCAGTTATTATCGATAGAACTGTAATAAATATATTTATTAATTTTATTATTATCAATATAACATGCACTATTTGCCATATTTTACTATTATTATCGCTGGAACTATAATAATTATACTTATTACTCCCGATATTATCAATATAACATGCATTATTACCCATATAATGCAGTTATTGTCGCTAGAACTGTAATAATTATACTTATTACTTATATTATTATCAATATAACATGCATTATTACCCATATAATGCAGTTATTATCGCTAGAACTGTAATAATTGTACTCATTACTTATATTATTAGCAATATAACGTGCATTATTACCCATATTATGCAGTTATTATCGCTAGAACTGTAATAATTATACTTATTACTTATATCATTATCAATATAACATGCATTATTACCCATATAATAGAGGTATTATCGCTAGAACTGTAATAATTATACTTATTACTTAAACTATTAGTAATATAACGTCCATTCTTACCCATATAATGCAGTTATTATCGCTAGAACTGTAATAATTATACTTATTACTTATATTGTTAGCAATATAACGTGCATTATTACCCATATAATGCAGTTATTATCGCTAGAACTGTAATAATTATACTTATCACTTATATTATTCTCAATATAACATGCATTATTACCCATATTATGCAGTTATTATCGCTACAACTATAATAAATATACGTATTACTTTCATTATCATCAACATAACGTGCATTATTACCCATATAATGGAGGTATTATCGCTAGAACAGTAATAATTATACTGATTACTTATATTATTATCAATATAACATGCATTATTACCCATATTATGCAGTTATTATCCCTAGAACCATAATAAATATACTTATTACTCCCAATATTATCAATATAACATGCATTTTTACCCATATAATGCAGTTATTATCGCTAGAACTGTAATAATTATACTTATTACTTATATTATTATCAATATAAAATGCATTATTACCCATATAATGCAGTTATTATCGCTAGAACTGTAATAATTATACTTATTACTTATATTATTATCAATATAAAATGCATTATTACCCATATAATGCAGTTATTATCGCTAGAACTGTAATAATTGTACTCATTACTTTAATTATTAGCAATATAACGTGCATTACTACCCATATAATGCAGTTATTATCGCTAGAACTGTAATAATTATACTTATTACTTATATCATTATCAATATAACATGCATTATTACCCATATAATAGAGGTATTATCGCTAGAACTATAATAATTATACTTATTACTTATACTATTAGCAATATAACGTCCATTCTTACCCATATAATGCAGTTATTATCGCTAGAACTGTAATAATTATACTTATTACTTATATTGTTAGCAATATAACGTGCATTATTACCCATATAATGCAGTTATTATCGCCAGAACTATAATAAATATACTTATTACTTATATTATTATCAATATAACATGCATTATTACCCATATAATGCAGTTACTATCGCTAGAATTGTAATAATTATACTTATTACTTATATTATTATCAATATAACATGCATTATTACCCATATTATGCAGTTATTATCGCTAGAACTGTAATATTTATACTTATTACTTATATTATTATCAATATAACATGCATTATTACCCATATAATGGAGGTATTATCGCTAGAACTGTAATAATTATACTTATTACTTATACTATTAGCAATATAACGTGCATTATTACCCATATAATGCAGTTATTATCGCCAGAACTGTAATAATTGTACTTATTACTTATATTATTCTCAATATAACATGCATTATTACCCATATAATGCAGTTATTATCGCTAGAACTGTAATAATTATACTTATTACTTATATTGTTAGCATTATAACGTGCATTATTACCCATATAATGCAGTTATTATCGCTAGAACTGTAATAATTATACTTATTACTAATATTATTATCAATATAACATGCATTATTACCCATATTATGCAGTTATTATCGCTAGAACTATAATAAATATACTTATTACTTATATTATTATCAATATAACATGCATTATTACCCAAATAATGCAGCTATTATCGCTAGAACTGTAATAATTATACTTATTACTCATATTATTATCAATATAACATGCATTATTACCCATATTATGCAGTTATTATCGCTAGAACTATAATAAATATACGTATTACTTTTATTATCATCAATATAACTTGCATTATTACCCATATTATGCAGTTATTATCGATAGAACTGTAATAAATATATTTATTAATTTTATTATTATCAATATAACATGCACTATTTGCCATATTTTACTACTATTATCGCTGGAACTATAATAATTATACTTATTACTCCCGATATTATCAATATAACATGCATTATTACCCATATAATGCAGTTATTATCGCTAGAACTCTAATAATTATACTTATTACTTATATTATTATCAATATAACATGCATTATTACCCATATAATGCAGTTATTATCGCTAGAACTGTAATAATTGTACTCATTACTTATATTATTAGCAATATAACGTGCATTATTACCCATATTATGCAGTTGTTATCGCTAGAACTGTAATAATTATACTTATTACTTATATCATTATCAATATAACATGCATTATTACCCATATAATAGAGGTATTATTGCTAGAACTGTAATAATTATACTTATTACTTATACTATTAGTAATATAACGTCCATTCTTACCCATATAATGCAGTTATTATCGCTAGAACTGTAATAATTATACTTATTACTTATATTGTTAGCAATATAACGTGCATTATTACCCATATAATGCAGTTATTATCGCTAGAACTGTAATAATTATACTTATCACTTATATTATTCTCAATATAACATGCATTATTACCCATATTATGCAGTTATTATCGCTACAACTATAATAAATATACGTATTACTTTCATTATCATCAACATAACGTGCATTATTACCCATATAATGGAGGTATTATCGCTAGAACTGTAATAATTATACTGATTACTTATATTATTATCAATATAACATGCATTATTACCCATATTATGCAGTTATTATCCCTAGAACCATAATAAATATACTTATTACTCCCAATATTATCAATATAACATGCATTTTTACCCATATAATGCAGTTATTATCGCTAGAACTGTAATAATTATACTTATTACTTATATTATTATCAATATAAAATGCATTATTACCCATATAATGCAGTTATTATCGCTAGAACTGTAATAATTATACTTATTACTTATATTATTATCAATATAAAATGCATTATTACCCATATAATGCAGTTATTATCGCTAGAACTGTAATAATTGTACTCATTACTTTAATTATTAGCAATATAACGTGCATTATTACCCTTATAATGCAGTTATTATCGCTAGAACTGTAATAATTATACTTATTACTGATATCGTTATTAATATAACATGCATTATTACCCATATAATAGAGGTATTATCGCTAGAACTATAATAATTATACTTATTACTTATACTATTAGCAATATAACGTCCATTCTTACCCATATAATGCAGTTATTATCGCTAGAACTGTAATAATTATACTTATTACTTATATTGTTAGCAATATAACGTGCATTATTACCCATATAATGCAGTTATTATCGCTAGAACTGTAATAAATATACTTACTACTTTCATTATTATCAATATAACATGCATTACTACCCATATTAAGAAGTTATTATCGCTAGAACTGTAATAATTATACTGATTACTTATATTATTATCAATATAACATGCATTATTACCCATATTATGCAGTTATTATCCCTAGAACCATAATAAATATACTTATTACTCCCAATATTATCAATATAACATGCATTTTTACCCATATAATGCAGTTATTATCGCTAGAACTGTAATAATTATACTTATTACTTATATTATTATCGATATAACATGCATTATTACCCATATAATGCAGTTATTATCGCTAGAACTGTAATAATTGTATTCATTACTTATATTATTTGCAATATAACGTGCATTATTACCCATATTATCGCAGTTATTATTGCTAGAACTGTAATAATTATACTTATTACTTATATTGTTAGCATTATAACGTGCATTATTACCCATATAATGCAGTTATTATCGCTAGAACTGTAATAATTATACTTATTACTCATATTATTATCAACATAACATGCATTATTACCCATATTATGCAGTTATTATCGCTAGAACTGTAATATTTATACTTATTACTTATATTATTATCAATATAACATGCATTATTACCCATATAATGGAGGTATTATCGCTTGAACTGTAATAATTATACTTATTACTTATACTATTAGCAATATAACGTGCATTGTTACCCATATAATGCAGTTATTATCGCTAGAACTGTAATAATTATACTTATTACTTATATTGTTAGCATTATAACGTGCATTATTACCCATATAATGCAGATATTATCGCTAGAACTGTAATAATTATACTTATTACTTATATTGTTAGCATTATAACGTGCATTATTACCCATATAATGCAGTTATTATCGCCAGAACTATAATAAATATACTTATTACTTATATTATTATCAATATAACATGCATTATTACCCATATAATGGAGGTATTATCGCAAGAACTGTAATAATTATACTTATTACTTATATTATTATCAATATAACATGCATTATTACCCATATTATGCAGTTATTATCACTAGAACTGTAATATTTATACTTATTACTTATATTATTATCAATATAACATGCATTATTACCCATATAATGGAGGTATTATCGCTAGAACTGTAATAATTATACTTATTACTTATACTATTAGCAATATAACGTGCATTATTACCCATATAATGCAGTTATTATCGCCAGAACTGTAATAATTGTACTTATTACTTATATTATTCTCAATATAACATGCATTATTACCCATATAATGCAGTTATTATCGCTAGAACTGTAATAATTATACTTATTACTTATATTGTTAGCATTATAACGTGCATTATTACCCATATAATGCAGTTATTATCGCTAGAACTGTAATAATTATACTTATTACTAATATTATTATCAATATAACATGCATTATTACCCATATTATGCAGTTATTATCGCTAGAACTATAATAAATATACTTATTACTTATATTATTATCAATATAACATGCATTATTACCCAAATAATGCAGTTATTATCGCTAGAACTGTAATAATTATACTTATTACTCATATTATTATCAATATAACATGCATTATTACCCATATTATGCAGTTATTATCGCTAGAACTATAATAAATATACGTATTACTTTTATTATCATCAATATAACTTGCATTATTACCCATATTATGCAGTTATTATCGATAGAACTGTAATAAATATATTTATTAATTTTATTATTATCAATATAACATGCACTATTTGCCATATTTTACTATTATTATCGCTGGAACTATAATAATTATACTTATTACTCCCGATATTATCAATATAACATGCATTATTACCCATATAATGCAGTTATTATCGCTAGAACTGTAATAATTATACTTATTACTTATATTATTATCAATATAACATGCATTATTACCCATATAATGCAGTTATTATCGCTAGAACTGTAATAATTGTACTCATTACTTATATTATTAGCAATATAACGTGCATTATTACCCATATTATGCAGTTGTTATCGCTAGAACTGTAATAATTATACTTATTACTTATATCATTATCAATATAACATGCATTATTACCCATATAATAGAGGTATTATCGCTAGAACTGTAATAATTATACTTATTACTTATACTATTAGTAATATAACGTCCATTCTTACCCATATAATGCAGTTATTATCGCTAGAACTGTAATAATTATACTTATTACTTATATTGTTAGCAATATAACGTGCATTATTACCCATATAATGCAGTTATTATCGCTAGAACTGTAATAATTATACTTATCACTTATATTATTCTCAATATAACATGCATTATTACCCATATTATGCAGTTATTATCGCTACAACTATAATAAATATACGTATTACTTTCATTATCATCAACATAACGTGCATTATTACCCATATAATGGAGGTATTATCGCTAGAACTGTAATAATTATACTGATTACTTATATTATTATCAATATAACATGCATTATTACCCATATAATGGAGGTATTATCGCAAGAACTGTAATAATTATACTTATTACTTATATTATTATCAATATAAAATGCATTATTACCCATATAATGCAGTTATTATCGCTAGAACTGTAATAATTGTACTCATTACTTTAATTATTAGCAATATAACGTGCATTATTACCCATATAATGCAGTTATTATCGCTAGAACTGTAATAATTATACTTATTACTTATATCATTATCAATATAACATGCATTATTACCCATATAATAGAGGTATTATCGCTAGAACTATAATAATTATACTTATTACTTATACTATTAGCAATATAACGTCCATTCTTACCCATATAATGCAGTTATTATCGCTAGAACTGTAATAATTATACTTATTACTTATATTGTTAGCAATATAACGTGCATTATTACCCATATAATGCAGTTATTATCGCTAGAACTGTAATAAATATACTTACTACTTTCATTATTATCAATATAACATGCATTACTACCCATATTAAGAAGTTATTATCGCTAGAACTGTAATAATTATACTGATTACTTATATTATTATCAATATAACATGCATTATTACCCATATTATGCAGTTATTATCCCTAGAACCATAATAAATATACTTATTACTCCCAATATTATCAATATAACATGCATTTTTACCCATATAATGCAGTTATTATCGCTAGAACTGTAATAATTATACTTATTACTTATATTATTATCGATATAACATGCATTATTACCCATATAATGCAGTTATTATCGCTAGAACTGTAATAATTATACTTATTACTTATATTGTTAGCATTATAACGTGCATTATTACCCATATAATGCAGTTATTATCGCTAGAACTGTAATAATTATACTTATTACTCATATTATTATCAATATAACATGCATTATTACCCATATTATGCAGTTATTATCGCTAGAACTGTAATATTTATACTTATTACTTATATTATTATCAATATAACATGCATTATTACCCATATAATGGAGGTATTATCGCTTGAACTGTAATAATTATACTTATTACTTATACTATTAGCAATATAACGTGCATTGTTACCCATATAATGCAGTTATTATCGCTAGAACTGTAATAATTATACTTATTACTTATATTGTTAGCAATATAACGTGCATTATTACTCATATTATGCAGTTATTGTCGATAGAACTGTAATAAATATACTTATTACTTTTATTATTATCAATATCACATGCACTATTTGCCATATTTTACTATTATTATCGCTAGAACTATAATAATTATACTTATTACTCCCGATATTATCAATATAACATGCATTATTACCCATATAATGCAGTTATTATCGCTAGAACTGTAATAATTATACTTATTGCTTATATTGTTAGCAATATAACGTGCATTATTACCCATATAATGCAGTTATTATCGCTAGAACTGTAATAAATATACTTACTACTTTCATTATTATCAATATAACATGCATTACTACCCATATTAAGAAGTTATTATCGCTAGAACTGTAATAATTATACTGATTACTTATATTATTATCAATATAACATGCATTATTACCCATATTATGCAGTTATTATCCCTAGAACCATAATAAATATACTTATTACTCCCAATATTATCAATATAACATGCATTTTTACCCATATAATGCAGTTATTATCGCTAGAACTGTAATAATTATACTTATTACTTATATTATTATCGATATAACATGCATTATTACCCATATAATGCAGTTATTATCGCTAGAACTGTAATAATTGTATTCATTACTTATATTATTTGCAATATAACGTGCATTATTACCCATATTATGCAGTTATTATTGCTAGAACTGTAATAATTATACTTATTACTTATATTGTTAGCATTATAACGTGCATTATTACCCATATAATGCAGTTATTATCGCTAGAACTGTAATAATTATACTTATTACTCATATTATTATCAACATAACATGCATTATTACCCATATTATGCAGTTATTATCGCTAGAACTGTAATATTTATACTTATTACTTATATTATTATCAATATAACATGCATTATTACCCATATAATGGAGGTATTATCGCTTGAACTGTAATAATTATACTTATTACTTATACTATTAGCAATATAACGTGCATTGTTACCCATATAATGCAGTTATTATCGCTAGAACTGTAATAATTATACTTATTACTTATATTGTTAGCATTATAACGTGCATTATTACCCATATAATGCAGATATTATCGCTAGAACTGTAATAATTATACTTATTACTTATATTGTTAGCATTATAACGTGCATTATTACCCATATAATGCAGTTATTATCGCCAGAACTATAATAAATATACTTATTACTTATATTATTATCAATATAACATGCATTATTACCCATATAATGGAGGTATTATCGCAAGAACTGTAATAATTATACTTATTACTTATATTATTATCAATATAACATGCATTATTACCCATATTATGCAGTTATTATCGCTAGAACTGTAATATTTATACTTATTACTTATATTATTATCAATATAACATGCATTATTACCCATATAATGGAGGTATTATCGCTAGAACTGTAATAATTATACTTATTACTTATACTATTAGCAATATAACGTGCATTATTACCCATATAATGCAGTTATTATCGCCAGAACTGTAATAAATATACTTATTACTTATATTATTATCAATATAACATGCATTATTACCCAAATAATGCAGTTATTATCGCTAGAACTGTAATAATTATACTTATTACTCATATTATTATCAATATAACATGCATTATTACCCATATTATGCAGTTATTATCGCTAGAACTATAATAAATATACGTATTACTTTTATTATCATCAATATAACTTGCATTATTACCCATATTATGCAGTTATTATCGATAGAACTGTAATAAATATATTTATTAATTTTATTATTATCAATATAACATGCACTATTTGCCATATTTTACTATTATTATCGCTGGAACTATAATAATTATACTTATTACTCCCGATATTATCAATATAACATGCATTATTACCCATATAATGCAGTTATTATCGCTAGAACTGTAATAATTATACTTATTACTTATATTATTATCAATATAACATGCATTATTACCCATATAATGCAGTTATTATCGCTAGAACTGTAATAATTGTACTCATTACTTATATTATTAGCAATATAACGTGCATTATTACCCATATTATGCAGTTGTTATCGCTAGAACTGTAATAATTATACTTATTACTTATATCATTATCAATATAACATGCATTATTACCCATATAATAGAGGTATTATCGCTAGAACTGTAATAATTATACTTATTACTTATACTATTAGTAATATAACGTCCATTCTTACCCATATAATGCAGTTATTATCGCTAGAACTGTAATAATTATACTTATTACTTATATTGTTAGCAATATAACGTGCATTATTACCCATATAATGCAGTTATTATCGCTAGAACTGTAATAATTATACTTATCACTTATATTATTCTCAATATAACATGCATTATTACCCATATTATGCAGTTATTATCGCTACAACTATAATAAATATACGTATTACTTTCATTATCATCAACATAACGTGCATTATTACCCATATAATGGAGGTATTATCGCTAGAACTGTAATAATTATACTGATTACTTATATTATTATCAATATAACATGCATTATTACCCATATAATGGAGGTATTATCGCAAGAACTGTAATAATTATACTTATTACTTATATTATTATCAATATAAAATGCATTATTACCCATATAATGCAGTTATTATCGCTAGAACTGTAATAATTGTACTCATTACTTTAATTATTAGCAATATAACGTGCATTATTACCCATATAATGCAGTTATTATCGCTAGAACTGTAATAATTATACTTATTACTTATATCATTATCAATATAACATGCATTATTACCCATATAATAGAGGTATTATCGCTAGAACTATAATAATTATACTTATTACTTATACTATTAGCAATATAACGTCCATTCTTACCCATATAATGCAGTTATTATCGCTAGAACTGTAATAATTATACTTATTACTTATATTGTTAGCAATATAACGTGCATTATTACCCATATAATGCAGTTATTATCGCTAGAACTGTAATAAATATACTTACTACTTTCATTATTATCAATATAACATGCATTACTACCCATATTAAGAAGTTATTATCGCTAGAACTGTAATAATTATACTGATTACTTATATTATTATCAATATAACATGCATTATTACCCATATTATGCAGTTATTATCCCTAGAACCATAATAAATATACTTATTACTCCCAATATTATCAATATAACATGCATTTTTACCCATATAATGCAGTTATTATCGCTAGAACTGTAATAATTATACTTATTACTTATATTATTATCGATATAACATGCATTATTACCCATATAATGCAGTTATTATCGCTAGAACTGTAATAATTATACTTATTACTTATATTGTTAGCATTATAACGTGCATTATTACCCATATAATGCAGTTATTATCGCTAGAACTGTAATAATTATACTTATTACTCATATTATTATCAATATAACATGCATTATTACCCATATTATGCAGTTATTATCGCTAGAACTGTAATATTTATACTTATTACTTATATTATTATCAATATAACATGCATTATTACCCATATTATGCAGTTATTATCGCTAGAACTATAATAAATATACGTATTACTTTTATTATCATCAATATAACTTGCATTATTACCCATATTATGCAGTTATTATCGATAGAACTGTAATAAATATATTTATTAATTTTATTATTATCAATATAACATGCACTATTTGCCATATTTTACTATTATTATCGCTGGAACTATAATAATTATACTTATTACTCCCGATATTATCAATATAACATGCATTATTACCCATATAATGCAGTTATTATCGCTAGAACTGTAATAATTATACTTATTACTTATATTATTATCAATATAACATGCATTATTACCCATATAATGCAGTTATTATCGCTAGAACTGTAATAATTGTACTCATTACTTATATTATTAGCAATATAACGTGCATTATTACCCATATTATGCAGTTGTTATCGCTAGAACTGTAATAATTATACTTATTACTTATATCATTATCAATATAACATGCATTATTACCCATATAATAGAGGTATTATCGCTAGAACTGTAATAATTATACTTATTACTTATACTATTAGTAATATAACGTCCATTCTTACCCATATAATGCAGTTATTATCGCTAGAACTGTAATAATTATACTTATTACTTATATTGTTAGCAATATAACGTGCATTATTACCCATATAATGCAGTTATTATCGCTAGAACTGTAATAATTATACTTATCACTTATATTATTCTCAATATAACATGCATTATTACCCATATTATGCAGTTATTATCGCTACAACTATAATAAATATACGTATTACTTTCATTATCATCAACATAACGTGCATTATTACCCATATAATGGAGGTATTATCGCTAGAACTGTAATAATTATACTGATTACTTATATTATTATCAATATAACATGCATTATTACCCATATAATGGAGGTATTATCGCAAGAACTGTAATAATTATACTTATTACTTATATTATTATCAATATAAAATGCATTATTACCCATATAATGCAGTTATTATCGCTAGAACTGTAATAATTGTACTCATTACTTTAATTATTAGCAATATAACGTGCATTATTACCCATATAATGCAGTTATTATCGCTAGAACTGTAATAATTATACTTATTACTTATATCATTATCAATATAACATGCATTATTACCCATATAATAGAGGTATTATCGCTAGAACTATAATAATTATACTTATTACTTATACTATTAGCAATATAACGTCCATTCTTACCCATATAATGCAGTTATTATCGCTAGAACTGTAATAATTATACTTATTACTTATATTGTTAGCAATATAACGTGCATTATTACCCATATAATGCAGTTATTATCGCTAGAACTGTAATAAATATACTTACTACTTTCATTATTATCAATATAACATGCATTACTACCCATATTAAGAAGTTATTATCGCTAGAACTGTAATAATTATACTGATTACTTATATTATTATCAATATAACATGCATTATTACCCATATTATGCAGTTATTATCCCTAGAACCATAATAAATATACTTATTACTCCCAATATTATCAATATAACATGCATTTTTACCCATATAATGCAGTTATTATCGCTAGAACTGTAATAATTATACTTATTACTTATATTATTATCGATATAACATGCATTATTACCCATATAATGCAGTTATTATCGCTAGAACTGTAATAATTATACTTATTACTTATATTGTTAGCATTATAACGTGCATTATTACCCATATAATGCAGTTATTATCGCTAGAACTGTAATAATTATACTTATTACTCATATTATTATCAATATAACATGCATTATTACCCATATTATGCAGTTATTATCGCTAGAACTGTAATATTTATACTTATTACTTATATTATTATCAATATAACATGCATTATTACCCATATAATGGAGGTATTATCGCTTGAACTGTAATAATTATACTTATTACTTATACTATTAGCAATATAACGTGCATTGTTACCCATATAATGCAGTTATTATCGCTAGAACTGTAATAATTATACTTATTACTTATATTGTTAGCAATATAACGTGCATTATTACTCATATTATGCAGTTATTGTCGATAGAACTGTAATAAATATACTTATTACTTTTATTATTATCAATATCACATGCACTATTTGCCATATTTTACTATTATTATCGCTAGAACTATAATAATTATACTTATTACTCCCGATATTATCAATATAACATGCATTATTACCCATATAATGCAGTTATTATCGCTAGAACTGTAATAATTATACTTATTGCTTATATTGTTAGCAATATAACGTGCATTATTACCCATATAATGCAGTTATTATCGCTAGAACTGTAATAATTATACTTATTACTTATATTATTATCGATATAACATGCATTATTACCCATATAATGCAGTTATTATCGCTAGAACTGTAATAATTATACTTATTACTTTCATTATCATCAATATAACATGCATTATTACCCATATTAAGAAGTTATTATCGATAGAACTGTAATAAATATACTTATTACTTATATTATTATGAATATAACATGCATTATTACCCATATTATGCAGTTATTATCGCTAGAACTATAATAAATATACGTATTACTTTTATTATCATCAATATAACATGCATTATTACCCATATTATGCAGTTATTATCGATAGAACTGTAATAAATACACTTACTACTTTTACTATTATCAATATATCATGCACTATTAGCCATATTTTACTATTATTATCGCTAGAACTATAATAATTATACTTATTACTTATATCATTATCAATATAACATGCATTATTACCCATATAATAGAGGTATTATCGCTAGAACTGTAATAATTATACTTATTACTTATACTATTAGCAATATAACGTGCATTTTTACCCATATAATGCAGTTATTATCGCTAGAACTGTAATAATTATACTTATTACTTATATTGTTAGCAATATAACGTGCATTATTACCCATATAATGCAGTTATTATCGCTAGAACTGTAATAATTATACTTATTACTTATATTATTATCAATATAACATGCATTATTACCCATATAATGGAGGTATTATCGCAAGAACTGTAATAATTATACTTATTACTTATACTATTAGCAATATAACGTGCATTATTACCCATATAATGCAGTTATTATCGCCAGAACTGTAATAATTGTACTTATTACTTATATTATTCTCAATATAACATGCATTATTACCCACATTATGCAGTTATTATCGCTAGAACTATAATAAATATACGTATTACTTTCATTATCATCAATATAACATGCATTATTACCCATATAATAGAGGTATTATCGCTAGAACTGTAATAATTATACTTATTACTTATACTATTAGCAATAAAACGTGCATTGTTACCCATATAATGCAGTTATTATCGCTAGAACTATAATAATTATACTTATTACTCCCGATATTATCAATATAACATGCATTATTACCCATATAATGCAGTTATTATCGCTAGAACTGTAATAATTATACTTATTACTTATATTATTAGCAATATAACGTGCATTATTACCCATATAATGCAGTTATTATCGCTAGAACTGTAATAATTATACTTATTACTTATATTATTATCAATATAACATGCATTATTACCCATATAATGGAGGTATTATCGCAAGAACTGTAATAATTATACTTATTACTTATACTATTAGCAATATAACGTGCATTATTACCCATATAATGCAGTTATTATCGCCAGAACTATAATAAATATACGTATTACTTTTATTATCATCAATATAACATGCATTATTACCCATATTATGCAGTTATTATCGATAGAACTGTAATAATTATACTTATTACTTATATTATTCTCAATATAGCATGCATTATTACCCACATTATGCAGTTATGATCGCCAGAACTGTAATAAATATACTTATTACTCCCAATATTATCAACGTAACATGCATTATTACCCATATAATGCAGTTATTATCGCTAGAACTGTAATAATTATACTTATTACTTATATTGTTAGCAATATCACGTGCTTTATTACACATATAATGCAGTTATTATCGCTAGAACTGTAATAATTATACTTATTGCTCATATTATTATCAATATAACATGCATTATTACCCATATTATGCAGTTATTATCGCTAGAACTGTAATATTTATACTTATTACTTATATTATTATCAATATAACATGCATTATTACCCATATAATGGAGGTATTATCGCTAGAACTGTAATAATTATACTTATTACTTATACTATTAGCAATATAACGTGCATTATTACCCATATAATGCAGTTATTATCGCCAGAACTGTAATAATTGTACTTATTACTTATATTATTCTCAATATAACATGCATTATTACCCATATAATGCAGTTATTATCGCTAGAACTGTAATAATTATACTTATTACTTATATTGTTAGCATTATAACTTGCATTATTACCCATATTATGCAGTTATTATCGATAGAACTGTAATAAATATATTTATTAATTTTATTATTATCAATATAACATGCACTATTTGCCATATTTTACTATTATTATCGCTGGAACTATAATAATTATACTTATTACTCCCGATATTATCAATATAACATGCATTATTACCCATATAATGCAGTTATTATCGCTAGAACTGTAATAATTATACTTATTACTTATATTATTATCAATATAACATGCATTATTACCCATATAATGCAGTTATTATCGCTAGAACTGTAATAATTGTACTCATTACTTATATTATTAGCAATATAACGTGCATTATTACCCATATTATGCAGTTGTTATCGCTAGAACTGTAATAATTATACTTATTACTTATATCATTATCAATATAACATGCATTATTACCCATATAATAGAGGTATTATCGCTAGAACTGTAATAATTATACTTATTACTTATACTATTAGTAATATAACGTCCATTCTTACCCATATAATGCAGTTATTATCGCTAGAACTGTAATAATTATACTTATTACTTATATTGTTAGCAATATAACGTGCATTATTACCCATATAATGCAGTTATTATCGCTAGAACTGTAATAATTATACTTATCACTTATATTATTCTCAATATAACATGCATTATTACCCATATTATGCAGTTATTATCGCTACAACTATAATAAATATACGTATTACTTTCATTATCATCAACATAACGTGCATTATTACCCATATAATGGAGGTATTATCGCTAGAACTGTAATAATTATACTGATTACTTATATTATTATCAATATAACATGCATTATTACCCATATAATGGAGGTATTATCGCTAGAACTATAATAATTATACTTATTACTTATACTATTAGCAATATAACGTCCATTCTTACCCATATAATGCAGTTATTATCGCTAGAACTGTAATAATTATACTTATTACTTATATTGTTAGCAATATAACGTGCATTATTACCCATATAATGCAGTTATTATCGCTAGAACTGTAATAAATATACTTACTACTTTCATTATTATCAATATAACATGCATTACTACCCATATTAAGAAGTTATTATCGCTAGAACTGTAATAATTATACTGATTACTTATATTATTATCAATATAACATGCATTATTACCCATATTATGCAGTTATTATCCCTAGAACCATAATAAATATACTTATTACTCCCAATATTATCAATATAACATGCATTTTTACCCATATAATGCAGTTATTATCGCTAGAACTGTAATAATTATACTTATTACTTATATTATTATCGATATAACATGCATTATTACCCATATAATGCAGTTATTATCGCTAGAACTGTAATAATTATACTTATTACTTATATTGTTAGCATTATAACGTGCATTATTACCCATATAATGCAGTTATTATCGCTAGAACTGTAATAATTATACTTATTACTCATATTATTATCAATATAACATGCATTATTACCCATATTATGCAGTTATTATCGCTAGAACTGTAATATTTATACTTATTACTTATATTATTATCAATATAACATGCATTATTACCCATATAATGGAGGTATTATCGCTTGAACTGTAATAATTATACTTATTACTTATACTATTAGCAATATAACGTGCATTGTTACCCATATAATGCAGTTATTATCGCTAGAACTGTAATAATTATACTTATTACTTATATTGTTAGCAATATAACGTGCATTATTACTCATATTATGCAGTTATTGTCGATAGAACTGTAATAAATATACTTATTACTTTTATTATTATCAATATCACATGCACTATTTGCCATATTTTACTATTATTATCGCTAGAACTATAATAATTATACTTATTACTCCCGATATTATCAATATAACATGCATTATTACCCATATAATGCAGTTATTATCGCTAGAACTGTAATAATTATACTTATTGCTTATATTGTTAGCAATATAACGTGCATTATTACCCATATAATGCAGTTATTATCGCTAGAACTGTAATAATTATACTTATTACTTATATTATTATCGATATAACATGCATTATTACCCATATAATGCAGTTATTATCGCTAGAACTGTAATAATTATACTTATTACTTTCATTATCATCAATATAACATGCATTATTACCCATATTAAGAAGTTATTATCGATAGAACTGTAATAAATATACTTATTACTTATATTATTATGAATATAACATGCATTATTACCCATATTATGCAGTTATTATCGCTAGAACTATAATAAATATACGTATTACTTTTATTATCATCAATATAACATGCATTATTACCCATATTATGCAGTTATTATCGATAGAACTGTAATAAATACACTTACTACTTTTACTATTATCAATATATCATGCACTATTAGCCATATTTTACTATTATTATCGCTAGAACTATAATAATTATACTTATTACTTATATCATTATCAATATAACATGCATTATTACCCATATAATAGAGGTATTATCGCTAGAACTGTAATAATTATACTTATTACTTATACTATTAGCAATATAACGTGCATTTTTACCCATATAATGCAGTTATTATCGCTAGAACTGTAATAATTATACTTATTACTTATATTGTTAGCAATATAACGTGCATTATTACCCATATAATGCAGTTATTATCGCTAGAACTGTAATAATTATACTTATTACTTATATTATTATCAATATAACATGCATTATTACCCATATAATGGAGGTATTATCGCAAGAACTGTAATAATTATACTTATTACTTATACTATTAGCAATATAACGTGCATTATTACCCATATAATGCAGTTATTATCGCCAGAACTGTAATAATTGTACTTATTACTTATATTATTCTCAATATAACATGCATTATTACCCACATTATGCAGTTATTATCGCTAGAACTATAATAAATATACGTATTACTTTCATTATCATCAATATAACATGCATTATTACCCATATAATAGAGGTATTATCGCTAGAACTGTAATAATTATACTTATTACTTATACTATTAGCAATAAAACGTGCATTGTTACCCATATAATGCAGTTATTATCGCTAGAACTATAATAATTATACTTATTACTCCCGATATTATCAATATAACATGCATTATTACCCATATAATGCAGTTATTATCGCTAGAACTGTAATAATTATACTTATTACTTATATTATTAGCAATATAACGTGCATTATTACCCATATAATGCAGTTATTATCGCTAGAACTGTAATAATTATACTTATTACTTATATTATTATCAATATAACATGCATTATTACCCATATAATGGAGGTATTATCGCAAGAACTGTAATAATTATACTTATTACTTATACTATTAGCAATATAACGTGCATTATTACCCATATAATGCAGTTATTATCGCCAGAACTATAATAAATATACGTATTACTTTTATTATCATCAATATAACATGCATTATTACCCATATTATGCAGTTATTATCGATAGAACTGTAATAATTATACTTATTACTTATATTATTCTCAATATAGCATGCATTATTACCCACATTATGCAGTTATGATCGCCAGAACTGTAATAAATATACTTATTACTCCCAATATTATCAACGTAACATGCATTATTACCCATATAATGCAGTTATTATCGCTAGAACTGTAATAATTATACTTATTACTTATATTGTTAGCAATATCACGTGCTTTATTACACATATAATGCAGTTATTATCGCTAGAACTGTAATAATTATACTTATTGCTCATATTATTATCAATATAACATGCATTATTACCCATATTATGCAGTTATTATCGCTAGAACTGTAATATTTATACTTATTACTTATATTATTATCAATATAACATGCATTATTACCCATATAATGGAGGTATTATCGCTAGAACTGTAATAATTATACTTATTACTTATACTATTAGCAATATAACGTGCATTATTACCCATATAATGCAGTTATTATCGCCAGAACTGTAATAATTGTACTTATTACTTATATTATTCTCAATATAACATGCATTATTACCCATATAATGCAGTTATTATCGCTAGAACTGTAATAATTATACTTATTACTTATATTGTTAGCATTATAACGTGCATTATTACCCACATAATGCAGTTATTATCGCTAGAACTGTAATAATTATACTTATTACTAATATTATTATCAATATAACATGCATTATTACCCATATTATGCAGTTATTATCGCTAGAACTATAATAAATATACTTATTACTTATATTATTATCAATATAACATGCATTATTACCCAAATAATGCAGTTATTATCGCTAGAACTGTAATAATTATACTTATTACTCATATTATTATCAATATAACATGCATTATTACCCATATTATGCAGTTATTATCGCTAGAACTATAATAAATATACGTATTACTTTTATTATCATCAATATAACTTGCATTATTACCCATATTATGCAGTTATTATCGATAGAACTGTAATAAATATATTTATTAATTTTATTATTATCAATATAACATGCACTATTTGCCATATTTTACTATTATTATCGCTGGAACTATAATAATTATACTTATTACTCCCGATATTATCAATATAACATGCATTATTGCCCATATAATGCAGTTATTGTCGCTAGAACTGTAATAATTATACTTATTACTTATATTATTATCAATATAACATGCATTATTACCCATATAATGCAGTTATTATCGCTAGAACTGTAATAATTGTACTCATTACTTATATTATTAGCAATATAACGTGCATTATTACCCATATTATGCAGTTATTATCGCTAGAACTGTAATAATTATACTTATTACTTATATCATTATCAATATAACATGCATTATTACCCATATAATAGAGGTATTATCGCTAGAACTGTAATAATTATACTTATTACTTACACTGTTAGTAATATAACGTCCATTCTTACCCATATAATGCAGTTATTATCGCTAGAACTGTAATAATTATACTTATTACTTATATTGTTAGCAATATAACGTGCATTATTACCCATATAATGCAGTTATTATCGCTAGAACTGTAATAATTATACTTATTACTTATATTATTCTCAATATAACATGCATTATTACCCATATTATGCAGTTATTATCGCTACAACTATAATAAATATACGTATTACTTTCATTATCATCAACATAACGTGCATTATTACCCATATAATGGAGGTATTATCGCTAGAACTGTAATAATTATACTGATTACTTATATTATTATCAATATAACATGCATTATTACCCATATTATGCAGTTATTATCCCTAGAACCATAATAAATATACTTATTACTCCCAATATTATCAATATAACATGCATTTTTACCCATATAATGCAGTTATTATCGCTAGAACTGTAATAATTATACTTATTACTTATATTATTATCAATATAAAATGCATTATTACCCATATAATGCAGTTATTATCGCTAGAACTGTAATAATTATACTTATTACTTATATTATTATCAATATAAAATGCATTATTACCCATATAATGCAGTTATTATCGCTAGAACTGTAATAATTGTACTCATTACTTTAATTATTAGCAATATAACGTGCATTATTACCCATATAATGCAGTTATTATCGCTAGAACTGTAATAATTATACTTATTACTTATATCATTATCAATATAACATGCATTATTACCCATATAATAGAGGTATTATCGCTAGAACTATAATAATTATACTTATTACTTATACTATTAGCAATATAACGTCCATTCTTACCCATATAATGCAGTTATTATCGCTAGAAATGTAATAATTATACTTATTACTTATATTGTTAGCAATATAACGTGCATTATTACCCATATAATGCAGTTATTATCGCCAGAACTATAATAAATATACTTATTACTTATATTATTATCAATATAACATGCATTATTACCCATATAATGGAGGTATTATCGCAAGAACTGTAATAATTATACTTATTACTTATACTATTAGCAATATAACGTGCATTATTACCCATATAATGCAGTTATTATCGCCAGAACTATAATAAATATACGTATTACTTTTATTATCATCAATATAACATGCATTATTACCCATATTATGCAGTTATTATCGATAGAACTGTAATAATTATACTTATTACTTATATTATTCTCAATATAACATGCATTATTACCCACATTATGCAGTTATGATCGCCAGAACTATAATAAATATACTTATTACTCCCAATATTATCAACGTAACATGCATTATTACCCATATAATGCAGTTATTATCGCTAGAACTGTAATAATTATACTTATTACTTATATTGTTAGCAATATCACGTGCTTTATTACCCATATAATGCAGTTATTATCGCTAGAACTGTAATAATTATACTTATTGCTCATATTATTATCAATATAACATGCACTATTACCCATATTATGCAGTTATTATCGCTAGAACTGTAATATTTATACTTATTACTTATATTATTATCAATATAACATGCATTATTACCCATATAATGGAGGTACTATCGCTAGAACTGTAATAATTATACTTATTACTTATACTATTAGCAATATAACGTGCATTATTACCCATATAATGCAGTTATTATCGCCAGAACTGTAATAATTGTACTTATTACTTATATTATTCTCAATATAACATGCATTATTACCCATATAATGCAGTTATTATCGCTACAACTGTAATAATTATACTTATTACTTATATTGTTAGCATTATAACGTGCATTATTACCCATATAATGCAGTTATTATCGCTAGAACTGTAATAATTATACTTATTACTAATATTATTATCAATATAACATGCATTATTACCCATATTATGCAGTTATTATCGCTAGAACTATAATAAATATACTTATTACTTATATTATTATCAATATAACATGCATTATTACCCAAATAATGCAGTTATTATCGCTAGAACTGTAATAATTATACTTATTACTCATATTATTATCAATATAACATGCATTATTACGCATATTATGCAGTTATTATCGCTAGAACTATAATAAATATACGTATTACTTTTATTATCATCAATATAACTTGCATTATTACCCATATTATGCAGTTATTATCGATAGAACTGTAATAAATATATTTATTAATTTTATTATTATCAATATAACATGCACTATTTGCCATATTTTACTATTATTATCGCTGGAACTATAATAATTATACTTATTACTCCCGATATTATCAATATAACATGCATTATTACCCATATAATAGAGGTATTATCGCTAGAACTGTAATAATTATACTTATAACTTATACTATTAGTAATATAACGTCCATTCTTACCCATATAATGCAGTTATTATCGCTAGAACTGTAATAATTATACTTATTACTTATATTGTTAGCAATATAACGTGCATTATTACCCATATAATGCAGTTATTATCGCTAGAACTGTAATAATTATACTTATCGCTTATATTATTCTCAATATAACATGCATTATTACCCATATTATGCAGTTATTATCGCTACAACTATAATAAATATACGTATTACTTTCATTATCATCAACATAACATGCATTATTACCCATATAATAGAGGTATTATCGCTAGAACTGTAATAATTATACTTATTACTTATACTATTAGCAATATAACGTCCATTCTTACCCATATAATGCAGTTATTATCGCAAGAACTGTAATAATTATACTTATTACTTATACTATTAGCAATATAACGTGCATTATTACCCATATAATGCAGTTATTATCGCCAGAACTATAATAAATATACGTATTACTTTTATTATCATCAATATAACATGCATTATTACCCATATTATGCAGTTATTATCGATAGAACTGTAATAATTATACTTATTACTTATATTATTCTCAATATAGCATGCATTATTACCCACATTATGCAGTTATGATCGCCAGAACTGTAATAAATATACTTATTACTCCCAATATTATCAACGTAACATGCATTATTACCCATATAATGCAGTTATTATCGCTAGAACTGTAATAATTATACTTATTACTTATATTGTTAGCAATATCACGTGCTTTATTACACATATAATGCAGTTATTATCGCTAGAACTGTAATAATTATACTTATTGCTCATATTATTATCAATATAACATGCATTATTACCCATATTATGCAGTTATTATCGCTAGAACTGTAATATTTATACTTATTACTTATATTATTATCAATATAACATGCATTATTACCCATATAATGGAGGTATTATCGCTAGAACTGTAATAATTATACTTATTACTTATACTATTAGCAATATAACGTGCATTATTACCCATATAATGCAGTTATTATCGCCAGAACTGTAATAATTGTACTTATTACTTATATTATTCTCAATATAACATGCATTATTACCCATATAATGCAGTTATTATCGCTAGAACTGTAATAATTATACTTATTACTTATATTGTTAGCATTATAACGTGCATTATTACCCACATAATGCAGTTATTATCGCTAGAACTGTAATAATTATACTTATTACTAATATTATTATCAATATAACATGCATTATTACCCATATTATGCAGTTATTATCGCTAGAACTATAATAAATATACTTATTACTTATATTATTATCAATATAACATGCATTATTACCCAAATAATGCAGTTATTATCGCTAGAACTGTAATAATTATACTTATTACTCATATTATTATCAATATAACATGCATTATTACCCATATTATGCAGTTATTATCGCTAGAACTATAATAAATATACGTATTACTTTTATTATCATCAATATAACTTGCATTATTACCCATATTATGCAGTTATTATCGATAGAACTGTAATAAATATATTTATTAATTTTATTATTATCAATATAACATGCACTATTTGCCATATTTTACTATTATTATCGCTGGAACTATAATAATTATACTTATTACTCCCGATATTATCAATATAACATGCATTATTGCCCATATAATGCAGTTATTGTCGCTAGAACTGTAATAATTATACTTATTACTTATATTATTATCAATATAACATGCATTATTACCCATATAATGCAGTTATTATCGCTAGAACTGTAATAATTGTACTCATTACTTATATTATTAGCAATATAACGTGCATTATTACCCATATTATGCAGTTATTATCGCTAGAACTGTAATAATTATACTTATTACTTATATCATTATCAATATAACATGCATTATTACCCATATAATAGAGGTATTATCGCTAGAACTGTAATAATTATACTTATTACTTACACTGTTAGTAATATAACGTCCATTCTTACCCATATAATGCAGTTATTATCGCTAGAACTGTAATAATTATACTTATTACTTATATTGTTAGCAATATAACGTGCATTATTACCCATATAATGCAGTTATTATCGCTAGAACTGTAATAATTATACTTATTACTTATATTATTCTCAATATAACATGCATTATTACCCATATTATGCAGTTATTATCGCTACAACTATAATAAATATACGTATTACTTTCATTATCATCAACATAACGTGCATTATTACCCATATAATGGAGGTATTATCGCTAGAACTGTAATAATTATACTGATTACTTATATTATTATCAATATAACATGCATTATTACCCATATTATGCAGTTATTATCCCTAGAACCATAATAAATATACTTATTACTCCCAATATTATCAATATAACATGCATTTTTACCCATATAATGCAGTTATTATCGCTAGAACTGTAATAATTATACTTATTACTTATATTATTATCAATATAAAATGCATTATTACCCATATAATGCAGTTATTATCGCTAGAACTGTAATAATTATACTTATTACTTATATTATTATCAATATAAAATGCATTATTACCCATATAATGCAGTTATTATCGCTAGAACTGTAATAATTGTACTCATTACTTTAATTATTAGCAATATAACGTGCATTATTACCCATATAATGCAGTTATTATCGCTAGAACTGTAATAATTATACTTATTACTTATATCATTATCAATATAACATGCATTATTACCCATATAATAGAGGTATTATCGCTAGAACTATAATAATTATACTTATTACTTATACTATTAGCAATATAACGTCCATTCTTACCCATATAATGCAGTTATTATCGCTAGAAATGTAATAATTATACTTATTACTTATATTGTTAGCAATATAACGTGCATTATTACCCATATAATGCAGTTATTATCGCCAGAACTATAATAAATATACTTATTACTTATATTATTATCAATATAACATGCATTATTACCCATATAATGGAGGTATTATCGCAAGAACTGTAATAATTATACTTATTACTTATACTATTAGCAATATAACGTGCATTATTACCCATATAATGCAGTTATTATCGCCAGAACTATAATAAATATACGTATTACTTTTATTATCATCAATATAACATGCATTATTACCCATATTATGCAGTTATTATCGATAGAACTGTAATAATTATACTTATTACTTATATTATTCTCAATATAACATGCATTATTACCCACATTATGCAGTTATGATCGCCAGAACTATAATAAATATACTTATTACTCCCAATATTATCAACGTAACATGCATTATTACCCATATAATGCAGTTATTATCGCTAGAACTGTAATAATTATACTTATTACTTATATTGTTAGCAATATCACGTGCTTTATTACCCATATAATGCAGTTATTATCGCTAGAACTGTAATAATTATACTTATTGCTCATATTATTATCAATATAACATGCATTATTACCCATATTATGCAGTTATTATCGCTAGAACTGTAATATTTATACTTATTACTTATATTATTATCAATATAACATGCATTATTACCCATATAATGGAGGTATTATCGCTAGAACTGTAATAATTATACTTATTACTTATACTATTAGCAATATAACGTGCATTATTACCCATATAATAGAGGTATTATCGCTAGAACTGTAATAATTATACTTATTACTTATACTATTAGCAATATAACGTCCATTCTTACCCATATAATGCAGTTATTATCGCTAGAACTGTAATAATTATACTTATTACTTATATTGTTAGCAATATAACGTGCATTATTACCCATATAATGCAGTTATTATCGCTAGAACTGTAATAATTATACTTATTACTTATATTATTCTCAATATAACATGCATTATTACCCATATTATGCAGTTATTATCGCTAGAACTATAATAAATATACGTATTACTTTCATTATCATCAACATAACATGCATTATTACCCATATAATGGAGGTATTATCGCTAGAACTGTAATAATTATACTGATTACTTATATTATTATCAATATAACATGCATTATTACCCATATTATGCAGTTATTATCCCTAGAACCATAATAAATATACTTATTACTTATATTATTAGCAATATAACGTGCATTATTACCCATATTATGCAGTTATTATCGCTAGAACTGTAATAATTATACTTATTACTCCCAATATTATCAACGTAACATGCATTATTACCCATATAATGCAGTTATTATCGCTAGAACTGTAATAATTATACTTATTGCTCATATTATTATCAATATAACATGCATTATTACCCATATAATGCAGTTATTATCGCCAGAACTGTAATAATTATACTTATTACTTATATTATTCTCAATATAACATGCATTATTACCCATATTATGCAGTTATTATCGCAAGAACTATAATAAATATACATATTACTTTCATTATTATCAATATAACATGCATTATTACCCATATTATGCAGGTATTATCGCTAGAACTATAATAAATATACGTATTACTTTTATTATCATCAATATAACTTGCATTATTACCCATATTATGCAGTTATTATCGATAGAACTGTAATAAATATATTTATTAGTTTTATTATTATCAATATAACATGCACTATTAGCCATATTTTACTATTATTATCGCTAGAACTATAATAATTATACTTATTACTCCCGATGTTATCAATATAACATGCCTTATTACCCATATAATGCAGTTATTATCGCTAGAACTGTAATAATTATACTTATTACTTATATTATTCTCAATATAACATGCATTATTACCCATATTATGCAGTTATTATCGCTAGAACTATAATAAATATACGTATTACTTTCATTATCATCAATATAACATGCATTATTACCCATATAATGGAGGTATTATCGCTAGAACTGTAATAATTATACTTATTACTTATATTATTATCAATATAACATGCATTATTACCCATATTATGCAGTTATTATCTCTAGAACCATAATAAATATACTCATTACTCCCAATATTATCAATATAACATGCATTATTACCCATATAATGCAGTTATTATCGCCAGAACTGTAATAATTATACTTATTACTTATATTATTCTCAATATAACATGCATTATTACCCATATTATGCAGTTATTATCGCAAGAACTATAATAAATATACATATTACTTTCATTATTATCAATATAACATGCATTATTACCCACATTATGCAGTTATTATCGCTAGAACTATAATAAATATACGTATTACTTTCATTATCATCAATATAACATGCATTATTACTCATATAATAGAGGTATTATCGCTAGAACTGTAATAATTATACTTATTACTAATACTATTAGCAATAAAACGTGCATTGTTACCCATATAATGCAGTTATTATCGCTAGAACTGTAATAATTATACTTATTACTTATATCATTATCAATATAACATGCATTATTACCCATATAATGCAGTTATTATCGCTAGAACTGTAATAATTATACTTATTACTTATATTGTTAGCATTATAACGTGCATTATTACCCATATAATGCAGTTATTATCGCTAGAACTGTAATAATTATACTTATTACTCATATTATTATCAATATAACATGCATTATTACCCATATTATGCAGTTATTATCGCTAGAACTATAATAAATATACTTATTACTTATATTATTATCAATATAACATGCATTATTACCCATATAATGGAGGTATTATCGCAAGAACTGTAATAATTATACTTATTACTTATACTATTAGCAATATAACGTGCATTATTACCCATATAATGCAGTTATTATCGCCAGAACTGTAATAATTATACTTATTACTTATATCATTATCAATATAACATGCATTATTACCCATATAATAGAGGTATTATCGCTAGAACTATAATAATTGTACTTATTACTTATACTATTAGCAATATAACGTCCATTCTTACCCATATAATGCAGTTATTATCGCTAGAACTGTAATAATTATACTTATTACTTATATTGTTAGCAATATAACGTGCATTATTACTCATATAATGCAGTTATTATCGCCAGAACTATAATAAATATACTTATTACTTATATTATTATCAATATAACATGCATTATTACCCATATAATGGAGGTATTATCACAAGAACTGTAATAATTATACTTATTACTTATACTATTAGCAATATAACGTGCATTATTACCCATATAATGCAGTTATTATCGCCAGAACTATAATAAATATACGTATTACTTTTATTATCATCAATATAACATGCATTATTACCCATATTATGCAGTTATTATCCCTAGAACCATAATAAATATACTTATTACTCCCAATATTATCAATATAACATGCATTTTTACCCATATAATGCAGTTATTATCGCTAGAACTGTAATAATTATACTTATTACTTATATTATTATCAATATAAAATGCATTATTACCCATATAATGCAGTTATTATCGCTAGAACTGTAATAATTATACTTATTACTTATATTATTATCAATATAAAATGCATTATTACCCATATAATGCAGTTATTATCGCTAGAACTGTAATAATTGTACTCATTACTTTAATTATTAGCAATATAACGTGCATTATTACCCATATAATGCAGTTATTATCGCTAGAACTGTAATAATTATACTTATTACTTATATCATTATCAATATAACATGCATTATTACCCATATAATAGAGGTATTATCGCTAGAACTATAATAATTGTACTTATTACTTATACTATTAGCAATATAACGTCCATTCTTACCCATATAATGCAGTTATTATCGCTAGAACTGTAATAATTATACTTATTACTTATATTATTATCGATATAACATGCATTATTACCCATATAATGCAGTTATTATCGCTAGAACTGTAATAATTGTACTCATTACTTATATTATTTGCAATATAACGTGCATTATTACCCATATTATGCAGTTATTATCGCTAGAACTGTAATAATTATACTTATTACTTATATTGTTAGCATTATAACGTGCATTATTACCCATATAATGCAGTTATTATCGCTAGAACTGTAATAATTATACTTATTACTCATATTATTATCAATATAACATGCATTATTACCCATATTATGCAGTTTTTATCGCTAGAACTGTAATATTTATACTTATTACTTATATTATTATCAATATAACATGCATTATTACCCATATAATGGAGGTATTATCGCTTGAACTATAATAATTATACTTATTACTTATACTATTAGCAATATAACGTGCATTGTTACCCATATAATGCAGTTATTATCGCTAGAAATGTAATAATTTTACTTATTACTTATATTGTTAGCAATATAACGTGCATTATTACTCATATTATGCAGTTATTGTCGATAGAACTGTAATAAATATACTTATTACTTTTATTATTATCAATATCACATGCACTATTTGCCATATTTTACTATTATTATCGCTAGAACTATAATAATTATACTTATTACTCCCGATATTATGAATATAACATGCATTATTACCCATATAATGCAGTTATTATCGCTAGAACTGTAATAATTATACTTATTGCTTATATTGTTAGCAATATAACGTGCATTATTACCCATATAATGCAGTTATTATCGCTAGAACTGTAATAATTATACTTATTACTTTCATTATCATCAATATAACATGCATTATTACCCATATTAAGAAGTTATTATCGATAGAACTGTAATAAATATACTTATTACTTATATTATTATGAATATAACATGCATTATTACCCATATTATGCAGTTATTATCGCTAGAACTATAATAAATATACGTATTACTTTTATTATCATCAATATAACATGCATTATTACCCATATTATGCAGTTATTATCGATAGAACTGTAATAAATACACTTACTACTTTTACTATTATCAATATATCATGCACTATTAGCCATATTTTACTATTATTATCGCTAGAACTATAATAATTATACTTATTACTCCCGATGTTATCAATATAACATGCATTATTACCCATATAATGCAGTTATTATCGCTAGAACTGTAATAATTATACTTATTACTTATATTATTATCAATATAACATGCATTATTACCCATATAATGCAGTTATTATCGCTAGAACTGTAATAATTGTACTCATTACTTATATTATTAGCAATATAACGTGCATTATTACCCATATTATGCAGTTATTATCGCTAGAACTGTAATAATTATACTTATTACTTATATCATTATCAATATAACATGCATTATTACCCATATAATAGAGGTATTATCGCTAGAACTGTAATAATTATACTTATTACTTATACTATTAGCAATATAACGTCCATTCTTACCCATATAATGCAGTTATTATCGCTAGAACTGTAATAATTATACTTATTACTTATATTGTTAGCAATATAACCTGCATTATTACCCATATAATGCAGTTATTATCGCTAGAACTGTAATAAATATACTTATTACTTTTATTATTATCAATATAACATGCACTATTTGCCATATTTTACTCTTATTATCGCTAGAACTATAATAATTATACTTATTACTCCCGATATTATCAATATAACATGCATTATTACCCATATTATGCAGTTATGATCGCCAGAACTATAATAAATATACTTATTACTCCCAATATTATCAATGTAACATGCATTATTACCCATATAATGCAGTTATTATCGCTAGAACTGTAATAATTATACTTATTACTTATATTGTTAGCAATATAACGTGCATTATTACCCATATAATGCAGTTATTATCGCTAGAACTGTAATAATTATACTTATTACTCATATTATTATCAATATAACATGCATTATTACCCATATTATGCAGTTATTATCGCTAGAACTATAATAAATATACGTATTACTTTTATTATCATCAATATAACATGCATTATTACCCATATTATGCAGTTATTATCGATAGAACTGTAATAAATATACTTATTACTTATATCATTATCAATATAACATGCATTATTACCCATATAATAGAGGTATTATCGCTAGAACTGTAATAATTATACTTGTTACTTATACTATTAGCAATATAACGTCCATTCTTACCCATATAATGCAGTTATTATCGCTAGAACTGTAATAATTATACTTATTACTTATATTGTTAGCAATATAACGTGCATTATTACCCATATAATGCAGTTATTATCGCTAGAACTGTAATAATTATACTTATTACTTATATTATTCTCAATATAACATGCATTATTACCCATATTATGCAGTTATTATCGCTAGAACTATAATAAATATACGTATTACTTTCATTATCATCAACATAACATGCATTATTACCCATATAATGGAGGTATTATCGCTAGAACTGTAATAATTATACTGATTACTTATATTATTATCAATATAACATGCATTATTACCCATATTATGCAGTTATTATCCCTAGAACCATAATAAATATACTTATTACTCCCAATATTATCAATATAACATGCATTTTTACCCATATAATGCAGTTATTATCGCTAGAACTGTAATAATTATACTTATTACTTATATTATTATCGATATAACATGCATTATTACCCATATTATGCAGTTATTATCGCTAGAACTGTAATAATTATACTTATTACTTATATCATTATCAATATAACATGCATTATTACCCATATAATGGAGGTATTATCGCTTGAACTGTAATAATTATACTTATTACTTATATCATTATCAATATAACATGCATTATTACCCATATAATGGAGGTATTATCGCTTGAACTGTAATAATTATACTTATTACTTATACTATTAGCAATATAACGTGCATTGTTACCCATATAATGCAGTTATTATCGCTAGAACTGTAATAATTATACTTATTACTTATATTGTTAGCAATATAACGTGCATTATTACCCATATTATGCAGTTATTGTCGATAGAACTGTAATAAATATACTTATTACTTTTATTATTATCAATATAACATGCACTATTTGCCATATTTTACTATTATTATCGCTAGAACTATAATAATTGTACTTATTACTCCCGATATTATCAATATAACATGCATTATTACCCATATAATGCAGTTATTATCGCTAGAACTGTAATAATTATACTTATTGCTTATATTGTTAGCAATATAACGTGCATTATTACCCATATAATGCAGTTATTACCGCTAGAACTGTAATAATTATACTTATTACTTATATTATTATCAATATAACATGCATTATTACCCATATTATGCAGTTATTATCGCTAGAACTATAATAAATATACGTATTACTCCCAATATTATCAATATAACATGCATTATTACCTATATTATGCAGTTATTATCGCTAGAACTGTAATACTTGTACTCATTACTTTTATTATTAGCAATATAACGTGCATTATTACCCATATAATGCAGTTATTATCGCTAGAACTGTAATAATTATACTTATTACACATATTATTATCAATATAACATGCATTATTACCCATATTATGCAGTTATTATCGCTAGAACTATAATAAATATACGTATTACTTTTATTATCATCAATATAACATGCATTATTACCCATATTATGCAGTTATTATCGATAGAACTGTAATAAATATACTTATTACTTATATCATTATCAATATAACATGCATTATTACCCATATAATAGAGGTATTATCGCTAGAACTGTAATAATTATACTTATTACTTATACTATTAGCAATATAACGTCCATTCTTACCCATATAATGCAGTTATTATCGCTAGAACTGTAATAATTATACTTATTACTTATATTGTTAGCAATATAACGTGCATTATTACCCATATAATGCAGTTATTATCGCTAGAACTGTAATAATTATACTTATTACTTATATTGTTAGCAATATAACGTGCATTATTACCCATATTATGCAGTTATTGTCGATAGAACTGTAATAAATATACTTATTACTTTTATTATTATCAATATAACATGCACTATTTGCCATATTTTACTATTATTATCGCTAGAACTATAATAATTGTACTTATTACTCCCGATATTATCAATATAACATGCATTATTACCCATATAATGCAGTTATTATCGCTAGAACTGTAATAATTATACTTATTGCTTATATTGTTAGCAATATAACGTGCATTATTACCCATATAATGCAGTTATTATCGCTAGAACTGTAATAATTATACTTATTACTTATATTATTATCAATATAACATGCATTATTACCCATATTATGCAGTTATTATCGCTAGAACTATAATAAATATACGTATTACTCCCAATATTATCAATATAACATGCATTATTACCTATATTATGCAGTTATTATCGCTAGAACTGTAATAATTGTACTCATTACTTTTATTATTAGCAATATAACGTGCATTATTACCCATATAATGCAGTTATTATCGCTAGAACTGTAATAATTATACTTATTACTCATATTATTATCAATATAACATGCATTATTACCCATATTATGCAGTTATTATCGCTAGAAATATAATAAATATACGTATTACTTTTATTATCATCAATATAACATGCATTATTACCCATATTATGCAGTTATTATCGATAGCACTGTAATAAATATACTTATTACTTATATCATTATCAATATAACATGCATTGTTACCCATATAATAGAGGTATTATCGCTAGAACTGTAATAATTATACTTATTACTTATACTATTAGCAATATAACGTCCATTCTTACCCATATAATGCAGTTATTATCGCTAGAACTGTAATAATTATACTTATTACTTATATTGTTAGCAATATAACGTGCATTATTACCCATATAATGCAGTTATTATCGCTAGAACTGTAATAATTATACTTATTACTTATATTATTCTCAATATAACATGCATTATTACCCATATTATGCAGTTATTATCGCTAGAACTATAATAAATATACGTATTACTTTCATTATCATCAACATAACATGCATTATTACCCATATAATGGAGGTATTATCGCTAGAACTGTAATAATTATACTGATTACTTATATTATTATCAATATAACATGCATTATTACCCATATTATGCAGTTATTATCCCTAGAACCATAATAAATATACTTATTACTTATATTATTAGCAATATAACGTGCATTATTACCCATATTATGCAGTTATTATCGCTAGAACTGTAATAATTATACTTATTACTTATATCATTATCAATATAACATGCATTATTACCCATATAATAGAGGTATTATCGCTAGAACTGTAATAATTATACTTATTACTTACACTATTAGTAATATAACGTCCATTCTTACCCATATAATGCAGTTATTATCGCTAGAACTGTAATAATTATACTTATTACTTATATTGTTAGCAATATAACGTGCATTATTACCCATATAATGCAGTTATTATCGCTAGAACTGTAATAATTATACTTATTACTTATATTATTCTCAATATAACATGCATTATTACCCATATTATGCAGTTATTATCGCTACAACTATAATAAATATACGTATTACTTTCATTATCACCAACATAACGTGCATTATTACCCATATAATGGAGGTATTATCGCTAGAACTGTAATAATTATACTGATTACTTATATTATTATCAATATAACATGCATTATTACCCATATTATGCAGTTATTATCCCTAGAACCATAATAAATATACTTATTACTCCCAATATTATCAATATAACATGCATTTTTACCCATATAATGCAGTTATTATCGCTAGAACTGTAATAATTATACTTATTACTTATATTATTATCAATATAAAATGCATTATTACCCATATAATGCAGTTATTATCGCTAGAACTGTAATAATTATACTTATTACTTATATTATTATCAATATAAAATGCATTATTACCCATATAATGCAGTTATTATCGCTAGAACTGTAATAATTGTACTCATTACTTTAATTATTAGCAATATAACGTGCATTATTACCCATATAATGCAGTTATTATCGCTAGAACTGTAATAATTATACTTATTACTTATATCATTATCAATATAACATGCATTATTACCCATATAATAGAGGTATTATCGCTAGAACTATAATAATTGTACTTATTACTTATACTATTAGCAATATAACGTCCATTCTTACCCATATAATGCAGTTATTATCGCTAGAACTGTAATAATTATACTTATTACTTATATTGTTAGCAATATAACGTGCATTATTACCCATATAATGCAGTTATTATCGCCAGAACTATAATAAATATACTTATTACTTATATTATTATCAATATAACATGCATTATTACCCATATAATGGAGGTATTATCACAAGAACTGTAATAATTATACTTATTACTTATATTATTCTCAATATAACATGCATTATTACCCACATTATGCAGTTATGATCGCCAGAACTATAATAAATATACTTATTACTCCCAATATTATCAACGTAACATGCATTATTACCCATATAATGCAGTTATTATCGCTAGAACTGTAATAATTATACTTATTACTTATATTGTTAGCAATATCACGTGCTTTATTACCCATATAATGCAGTTATTATCGCTAGAACTGTAATAATTATACTTATTGCTCATATTATTATCAATATAACATGCATTATTACCCATATTATGCAGTTATTATCGCTAGAACTGTAATATTTATACTTATTACTTATATTATTATCAATATAACATGCATTATTACCCATATAATGGAGGTATTATCGCTAGAACTGTAATAATTATACTTATTACTTATACTATTAGCAATATAACGTGCATTACTACCCATATAATGCAGTTATTATCACCAGAACTGTAATAATTGTACTTATTACTTATATTATTCTCAATATAACATGCATTATTACCCATATAATGCAGTTATTATCGCTAGAACTGTAATAATTATACTTATTACTTATATTGTTAGCATTATAACGTGCATTATTACCCATATAATGCAGTTATTATCGCTAGAACTGTAATAATTATACTTATTACTAATATTATTATCAATATAACATGCATTATTACCCATATTATGCAGTTATTATCGCTAGAACTATAATAAATATACTTATTACTTATATTATTATCAATATAACATGCATTATTACCCAAATAATGCAGTTATTATCGCTAGAACTGTAATAATTATACTTATTACTCATATTATTATCAATATAACATGCATTATTACCCATATTATGCAGTTATTATCGCTAGAACTATAATAAATATACGTATTACTTTTATTATCATCAATATAACTTGCATTATTACCCATATTATGCAGTTATTATCGATAGAACTGTAATAAATATATTTATTAATTTTATTATTATCAATATAACATGCACTATTTGCCATATTTTACTATTATTGTCGCTGGAACTATAATAATTATACTTATTACTCCCGATATTATCAATATAACATGCATTATTACCCATATAATGCAGTTATTATCGCTAGAACTGTAATAATTATACTTATTACTTATATTATTATCGATATAACATGCATTATTACCCATATAATGCAGTTATTATCGCTAGAACTGTAATAATTGTATTCATTACTTATATTATTTGCAATATAACGTGCATTATTACCCATATAATGCAGTTATTATCGCTAGAACTGTAATAATTATACTTATTACTTATATTATTATCAATATAACATGCATTATTACCCATATTATGCAGTTATTATCGCTAGAACTATAATAAATATACGTATTACTCCCAATATTATCAATATAACATGCATTATTACCTATATTATGCAGTTATTATCGCTAGAACTGTAATAATTGTACTCATTACTTTTATTATTAGCAATATAACGTGCATTATTACCCATATAATGCAGTTATTATCGCTAGAACTGTAATAATTATACTTATTACTCATATTATTATCAATATAACATGCATTATTACCCATATTATGCAGTTATTATCGCTAGAACTATAATAAATATACGTATTACTTTTATTATCATCAATATAACATGCATTATTACCCATATTATGCAGTTATTATCGATAGAACTGTAATAAATATACTTATTACTTATATCATTATCAATATAACATGCATTGTTACCCATATAATAGAGGTATTATCGCTAGAACTGTAATAATTATACTTATTACTTATATTATTATCAATATAACATGCATTATTACCCATATTATGCAGTTATTATCCCTAGAACCATAATAAATATACTTATTACTTATATTATTAGCAATATAACGTGCATTATTACCCATATTATGCAGTTATTATCGCTAGAACTGTAATAATTATACTTATTACTTATATCATTATCAATATAACATGCATTATTACCCATATAATAGAGGTATTATCGCTAGAACTGTAATAATTATACTTATTACTTACACTATTAGTAATATAACGTCCATTCTTACCCATATAATGCAGTTATTATCGCTAGAACTGTAATAATTATACTTATTACTTATATTGTTAGCAATATAACGTGCATTATTACCCATATAATGCAGTTATTATCGCTAGAACTGTAATAATTATACTTATTACTTATATTATTCTCAATATAACATGCATTATTACCCATATTATGCAGTTATTATCGCTACAACTATAATAAATATACGTATTACTTTCATTATCATCAACATAACGTGCATTATTACCCATATAATGGAGGTATTATCGCTAGAACTGTAATAATTATACTGATTACTTATATTATTATCAATATAACATGCATTATTACCCATATTATGCAGTTATTATCCCTAGAACCATAATAAATATACTTATTACTCCCAATATTATCAATATAACATGCATTTTTACCCATATAATGCAGTTATTATCGCTAGAACTGTAATAATTATACTTATTACTTATATTATTATCAATATAAAATGCATTATTACCCATATAATGCAGTTATTATCGCTAGAACTGTAATAATTATACTTATTACTTATATTATTATCAATATAAAATGCATTATTACCCATATAATGCAGTTATTATCGCTAGAACTGTAATAATTGTACTCATTACTTTAATTATTAGCAATATAACGTGCATTATTACCCATATAATGCAGTTATTATCGCTAGAACTGTAATAATTATACTTATTACTTATATCATTATCAATATAACATGCATTATTACCCATATAATAGAGGTATTATCGCTAGAACTATAATAATTGTACTTATTACTTATACTATTAGCAATATAACGTCCATTCTTACCCATATAATGCAGTTATTATCGCTAGAACTGTAATAATTATACTTATTACTTATATTGTTAGCAATATAACGTGCATTATTACCCATATAATGCAGTTATTATCGCCAGAACTATAATAAATATACTTATTACTTATATTATTATCAATATAACATGCATTATTACCCATATAATGGAGGTATTATCACAAGAACTGTAATAATTATACTTATTACTTATACTATTAGCAATATAACGTGCATTATTACCCATATAATGCAGTTATTATCGCCAGAACTATAATAAATATACGTATTACTTTTATTATCATCAATATAACATGCATTATTACCCATATTATGCAGTTATTATCGATAGAACTGTAATAATTATACTTATTACTTATATTATTCTCAATATAACATGCATTATTACCCACATTATGCAGTTATGATCGCCAGAACTATAATAAATATACTTATTACTCCCAATATTATCAACGTAACATGCATTATTACCCATATAATGCAGTTATTATCGCTAGAACTGTAATAATTATACTTATTACTTATATTGTTAGCAATATCACGTGCTTTATTACCCATATAATGCAGTTATTATCGCTAGAACTGTAATAATTATACTTATTGCTCATATTATTATCAATATAACATGCATTATTACCCATATTATGCAGTTATTATCGCTAGAACTGTAATATTTATACTTATTACTTATATTATTATCAATATAACATGCATTATTACCCATATAATGGAGGTATTATCGCTAGAACTGTAATAATTATACTTATTACTTATACTATTAGCAATATAACGTGCATTATTACCCATATAATGCAGTTATTATCACCAGAACTGTAATAATTGTACTTATTACTTATATTATTCTCAATATAACATGCATTATTACCCATATAATGCAGTTATTATCGCTAGAACTGTAATAATTATACTTATTACTTATATTGTTAGCATTATAACGTGCATTATTACCCATATAATGCAGTTATTATCGCTAGAACTGTAATAATTATACTTATTACTAATATTATTATCAATATAACATGCATTATTACCCATATTATGCAGTTATTATCGCTAGAACTATAATAAATATACTTATTACTTATATTATTATCAATATAACATGCATTATTACCCAAATAATGCAGTTATTATCGCTAGAACTGTAATAATTATACTTATTACTCATATTATTATCAATATAACATGCATTATTACCCATATTATGCAGTTATTATCGCTAGAACTATAATAAATATACGTATTACTTTTATTATCATCAATATAACTTGCATTATTACCCATATTATGCAGTTATTATCGATAGAACTGTAATAAATATATTTATTAATTTTATTATTATCAATATAACATGCACTATTTGCCATATTTTACTATTATTGTCGCTGGAACTATAATAATTATACTTATTACTCCCGATATTATCAATATAACATGCATTATTACCCATATAATGCAGTTATTATCGCTAGAACTGTAATAATTATACTTATTACTTATATTATTATCGATATAACATGCATTATTACCCATATAATGCAGTTATTATCGCTAGAACTGTAATAATTGTATTCATTACTTATATTATTTGCAATATAACGTGCATTATTACCCATATAATGCAGTTATTATCGCTAGAACTGTAATAATTATACTTATTACTTATATTATTATCAATATAAAATGCATTATTACCCATATAATGCAGTTATTATCGCTAGAACTGTAATAATTGTACTCATTACTTTAATTATTAGCAATATAACATGCATTATTACCCATATTATGCAGTTATTATCGCTAGAACTGTAATATTTATACTTATTACTTATATTATTATCAATATAACATGCATTATTACCCATATAATGGAGGTATTATCGCTTGAACTATAATAATTATACTTATTACTTATACTATTAGCAATATAACATGCATTATTACCCATATTATGCAGTTATTATCGATAGAACTGTAATAAATACACTTACTACTTTTACTATTATCAATATATCATGCACTATTAGCCATATTTTACTATTATTATCGCTAGAACTATAATAATTATACTTATTACTCCCGATGTTATCAATATAACATGCATTATTACCCATATAATGCAGTTATTATCGCTAGAACTGTAATAATTATACTTATTACTTATATTATTATCAATATAACATGCATTATTACCCATATAATGCAATTATTATCGCTAGAACTGTAATAATTGTACTCATTACTTATATTATTAGCAATATAACGTGCATTATTACCCATATTATGCAGTTATTATCGCTAGAACTGTAATAATTATACTTATTACTTATATCATTATCAATATAACATGCATTATTACCCATATAATAGAGGTATTATCGCTAGAACTGTAATAATTATACTTATTACTTATACTATTAGCAATATAACGTCCATTCTTACCCATATAATGCAGTTATTATCGCTAGAACTGTAATAATTATACTTAGTACTTATATTGTTAGCAATATAACGTGCATTATTACCCATATAATGCAGTTATTATCGCTAGAACTGTAATAATTATACTTATTACTTATATTATTCTCAATATAACATGCATTATTACCCATATTATGCAGTTATTATCGCTAGAACTATAATAAATATACGTATTACTTTCATTATCATCAACATAACATGCATTATTACCCATATAATGGAGGTATTATCGCTAGAACTGTAATAATTATACTGATTACTTATATTATTATCAATATAACATGCATTATTACCCATATTATGCAGTTATTATCCCTAGAACCATAATAAATATACTTATTACTCCCAATATTATCAATATAACATGCATTTTTACCCATATAATGCAGTTATTATCGCTAGAACTGTAATAATTATACTTATTACTTATATTATTATCGATATAACATGCATTATTACCCATATTATGCAGTTATTATCGCTAGAACTGTAATAATTATACTTATTACTTATATCATTATCAATATAACATGCATTATTACCCATATAATGGAGGTATTATCGCTTGAACTGTAATAATTATACTTATTACTTATATCATTATCAATATAACATGCATTATTACCCATATAATGGAGGTATTATCGCTTGAACTGTAATAATTATACTTATTACTTATACTATTAGCAATATAACGTGCATTGTTACCCATATAATGCAGTTATTATCGCTAGAACTGTAATAGTTATACTTATTACTTATATTGTTAGCAATATAACGTGCATTATTACCCATATTATGCAGTTATTGTCGATAGAACTGTAATAAATATACTTATTACTTTTATTATTATCAATATAACATGCACTATTTGCCATATTTTACTATTATTATCGCTAGAACTATAATAATTGTACTTATTACTCCCGATATTATCAATATAACATGCATTATTACCCATATAATGCAGTTATTATCGCTAGAACTGTAATAATTATACTTATTGCTTATATTGTTAGCAATATAACGTGCATTATTACCCATATTATGCAGTTATTATCGCTAGAACTATAATAAATATACGTATTACTTTCATTATCATCAACATAACGTGCATTATTACCCATATAATGGAGGTATTATCGCTAGAACTGTAATAATTATACTGATTACTTATATTATTATCAATATAACATGCATTATTACCCATATTATGCAGTTATTATCCCTAGAACCATAATAAATATACTTATTACTCCCAATATTATCAATATAACATGCATTTTTACCCATATAATGCAGTTATTATCGCTAGAACTGTAATAATTATACTTATTACTTATATTATTATCAATATAAAATGCATTATTACCCATATAATGCAGTTATTATCGCTAGAACTGTAATAATTATACTTATTACTTATATTATTATCAATATAAAATGCATTATTACCCATATAATGCAGTTATTATCGCTAGAACTGTAATAATTGTACTCATTACTTTAATTATTAGCAATATAACGTGCATTATTACCCATATAATGCAGTTATTATCGCTAGAACTGTAATAATTATACTTATTACTTATATCATTATCAATATAACATGCATTATTACCCATATAATAGAGGTATTATCGCTAGAACTATAATAATTGTACTTATTACTTATACTATTAGCAATATAACGTCCATTCTTACCCATATAATGCAGTTATTATCGCTAGAACTGTAATAATTATACTTATTACTTATATTGTTAGCAATATAACGTGCATTATTACCCATATAATGCAGTTATTATCGCCAGAACTATAATAAATATACTTATTACTTATATTATTATCAATATAACATGCATTATTACCCATATAATGGAGGTATTATCACAAGAACTGTAATAATTATACTTATTACTTATACTATTAGCAATATAACGTGCATTATTACCCATATAATGCAGTTATTATCGCCAGAACTATAATAAATATACGTATTACTTTTATTATCATCAATATAACATGCATTATTACCCATATTATGCAGTTATTATCGATAGAACTGTAATAATTATACTTATTACTTATATTATTCTCAATATAACATGCATTATTACCCACATTATGCAGTTATGATCGCCAGAACTATAATAAATATACTTATTACTCCCAATATTATCAACGTAACATGCATTATTACCCATATAATGCAGTTATTATCGCTAGAACTGTAATAATTATACTTATTACTTATATTGTTAGCAATATCACGTGCTTTATTACCCATATAATGCAGTTATTATCGCTAGAACTGTAATAATTATACTTATTGCTCATATTATTATCAATATAACATGCATTATTACCCATATTATGCAGTTATTATCGCTAGAACTGTAATATTTATACTTATTACTTATATTATTATCAATATAACATGCATTATTACCCATATAATGGAGGTATTATCGCTAGAACTGTAATAATTATACTTATTACTTATACTATTAGCAATATAACGTGCATTATTACCCATATAATGCAGTTATTATCACCAGAACTGTAATAATTGTACTTATTACTTATATTATTCTCAATATAACATGCATTATTACCCATATAATGCAGTTATTATCGCTAGAACTGTAATAATTATACTTATTACTTATATTGTTAGCATTATAACGTGCATTATTACCCATATAATGCAGTTATTATCGCTAGAACTGTAATAATTATACTTATTACTAATATTATTATCAATATAACATGCATTATTACCCATATTATGCAGTTATTATCGCTAGAACTATAATAAATATACTTATTACTTATATTATTATCAATATAACATGCATTATTACCCAAATAATGCAGTTATTATCGCTAGAACTGTAATAATTATACTTATTACTCATATTATTATCAATATAACATGCATTATTACCCATATTATGCAGTTATTATCGCTAGAACTATAATAAATATACGTATTACTTTTATTATCATCAATATAACTTGCATTATTACCCATATTATGCAGTTATTATCGATAGAACTGTAATAAATATATTTATTAATTTTATTATTATCAATATAACATGCACTATTTGCCATATTTTACTATTATTGTCGCTGGAACTATAATAATTATACTTATTACTCCCGATATTATCAATATAACATGCATTATTACCCATATAATGCAGTTATTATCGCTAGAACTGTAATAATTATACTTATTACTTATATTATTATCGATATAACATGCATTATTACCCATATAATGCAGTTATTATCGCTAGAACTGTAATAATTGTATTCATTACTTATATTATTTGCAATATAACGTGCATTATTACCCATATAATGCAGTTATTATCGCTAGAACTGTAATAATTATACTTATTACTTATATTATTATCAATATAAAATGCATTATTACCCATATAATGCAGTTATTATCGCTAGAACTGTAATAATTGTACTCATTACTTTAATTATTAGCAATATAACATGCATTATTACCCATATTATGCAGTTATTATCGCTAGAACTGTAATATTTATACTTATTACTTATATTATTATCAATATAACATGCATTATTACCCATATAATGGAGGTATTATCGCTTGAACTGTAATAATTATACTTATTACTTATACTATTAGCAATATAACGTGCATTGTTACCCATATAATGCAGTTATTATCGCTAGAACTGTAATAATTATACTTATTACTTATATTGTTAGCAATATAACGTGCATTATTACTCATATTATGCAGTTATTGTCGATAGAACTGTAATAAATATACATATTACTTTTATTATTATCAATATCACATGCACTATTTGCCACATTTTACTATTATTATCGCTAGAACTATAATAATTATACTTATTACTCCCGATATTATCAATATAACATGCATTATTACCCATATAATGCAGTTATTATCGCTAGAACTGTAATAATTATACTTATTGCTTATATTGTTAGCAATATAACGTGCATTATTACCCATATAATGCAGTTATTATCGCTAGAACTGTAATAATTATACTTATTACTTATATTATTATCAATATAACATGCATTATTACCCATATTATGCAGTTATTATCGCTAGAACTATAATAAATATACGTATTACTCCCAATATTATCAATATAACATGCATTATTACCTATATTATGCAGTTATTATCGCTAGAACTGTAATAATTGTACTCATTACTTTTATTATTAGCAATATAACGTGCATTATTACCCATATTATGCAGTTATTATCGCTAGAACTGTAATGATTATACTTATTACTTATATTATTCTCAATATAACATGCATTATTAGCCATATTATGCAGTTATTATCGCTAGAACTATAATAAATATACGTATTACTTTCATTATCATCAACATAACATGCATTATTACCCATATAATGGAGGTATTATCGCTAGAACTGTAATAATTATACTGATTACTTATATTATTATCAATATAATATGCATTATTACCCATATTATGCAGTTGTTATCCCTAGAACCATAATAAATATACTTATTACTCCCAATATTATCAATATATCATGCATTTTTACCCATATAATGCAGTTATTATCGCTAGAACTGTAATAATTATACTTATTACTTATATTATTATCGATATAACATGCATTATTACCCATATAATGCAGTTATTATCGCTAGAACTGTAATAATTGTACTCATTACTTATATTATTTGCAATATAACGTGCATTATTACCCATATTATGCAGTTATTATCGCTAGAACTGTAATAATTATACTTATTACTTATATTGTTAGCATTATAACGTGCATTATTACCCATATAATGCAGTTATTATCGCTAGAACTGTAATAATTATACTTATTACTCATATTATTATCAATATAACATGCATTATTACCCATATTATGCAGTTTTTATCGCTAGAACTGTAATATTTATACTTATTACTTATATTATTATCAATATAACATGCATTATTACCCATATAATGGAGGTATTATCGCTTGAACTATAATAATTATACTTATTACTTATACTATTAGCAATATAACGTGCATTGTTACCCATATAATGCAGTTATTATCGCTAGAAATGTAATAATTTTACTTATTACTTATATTGTTAGCAATATAACGTGCATTATTACTCATATTATGCAGTTATTGTCGATAGAACTGTAATAAATATACTTATTACTTTTATTATTATCAATATCACATGCACTATTTGCCATATTTTACTATTATTATCGCTAGAACTATAATAATTATACTTATTACTCCCGATATTATGAATATAACATGCATTATTACCCATTTAATGCAGTTATTATCGCTAGAACTGTAATAATTATACTTATTGCTTATATTGTTAGCAATATAACGTGCATTATTACCCATATAATGCAGTTATTGTCGCTAGAACTGTAATAATTATACTTATTACTTTCATTATCATCAATATAACATGCATTATTACCCATATTAAGAAGTTATTATCGATAGAACTGTAATAAATATACTTATTACTTATATTATTATGAATATAACATGCATTATTACCCATATTATGCAGTTATTATCGCTAGAACTATAATAAATATACGTATTACTTTCATTATCATCAATATAACATGCATTATTACCCATATTATGCAGTTATTATCGATAGAACTGTAATAAATACACTTACTACTTTTACTATTATCAATATATCATGCACTATTAGCCATATTTTACTATTATTATCGCTAGAACTATAATAATTATACTTATTACTCCCGATGTTATCAATATAACATGCATTATTACCCATATAATGCAGTTATTATCGCTAGAACTGTAATAATTATACTTATTAATTATATTATTATCAATATAACATGCATTATTACCCATATAATGCAGTTATTATCGCTAGAACTGTAATAATTGTACTCATTACTTATATTATTAGCAATATAACGTGCATTATTACCCATATTATGCAGTTATTATCGCTAGAACTGTAATAATTATACTTATTACTTATATCATTATCAATATAACATGCATTATTACCCATATAATAGAGGTATTATCGCTAGAACTGTAATAATTATACTTATTACTTATACTATTAGCAATATAACGTCCATTCTTACCCATATAATGCAGTTATTATCGCTAGAACTGTAATAATTATACTTATTACTTATATTGTTAGCAATATAACCTGCATTATTACCCATATAATGCAGTTATTATCGCTAGAACTGTAATAAATATACTTATTACTTTTATTATTATCAATATAACATGCACTATTTGCCATATTTTACTCTTATTATCGCTAGAACTATAATAATTATACTTATTACTCCCGATATTATCAATATAACATGCATTATTACCCATATTATGCAGTTATGATCGCCAGAACTATAATAAATATACTTATTACTCCCAATATTATCAATGTAACATGCATTATTACCCATATAATGCAGTTATTATCGCTAGAACTGTAATAATTATACTTATTACTTATATTGTTAGCAATATAACGTGCATTATTACGCATATAATGCAGTTATTATCGCTAGAACTGTAATAATTATACTTATTACTCATATTATTATCAATATAACATGCATTATTACCCATATTATGCAGTTATTATCGCTAGAACTATAATAAATATACGTATTACTTTTATTATCATCAATATAACATGCATTATTACCCATATTATGCAGTTATTATCGATAGAACTGTAATAAATATACTTATTACTTATATCATTATCAATATAACATGCATTATTACCCATATAATAGAGGTATTATCGCTAGAACTGTAATAATTATACTTGTTACTTATACTATTAGCAATATAACGTCCATTCTTACCCATATAATGCAGTTATTATCGCTAGAACTGTAATAATTATACTTATTACTTATATTGTTAGCAATATAACGTGCATTATTACCCATATAATGCAGTTATTATCGCTAGAACTGTAATAATTATACTTATTACTTATATTATTCTCAATATAACATGCATTATTACCCATATTATGCAGTTATTATCGCTAGAACTATAATAAATATACGTATTACTTTCATTATCATCAACATAACATGCATTATTACCCATATAATGGAGGTATTATCGCTAGAACTGTAATAATTATACTGATTACTTATATTATTATCAATATAACATGCATTATTACCCATATTATGCAGTTATTATCCCTAGAACCATAATAAATATACTTATTACTCCCAATATTATCAATATAACATGCATTTTTACCCATATAATGCAGTTATTATCGCTAGAACTGTAATAATTATACTTATTACTTATATTATTATCGATATAACATGCATTATTACCTATATTATGCAGTTATTATCGCTAGAACTGTAATAATTGTACTCATTACTTATATTATTAGCAATATAACATGCATTATTACCCATATAATGCAGTTATTATCGCTAGAACTGTAATAATTGTACTCATTACTTATATTATTAGCAATATAACGTGCATTATTACCCATATTATGCAGTTATTATCGCTAGAACTGTAATAATTATACTTATTACTTATATCATTATCAATATAACATGCATTATTACCCATATAATAGAGGTATTATCGCTAGAACTGTAATAATTATACTTATTACTTATACTATTAGCAATATAACGTCCATTCTTACCCATATAATGCAGTTATTATCGCTAGAACTGTAATAATTATACTTATTACTTATATTGTTAGCAATATAACCTGCATTATTACCCATATAATGCAGTTATTATCGCTAGAACTGTAATAAATATACTTATTACTTTTATTATTATCAATATAACATGCACTATTTGCCATATTTTACTCTTATTATCGCTAGAACTATAATAATTATACTTATTACTCCCGATATTATCAATATAACATGCATTATTACCCATATTATGCAGTTATGATCGCCAGAACTATAATAAATATACTTATTACTCCCAATATTATCAATGTAACATGCATTATTACCCATATAATGCAGTTATTATCGCTAGAACTGTAATAATTATACTTATTACTTATATTGTTAGCAATATAACGTGCATTATTACCCATATAATGCAGTTATTATCGCTAGAACTGTAATAATTATACTTATTACTCATATTATTATCAATATAACATGCATTATTACCCATATTATGCAGTTATTATCGCTAGAACTATAATAAATATACGTATTACTTTTATTATCATCAATATAACATGCATTATTACCCATATTATGCAGTTATTATCGATAGAACTGTAATAAATATACTTATTACTTATATCATTATCAAAATAACATGCATTATTACCCATATAATAGAGGTATTATTGCTAGAACTGTAATAATTATACTTGTTACTTATACTATTAGCAATATAACGTCCATTCTTACCCATATAATGCAGTTATTATCGCTAGAACTGTAATAATTATACTTATTACTTATATTGTTAGCAATATAACGTGCATTATTACCCATATAATGCAGTTATTATCGCTAGAACTGTAATAATTATACTTATTACTTATATTATTCTCAATATAACATGCATTATTACCCATATTATGCAGTTATTATCGCTAGAACTATAATAAATATACGTATTACTTTCATTATCATCAACATAACATGCATTATTACCCATATAATGGAGGTATTATCGCTAGAACTGTAATAATTATACTGATTACTTATATTATTATCAATATAACATGCATTATTACCCATATTATGCAGTTATTATCCCTAGAACCATAATAAATATACTTATTACTCCCAATATTATAAATATAACATGCATTTTTACCCATATAATGCAGTTATTATCGCTAGAACTGTAATAATTATACTTATTACTTATATTATTATCGATATAACATGCATTATTACCTATATTATGCAGTTATTATCGCTAGAACTGTAATACTTGTACTCATTACTTTTATTATTAGCAATATAACGTGCATTATTACCCATATAATGCAGTTATTATCGCTAGAACTGTAATAATTATACTTATTACTTATATTATTATCAATATAACATGCATTATTACCCATATTATGCAGTTATTATCGCTAGAACTATAATAAATATACGTATTACTCCCAATATTATCAATATAACATGCACTATTACCTATATTATGCAGTTATTATCGCTAGAACTGTAATACTTGTACTCATTACTTTTATTATTAGCAATATAACGTGCATTATTACCCATATAATGCAGTTATTATCGCTAGAACTGTAATAATTATACTTATTACTCATATTATTATCAATATAACATGCATTATTACCCATATTATGCAGTTATTATCGCTAGAACTATAATAAATATACGTATTACTTTTATTATCATCAATATAACATGCATTATTACCCATATAATAGAGGTATTATCGCTAGAACTGTAATAATTATACTTATTACTTATACTATTAGCAATATAACGTCCATTCTTACCCATATAATGCAGTTATTATCGCTAGAACTGTAATAATTATACTTATTACTTATATTGTTAGCAATATAACGTGCATTATTACCCATATAATGCAGTTATTATCGCTAGAACTGTAATAATTATACTTATTACTTATATTGTTAGCAATATAACGTGCATTATTACCCATATTATGCAGTTATTGTCGATAGAACTGTAATAAATATACTTATTACTTTTATTATTATCAATATAACATGCACTATTTGCCATATTTTACTATTATTATCGCTAGAACTATAATAATTGTACTTATTACTCCCGATATTATCAATATAACATGCATTATTACCCATATAATGCAGTTATTATCGCTAGAACTGTAATAATTATACTTATTGCTTATATTGTTAGCAATATAACGTGCATTATTACCCATATAATGCAGTTATTATCGCTAGAACTGTAATAATTATACTTATTACTTATATTATTATCAATATAACATGCATTATTACCCATATTATGCAGTTATTATCGCTAGAACTATAATAAATATACGTATTACTCCCAATATTATCAATATAACATGCATTATTACCTATATTATGCAGTTATTATCGCTAGAACTGTAATAATTGTACTCATTACTTTTATTATTAGCAATATAACGTGCATTATTACCCATATAATGCAGTTATTATCGCTAGAACTGTAATAATTATACTTATTACTCATATTATTATCAATATAACATGCATTATTACCCATATTATGCAGTTATTATCGCTAGAACTATAATAAATATACGTATTACTTTTATTATCATCAATATAACATGCATTATTACCCATATTATGCAGTTATTATCGATAGAACTGTAATAAATATACTTATTACTTATATCATTATCAATATAACATGCATTATTACCCATATAATAGAGGTATTATCGCTAGAACTGTAATAATTATACTTATTACTTATACTATTAGCAATATAACGTCCATTCTTACCCATATAATGCAGTTATTATCGCTAGAACTGTAATAATTATACTTATTACTTATATTGTTAGCAATATAACGTGCATTATTACCCATATAATGCAGTTATTATCGCTAGAACTGTAATAATTATACTTATTACTTATATTATTCTCAATATAACATGCATTATTACCCATATTATGCAGTTATTATCGCTAGAACTATAATAAATATACGTATTACTTTCATTATCATCAACATAACATGCATTATTACCCATATAATGGAGGTATTATCGCTAGAACTGTAATAATTATACTTATTACTTATATTATTATCGATATAACATGCATTATTACCCATATTATGCAGTTATTATCGCTAGAACTGTAATAATTATACTTATTACTTATATCATTATCAATATAACATGCATTATTACCCATATAATGGAGGTATTATCGCTAGAACTGTAATAATTATACTTATTACTTATATTATTATCAACATAACATGCATTATTACCCATATAATGGAGGTATTATTGCTAGAACTGTAATAATTATACTTATTACTTACACTATTAGCAATATAACGTGCATTGTTACCCATATAATGCAGTTATTATCGCCAGAACTGTAATAATTATACTTATTACTTATATTATTCTCAATATAACATGCATTATTACCCATATTATGCAGTTATTATCGCAAGAACTATAATAAATATAGGTATTACTTTCATTATCATCAATATAACATGCATTATTACCCATATAATGGAGGTATTATCGCTAGAACTGTAATAATTATACTTATTACTTATATTATTATCAATATAACATGCATTATTACCCATATTATGCAGTTATTATCCCTAGAACCATAATAAATATACTTATTACTCCCAATATTATCAATATAACATGCCTTTTTACCCATATAATGCAGTTATTATCGCTAGAACTGTAATAATTATACTTATTACTTATATCATTATCAATATAACATGCATTATTACCCATATAATGGAGGTATTATCGCTTGAACTGTAATAATTATACTTATTACTTATACTATTAGCAATATAACGTGCATTGTTACCCATATAATGCAGTTATTATCGCTAGAACTGTAATAATTATACTTATTACTTATATTGTTAGCAATATAACGTGCATTATTACCCATATTATGCAGTTATTGTCGATAGAACTGTAATAAATATACTTATTACTTTTATTATTATCAATATAACATGCACTATTTGTAATATTTTACTATTATTATCGCTAGAACTATAATAATTATACTTATTACTCCCGATATTATCAATATAACATGCATTATTACCCATATAATGCAGTTATTGTCGCTAGAACTGTAATAATTATACTTATTGCTTATATTGTTAGCAATATAACGTGCATTATTACCCATATAATGCAGTTATTGTCGCTAGAACTGTAATAATTATACTTATTACTTATATTATTATCAATATAACATGCATTATTACCCATATTATGCAGTTATTATCGCTAGAACTATAATAAATATACGTATTACTCCCAATATTATCAATATAACATGCATTATTACCTATATTATGCAGTTATTATCGCTAGAACTGTAATAATTGTACTCATTACTTTTATTATTAGCAATATAACGTGCATTATTACCCATATTATGCAGTTATTATCGCTAGAACTGTAATGATTATACTTATTACTTATATTATTCTCAATATAACATGCATTATTAGCCATATTATGCAGTTATTATCGCTAGAACTGTAATAAATATACTTACTACTTTCATTATCATCAATATAACATGCATTATTACCCATATTAAGAAGTTATTATCGCTAGAACTGTAATAACTATACTTATTACTCATATTATTATCAATATAACATGCATTATTACCCATATTATGCAGTTATTATCGCTAGAACTATAATAAATATACGTATTACTTTTATTATCATCAATATAACATGCATTATTACCCATATTATGCAGTTATCATCGATAGAACTGTAATAAATATACTTATTACTTTTATTATTATCAACATAACATGCACTATTTGCCATATTTTACTATTATTATCGCTAGAACTATAATAATTATACTTATTACTCCCGATATTATCAATATAACATGCATTATTAGCCATATTATGCAGTTATTATCGCTAGAACTGTAATAAATATACTTTCTACTTTCATTATCATCAATATAACATGCATTATGACCCATATTAAGAAGTTATTATCGATAGAACTGTAATAAATATACTTATTACTTATATTATTATCAATATAACATGCATTATTACCCATATTATGCAGTTATTATCGCTAGAACTATAATAAATATACGTATTACTTTTATTATCATCAATATAACATGCATTATTACCCATATTATGCAGTTATTATCGATAGAACTGTAATAAATATACTTACTACTTTTATTATTATCAATATAACATGCACTATTTGTAATATTTTACTATTATTATCGCTAGAACTATAATAATTATACTTATTACTCCCGATATTATCAATATAACATGCATTTTTACCCATATAATGCAGTTATTATCGCTAGAACTGTAATAATTATACTTATTACTTATATTGTTAGCAATATAACGTGCATTATTACCCATATTATGCAGTTATTGTCGATAGAACTGTAATAAATATACTTATTACTTTTATTATTATCAATATAACATGCACTATTTGCCATATTTTACTATTATTATCGCTAGAACTATAATAATTGTACTTATTACTCCCGATATTATCAATATAACATGCATTATTACCCATATAATGCAGTTATTATCGCTAGAACTGTAATAATTATACTTATTGCTTATATTGTTAGCAATATAACGTGCATTATTACCCATATAATGCAGTTATTACCGCTAGAACTGTAATAATTATACTTATTACTTATATTATTATCAATATAACATGCATTATTACCCATATTATGCAGTTATTATCGCTAGAACTATAATAAATATACGTATTACTCCCAATATTATCAATATAACATGCATTATTACCTATATTATGCAGTTATTATCGCTAGAACTGTAATACTTGTACTCATTACTTTTATTATTAGCAATATAACGTGCATTATTACCCATATAATGCAGTTATTATCGCTAGAACTGTAATAATTATACTTATTACTCATATTATTATCAATATAACATGCATTATTACCCATATTATGCAGTTATTATCGCTAGAACTATAATAAATATACGTATTACTTTTATTATCATCAATATAACATGCATTATTACCCATATTATGCAGTTATTATCGATAGAACTGTAATAAATATACTTATTACTTATATCATTATCAATATAACATGCATTATTACCCATATAATAGAGGTATTATCGCTAGAACTGTAATAATTATACTTATTACTTATACTATTAGCAATATAACGTCCATTCTTACCCATATAATGCAGTTATTATCGCTAGAACTGTAATAATTATACTTATTACTTATATTGTTAGCAATATAACGTGCATTATTACCCATATAATGCAGTTATTATCGCTAGAACTGTAATAATTATACTTATTACTTATATTGTTAGCAATATAACGTGCATTATTACCCATATTATGCAGTTATTGTCGATAGAACTGTAATAAATATACTTATTACTTTTATTATTATCAATATAACATGCACTATTTGCCATATTTTACTATTATTATCGCTAGAACTATAATAATTGTACTTATTACTCCCGATATTATCAATATAACATGCATTATTACCCATATAATGCAGTTATTATCGCTAGAACTGTAATAATTATACTTATTGCTTATATTGTTAGCAATATAACGTGCATTATTACCCATATAATGCAGTTATTATCGCTAGAACTGTAATAATTATACTTATTACTTATATTATTATCAATATAACATGCATTATTACCCATATTATGCAGTTATTATCGCTAGAACTATAATAAATATACGTATTACTCCCAATATTATCAATATAACATGCATTATTACCTATATTATGCAGTTATTATCGCTAGAACTGTAATAATTGTACTCATTACTTTTATTATTAGCAATATAACGTGCATTATTACCCATATAATGCAGTTATTATCGCTAGAACTGTAATAATTATACTTATTACTCATATTATTATCAATATAACATGCATTATTACCCATATTATGCAGTTATTATCGCTAGAACTATAATAAATATACGTATTACTTTTATTATCATCAATATAACATGCATTATTACCCATATTATGCAGTTATTATCGATAGAACTGTAATAAATATACTTATTACTTATATCATTATCAATATAACATGCATTATTACCCATATAATAGAGGTATTATCGCTAGAACTGTAATAATTATACTTATTACTTATACTATTAGCAATATAACGTCCATTCTTACCCATATAATGCAGTTATTATCGCTAGAACTGTAATAATTATACTTATTACTTATATTGTTAGCAATATAACGTGCATTATTACCCATATAATGCAGTTATTATCGCTAGAACTGTAATAACTATACTTATTACTTATATTATTCTCAATATAACATGCATTATTACCCATATTATGCAGTTATTATCGCTAGAACTATAATAAATATACGTATTACTTTCATTATCATCAACATAACATGCATTATTACCCATATAATGGAGGTATTATCGCTAGAACTGTAATAATTATACTTATTACTTATATTATTATCGATATAACATGCATTATTACCCATATTATGCAGTTATTATCGCTAGAACTGTAATAATTATACTTATTACTTATATCATTATCAATATAACATGCATTATTACCCATATAATGGAGGTATTATCGCTAGAACTGTAATAATTATACTTATTACTTATATTATTATCAACATAACATGCATTATTACCCATATAATGGAGGTATTATTGCTAGAACTGTAATAATTATACTTATTACTTACACTATTAGCAATATAACGTGCATTGTTACCCATATAATGCAGTTATTATCGCCAGAACTGTAATAATTATACTTATTACTTATATTATTCTCAATATAACATGCATTATTACCCATATTATGCAGTTATTATCGCAAGAACTATAATAAATATAGGTATTACTTTCATTATCATCAATATAACATGCATTATTACCCATATAATGGAGGTATTATCGCTAGAACTGTAATAATTATACTTATTACTTATATTATTATCAATATAACATGCATTATTACCCATATTATGCAGTTATTATCCCTAGAACCATAATAAATATACTTATTACTCCCAATATTATCAATATAACATGCCTTTTTACCCATATAATGCAGTTATTATCGCTAGAACTGTAATAATTATACTTATTACTTATATCATTATCAATATAACATGCATTATTACCCATATAATGGAGGTATTATCGCTTGAACTGTAATAATTATACTTATTACTTATACTATTAGCAATATAACGTGCATTGTTACCCATATAATGCAGTTATTATCGCTAGAACTGTAATAATTATACTTATTACTTATATTGTTAGCAATATAACGTGCATTATTACCCATATAATGCAGTTATTATCGCTAGAACTGTAATAACTATACTTATTACTTATATTATTCTCAATATAACATGCATTATTACCCATATTATGCAGTTATTATCGCTAGAACTATAATAAATATACGTATTACTTTCATTATCATCAACATAACATGCATTATTACCCATATAATGGAGGTATTATCGCTAGAACTGTAATAATTATACTTATTACTTATATTATTATCGATATAACATGCATTATTACCCATATTATGCAGTTATTATCGCAAGAACTATAATAAATATAGGTATTACTTTCATTATCATCAATATAACATGCATTATTACCCATATAATGGAGGTATTATCGCTAGAACTGTAATAATTATACTTATTACTTATATTATTATCAATATAACATGCATTATTACCCATATTATGCAGTTATTATCCCTAGAACCATAATAAATATACTTATTACTCCCAATATTATCAATATAACATGCCTTTTTACCCATATAATGCAGTTATTATCGCTAGAACTGTAATAATTATACTTATTACTTATATCATTATCAATATAACATGCATTATTACCCATATAATGGAGGTATTATCGCTTGAACTGTAATAATTATACTTATTACTTATACTATTAGCAATATAACGTGCATTGTTACCCATATAATGCAGTTATTATCGCTAGAACTGTAATAATTATACTTATTACTTATATTGTTAGCAATATAACGTGCATTATTACCCATATTATGCAGTTATTGTCGATAGAACTGTAATAAATATACTTATTACTTTTATTATTATCAATATAACATGCACTATTTGTAATATTTTACTATTATTATCGCTAGAACTATAATAATTATACTTATTACTCCCGATATTATCAATATAACATGCATTATTACCCATATAATGCAGTTATTGTCGCTAGAACTGTAATAATTATACTTATTGCTTATATTGTTAGCAATATAACGTGCATTATTACCCATATAATGCAGTTATTGTCGCTAGAACTGTAATAATTATACTTATTACTTATATTATTATCAATATAACATGCATTATTACCCATATTATGCAGTTATTATCGCTAGAACTATAATAAATATACGTATTACTCCCAATATTATCAATATAACATGCATTATTACCTATATTATGCAGTTATTATCGCTAGAACTGTAATAATTGTACTCATTACTTTTATTATTAGCAATATAACGTGCATTATTACCCATATTATGCAGTTATTATCGCTAGAACTGTAATGATTATACTTATTACTTATATTATTCTCAATATAACATGCATTATTAGCCATATTATGCAGTTATTATCGCTAGAACTGTAATAAATATACTTACTACTTTCATTATCATCAATATAACATGCATTATTACCCATATTAAGAAGTTATTATCGCTAGAACTGTAATAACTATACTTATTACTCATATTATTATCAATATAACATGCATTATTAGCCATATTATGCAGTTATTATCGCTAGAACTGTAATAAATATACTTTCTACTTTCATTATCATCAATATAACATGCATTATGACCCATATTAAGAAGTTATTATCGATAGAACTGTAATAAATATACTTATTACTTATATTATTATCAATATAACATGCATTATTACCCATATTATGCAGTTATTATCGCTAGAACTGTAATAAATATACGTATTACTTTTATTATCATCAATATAACATGCATTATTACCCATATTATGCAGTTATTATCGATAGAACTGTAATAAATATACTTACTACTTTTATTATTATCAATATAACATGCACTATTTGTAATATTTTACTATTATTATCGCTAGAACTATAATAATTATACTTATTACTCCCGATATTATCAATATAACATGCATTTTTACCCATATAATGCAGTTATTATCGCTAGAACTGTAATAATTATACTTATTACTTATATTGTTAGCAATATAACGTGCATTATTACCCATATAATGCAGTTATTATCGCTAGAACTATAATAAATATACGTATTACTTTTATTATCATCAATATAACATGCATTATTACCCATATTATGCAGTTATTATGGATAGGACTGTAATAAATATACTTATTACTTTTATTATTATCAATATAATATGCACTATTTGCCATATTTTACTATTATTATCGCTAGAACTATAATAATTATACTTATTACTCCCGATATTATCAATATAACATGCATTATTACCCATATAATGCAGTTATTATCGCTAGAACTGTAATAATTATACTTATTACTTATATTGTTAGCAATATAACGTGCATTATTACCCATATAATGCAGTTATTATCGCCAGAACTGTAATAATTATACTTATTACTTATATTATTCTCAATATAACATGCATTATTACCCATATTATGCAGTTATTATCGCAAGAACTATAATAAATATAGGTATTACTTTCATTATCATCAATATAACATGCATTATTACCCCTATAATGGAGGTATTATCGCTAGAACTGTAATAATTATACTTATTACTTATATTATTATCAATATAACATGCATTATTACCCATATTATGCAGTTATTATCCCTAGAACCATAATAAATATACTTATTACTCCCAATATTATCAATATAACATGCATTTTTACCCATATAATGCAGTTATTATCGCTAGAACTGTAATAAATATACTTATTACTTTTATTATTATCAACATAACATGCACTATTTGCCATATTTTACTATTATTATCGCTAGAACTATAATAATTATACTTATTACTCCCGATATTATCAATATAACATGCATTATTACCCATATAATGCAGTTATTATCGCTAGAACTGTAATAATTATACTTATTACTTATATTGTTAGCAGTATAACGTGCATTATTACCCATATAATGCAGTTATTATCGCTAGAACTGTAATAATTATACTTATTACTTATATTATTATCAATATAACATGCATTATTACCCATATTATGCAGTTATTATGGATAGGACTGTAATAAATATACTTATTACTTTTATTGTTATCAATATAATATGCACTATTTGCCATATTTTACTATTATTATCGCTAGAACTATAATAATTGTACTTATTACTCCCGATATTATCAATATAACATGCATTATTACCCATATAATGCAGTTATTATCGCTAGAACTGTAATAATTATACTTATTACTTATATTATTCTCAATATAACATGCATTATTACCCATATAATGCAGTTATTATCGCTAGAACTGTAATAATTATACTTATTACTTATATTATTATCAACATAACATGCATTATTACCCATATAATGGAGGTATTATTGCTAGATCTGTAATAATTATACTTATTACTTATACTATTAGCAATATAACGTCCATTCTTACCCATATAATGCAGTTATTATCGCTAGAACTGTAATAATTATACTTATTACTTATATTGTTAGCAATATAACGTGCATTATTACCCATATAATGCAGTTATTATCGCTAGAACTGTAATAATTATACTTATTACTTATATTGTTAGCAATATAACGTGCATTATTACCCATATAATGCAGTTATTATCGCTAGAACTGTAATAATTATACTTATTACTTATATTGTTAGCAATATAACGTGCATTATTACCCATATTATGCAGTTATTGTCGATAGAACTGTAATAAATATACTTATTACTTTTATTATTATCAATATAACATGCACTATTTGCCATATTTTACTATTATTATCGCTAGAACTATAATAATTGTACTTATTACTCCCGATATTATCAATATAACATGCATTATTACCCATATAATGCAGTTATTATCGCTAGAACTGTAATAATTATACTTATTACTTTTATTATCATCAATATAACATGCATTATTACCCATATTATGCAGTTATTATGGATAGGACTGTAATAAATATACTTATTACTTTTATTATTATCAATATCATATGCACTATTTGCCATATTTTACTATTATTATCGCTAGAACTATAATAATTATACTTATTACTCCCGATATTATCAATATAACATGCATTATTACCCATATAATGCAGTTATTATCGCTAGAACTGTAATAATTATACTTATTACTTATATTGTTAGCAATATAACGTGCATTATTACCCATATAATGCAGTTATTATCGCCAGAACTGTAATAATTATACTTATTACTTATATTATTCTCAATATAACATGCATTATTACCCATATTATGCAGTTATTATCGCAAGAACTATAATAAATATAGGTATTACTTTTAATTATCATCAATATAACATGCATTATTACCCATATAATGGAGGTATTATCGCTAGAACTGTAATAATTATACTTATTACTTATATTATTATCAATATAACATGCATTATTACCCATATTATGCAGTTATTATCCCTAGAACCATAATAAATATACTTATTACTCCCAATATTATCAATATAACATGCATTTTTACCCATATAATGCAGTTATTATCGCTAGAACTGTAATAAATATACTTATTACTTTTATTATTATCAACATAACATGCACTATTTGCCATATTTTACTATTATTATCGCTAGAACTATAATAATTATACTTATTACTCCCGATATTATCAATATAACATGCATTATTACCCATATAATGCAGTTATTATCGCTAGAACTGTAATAATTATACTTATTACTTATATTGTTAGCAATATAACGTGCATTATTACCCATATAATGCAGTTATTATCGCTAGAACTGTAATAATTATACTTATTACTTATATTATTATCAATATAACATGCATTATTACCCATATTATGCAGTTATTATGGATAGGACTGTAATAATTATACTTATTACTTATATCATTATCAATATAACATGCATTATTACCCATATAATGGAGGTATTATCGCTTGAACTGTAATAATTATACTTATTACTTATACTATTAGCAATATAACGTGCATTGTTACCCATATAATGCAGTTATTATCGCTAGAACTGTAATAATTATACTTATTACTTATATTGTTAGCAATATAACGTGCATTATTACCCATATTATGCAGTTATTGTCGATAGAACTGTAATAAATATACTTATTACTTTTATTATTATCAATATAACATGCACTATTTGTAATATTTTACTATTATTATCGCTAGAACTATAATAATTATACTTATTACTCCCGATATTATCAATATAACATGCATTATTACCCATATAATGCAGTTATTGTCGCTAGAACTGTAATAATTATACTTATTGCTTATATTGTTAGCAATATAACGTGCATTATTACCCATATAATGCAGTTATTGTCGCTAGAACTGTAATAATTATACTTATTACTTATATTATTATCAATATAACATGCATTATTACCCATATTATGCAGTTATTATCGCTAGAACTATAATAAATATACGTATTACTCCCAATATTATCAATATAACATGCATTATTACCTATATTATGCAGTTATTATCGCTAGAACTGTAATAATTGTACTCATTACTTTTATTATTAGCAATATAACGTGCATTATTACCCATATTATGCAGTTATTATCGCTAGAACTGTAATGATTATACTTATTACTTATATTATTCTCAATATAACATGCATTATTAGCCATATTATGCAGTTATTATCGCTAGAACTGTAATAAATATACTTACTACTTTCATTATCATCAATATAACATGCATTATTACCCATATTAAGAAGTTATTATCGCTAGAACTGTAATAACTATACTTATTACTCATATTATTATCAATATAACATGCATTATTACCCATATAATGGAGGTATTATTGCTAGAACTGTAATAATTATACTTATTACTTATACTATTAGCAATATAACGTCCATTCTTACCCATATAATGCAGTTATTATCGCTAGAACTGTAATAATTATACTTATTACTTATATTGTTAGCAATATAACGTGCATTATTACCCATATAATGCAGTTATTATCGCTAGAACTGTAATAATTATACTTATTACTTATATTGTTAGCAATATAACGTGCATTATTACCCATATAATGCAGTTATTATCGCTAGAACTGTAATAATTATACTTATTACTTATATTGTTAGCAATATAACGTGCATTATTACCCATATTATGCAGTTATTGTCGATAGAACTGTAATAAATATACTTATTACTTTTATTATTATCAATATAACATGCACTATTTGCCATATTTTACTATTATTATCGCTAGAACTATAATAATTGTACTTATTACTCCCGATATTATCAATATAACATGCATTATTACCCATATAATGCAGTTATTATCGCTAGAACTGTAATAATTATACTTATTGCTTATATTGTTAGCAATATAACGTGCATTATTACCCATATTATGCAGTTATTATCGATAGAACTGTAATAAATATACTTATTACTTTTAGTATTATCAATATATCATGCACTACTAGCCATATTTTACTATTATTATCGCTAGAACTATAATAATTATACTTATTACTCCCAATATTATCAATATAACATGCCCTATTACGCATATAATGCAGTTATTATCGATAGAACTGTAATCAATATACTTATTACTTTTACTATTATCAATATATCATGCACTATTAGTCATATTTTACTATTATTATCCCTAGAACTGTAATAATTATACTTATTACTTATATTATTAGCAATATAACGTGCATTATTACCTATATTATGCAGTTATTATCGCTAGAACTGTAACAGTTATACTTATTACTTATATCATTATCAATATAACATGCATTATTACCCATATAATGGAGGTATTATCGCTAGAACTGTAATAATTATACTTATTACTTATACTATTAGCAATATAACGTGCGTTATTACCCATATAATGCAGTTATTATCGCCAGAATTGTAATAATTATACTTATTACTTATATTATTCTCAATATAACATGTATTATTACCCATATTATGCAGTTATTATCGCTAGAAATGTAATAATTGTACTCATTACTTATATTATTAGCACTATAACGTGCATTATTACCCATATTATGCAGTTATTATCGCTAGAACTATAATAAATATACGTATTACTTTCATTATCATCAATATAACATGCATTATTACCCATATAATGGAGGTATTATCGCTAGAACTGTAATAATTATACTTATTACTTATATTATTATCAATATAACATGCATTATTACCCATATTATGCAGTTATTATCGACAGAACTGTAATAAATATACGTATTACTTTTATTATCATCAATACAACATGCATTATTACCCATATTATGCAGTTATTGTCGATAGAACTGTAATAAATATACTTATTACTTTTATTATTATCAATATAACATGCACTATTTGCCATATTTTACTATTATTATCGCTAGAACTATAATAATTATACTTATTACTCCCGATATTATCAATATAACATGCATTATTACCCATATAATGCAGTTATTATCGCTAGAACTGTAATAATTATACTTATTACTTATATTATTCTCAATATAACATGCATTATTACCCATATAATGCAGTTATTATCGCTAGAACTATAATAATTATACTTATTACTCCCGATATTATCAATATAACATGCATTTTTACCCATATAATGCAGTTATTATCGCTAGAACTGTAATAATTATACTTATTACTTATATTGTTAGCAATATAACGTGCATTATTACCCATATAATGCAGTTATTATCGCTAGAACTATAATAAATATACGTATTACTTTTATTATCATCAATATAACATGCATTATTACCCATATTATGCAGTTATTATGGATAGGACTGTAATAAATATACTTATTACTTTTATTATTATCAATATCATATGCACTATTTGCCATATTTTACTATTATTATCGCTAGAACTATAATAATTATACTTATTACTCCCGATATTATCAATATAACATGCATTATTACCCATATAATGCAGTTATTATCGCTAGAACTGTAATAATTATACTTATTACTTATATTGTTAGCAATATAACGTGCATTATTACCCATATAATGCAGTTATTATCGCCAGAACTGTAATAATTATACTTATTACTTATATTATTCTCAATATAACATGCATTATTACCCATATTATGCAGTTATTATCGCAAGAACTATAATAAATATAGGTATTACTTTCATTATCATCAATATAACATGCATTATTACCCATATAATGGAGGTATTATCGCTAGAACTGTAATAATTATACTTATTACTTATATTATTATCAATATAACATGCATTATTACCCATATTATGCAGTTATTATCCCTAGAACCATAATAAATATACTTATTACTCCCAATATTATCAATATAACATGCATTTTTACCCATATAATGCAGTTATTATCGCTAGAACTGTAATAAATATACTTATTACTTTTATTATTATCAACATAACATGCACTATTTGCCATATTTTACTATTATTATCGCTAGAACTATAATAATTATACTTATTACTCCCGATATTATCAATATAACATGCATTATTACCCATATAATGCAGTTATTATCGCTAGAACTGTAATAATTATACTTATTACTTATATTGTTAGCAATATAACGTGCATTATTACCCATATAATGCAGTTATTATCGCTAGAACTGTAATAATTATACTTATTACTTATATTATTATCAATATAACATGCATTATTACCCATATTATGCAGTTATTATGGATAGGACTGTAATAAATATACTTATTACTTTTATTGTTATCAATATAATATGCACTATTTGCCATATTTTACTATTATTATCGCTAGAACTATAATAATTGTACTTATTACTCCCGATATTATCAATATAACATGCATTATTACCCATATAATGCAGTTATTATCGCTAGAACTGTAATAATTATACTTATTACTTATATTATTCTCAATATAACATGCATTATTACCCATATAATGCAGTTATTATCGCTAGAACTGTAATAATTATACTTATTACTTATATTATTATCAACATAACATGCATTATTACCCATATAATGGAGGTATTATTGCTAGAACTGTAATAATTATACTTATTACTTACACTATTAGCAATATAACGTGCATTGTTACCCATATAATGCAGTTATTATCGCCAGAACTGTAATAATTATACTTATTACTTATATTATTCTCAATATAACATGCATTATTACCCATATTATGCAGTTATTATCGCTAGAACTATAATAAATATACGTATTACTTTCATTATCATCAATATAACATGCATTATTACCCATATTATGCAGTTATTATCGATAGAACTGTAATAAATATACTTATTACTTTTAGTATTATCAATATATCATGCACTACTAGCCATATTTTACTATTATTATCGCTAGAACTATAATAATTATACTTATTACTCCCAATATTATCAATATAACATGCCCTATTACGCATATAATGCAGTTATTATCGCTAGAACTGTAATAAATATACTTACTACTTTCATTATCATCAATATAACATGCATTATTACCCATATTATGCAGTTATTATCGATAGAACTGTAATCAATATACTTATTACTTTTACTATTATCAATATATCATGCACTATTAGTCATATTTTACTATTATTATCCCTAGAACTGTAATAATTATACTTATTACTTATATTATTAGCAATATAACGTGCATTATTACCTATATTATGCAGTTATTATCGCTAGAACTGTAACAGTTATACTTATTACTTATATCATTATCAATATAACATGCATTATTACCCATATAATGGAGGTATTATCGCTAGAACTGTAATAATTATACTTATTACTTATACTATTAGCAATATAACGTGCGTTATTACCCATATAATGCAGTTATTATCGCCAGAATTGTAATAATTATACTTATTACTTATATTATTCTCAATATAACATGTATTATTACCCATATTATGCAGTTATTATCGCTAGAAATGTAATAATTGTACTCATTACTTATATTATTAGCACTATAACGTGCATTATTACCCATATTATGCAGTTATTATCGCAAGAACTATAATAAATATAGGTATTACTTTCATTATCATCAATATAACATGCATTATTACCCATATAATGGAGGTATTATCGCTAGAACTGTAATAATTATACTTATTACTTATATTATTATCAATATAACATGCATTATTACCCATATTATGCAGTTATTATCCCTAGAACCATAATAAATATACTTATTACTCCCAATATTATCAATATAACATGCATTTTTACCCATATAATGCAGTTATTATCGCTAGAACTGTAATAAATATACTTATTACTTTTATTATTATCAACATAACATGCACTATTTGCCATATTTTACTATTATTATCGCTAGAACTATAATAATTATACTTATTACTCCCGATATTATCAATATAACATGCATTATTACCCATATAATGCAGTTATTATCGCTAGAACTGTAATAATTATACTTATTACTTATATTGTTAGCAATATAACGTGCATTATTACCCATATAATGCAGTTATTATCGCTAGAACTGTAATAATTATACTTATTACTTATATTATTATCAATATAACATGCATTATTACCCATATTATGCAGTTATTATGGATAGGACTGTAATAAATATACTTATTACTTTTATTGTTATCAATATAATATGCACTATTTGCCATATTTTACTATTATTATCGCTAGAACTATAATAATTGTACTTATTACTCCCGATATTATCAATATAACATGCATTATTACCCATATAATGCAGTTATTATCGCTAGAACTGTAATAATTATACTTATTACTTATATTATTCTCAATATAACATGCATTATTACCCATATAATGCAGTTATTATCGCTAGAACTGTAATAATTATACTTATTACTTATATTATTATCAACATAACATGCATTATTACCCATATAATGGAGGTATTATTGCTAGAACTGTAATAATTATACTTATTACTTACACTATTAGCAATATAACGTGCATTGTTACCCATATAATGCAGTTATTATCGCCAGAACTGTAATAATTATACTTATTACTTATATTATTCTCAATATAACATGCATTATTACCCATATTATGCAGTTATTATCGCTAGAACTATAATAAATATACGTATTACTTTCATTATCATCAATATAACATGCATTATTACCCATATTATGCAGTTATTATCGATAGAACTGTAATAAATATACTTATTACTTTTAGTATTATCAATATATCATGCACTACTAGCCATATTTTACTATTATTATCGCTAGAACTATAATAATTATACTTATTACTCCCAATATTATCAATATAACATGCCCTATTACGCATATAATGCAGTTATTATCGCTAGAACTGTAATAAATATACTTACTACTTTCATTATCATCAATATAACATGCATTATTACCCATATTATGCAGTTATTATCGATAGAACTGTAATCAATATACTTATTACTTTTACTATTATCAATATATCATGCACTATTAGTCATATTTTACTATTATTATCCCTAGAACTGTAATAATTATACTTATTACTTATATTATTAGCAATATAACGTGCATTATTACCTATATTATGCAGTTATTATCGCTAGAACTGTAACAGTTATACTTATTACTTATATCATTATCAATATAACATGCATTATTACCCATATAATGGAGGTATTATCGCTAGAACTGTAATAATTATACTTATTACTTATACTATTAGCAATATAACGTGCGTTATTACCCATATAATGCAGTTATTATCGCCAGAATTGTAATAATTATACTTATTACTTATATTATTCTCAATATAACATGTATTATTACCCATATTATGCAGTTATTATCGCTAGAAATGTAATAATTGTACTCATTACTTATATTATTAGCACTATAACGTGCATTATTACCCATATTATGCAGTTATTATCGCTAGAACTATAATAAATATACGTATTACTTTCATTATCATCAATATAACATGCATTATTACCCATATAATGGAGGTATTATCGCTAGAACTGTAATAATTATACTTATTACTTATATTATTATCAATATAACATGCATTATTACCCATATTATGCAGTTATTATCGACAGAACTGTAATAAATACACTTACTACTTTTACTATTATCAATATATCATGCACTATTAGCCATATTTTACTATTATTATCACTAGAACTATAATAATTATACTTATTACTCCCGATGTTATCAGTATAACATGCCTTATTACCCATATAATGCAGTTATTATCGCTAGAACTGTAATAATTATACTTATTACTTATATTATTCTCAATATAACATGCATTATTACCCATATTATGCAGTTATTATCTCCAGAACCATAATAAATATACTTATTACTCCCAATATTATCAACATAACATGCATTTTTACCCATATAATGCAGTTATTATCGCTAGAACTGTAATAATTATACTTATTACTCATATTATTATCAATATAACATGCATTATTATCCATATAATGCAGTTATTATCGCTGGAGCTGTAATAATTGTACTCATTACTTATATTATTAGCAATATAACCTGCATTATTACCCATATTATGCAGTTATTATCGCTAGAACTGTAATAATTATACTTATTACTTATATTATTCTCAATATAACATGCATTATTACCCATATTATGCAGTTATTATCGCTAGAACTATAGTAAACATACGTATTACTTTTATTATCATCAATATAACATGCATTATTACCCATATTATGCAGTTATTATCGCTAGAACTATAGTAAACATACGTATTACTTTTATTATCATCAATATAACATGCATTATTACCCATATTATGCAGTTATTATCGATAGAACTGTAATAAATATACTTATTACTTTTATTATTATCAACATAACATGCACTATTTGCCATATTTTACTATTATTATCGCTAGAACTATAATAATTATACTTATTACTCCCGATATTATCAATATAACATGCATTATTACCCATATAATGCAGTTATTATCGCTAGAACTGTAATAATTATACTTATTACTTAGATTATTATCAATATAACATCCATTATTACCCATATTATGCAGTTATTATGGATAGGACTGTAATAAATATACTTATTACTTATATTATTATCAATATAACATGCATTATTACCCATATTATGCAGTTATTATCGCTAGAACTATAATAAATATACGTATTACTTTTATTATCATCAATACAACATGCATTATTACCCATATTATGCAGTTATTGTCGATAGAACTGTAATAAATATACTTATTACTTTTATTATTATCAATATAACATGCACTATTTGCCATATTTTACTATTATTATCGCTAGAACTATAATAATTATACTTATTACTCCCGATATTATCAATATAACATGCATTATTACCCATATAATGCAGTTATTATCGCTAGAACTGTAATAATTATACTTATTACTTATATTATTCTCAATATAACATGCATTATTACCCATATAATGCAGTTATTATCGCTAGAACTGTAATAATTATACTTATTACTTATATTATTATCAACATAACATGCATTATTACCCATATAATGGAGGTATTATTGCTAGAACTGTAATAATTATACTTATTACTTACACTATTAGCAATATAACGTGCATTGTTACCCATATAATGCAGTTATTATCGCCAGAACTGTAATAATTATACTTATTACTTATATTATTCTCAATATAACATGCATTATTACCCATATTATGCAGTTATTATCGCAAGAACTATAATAAATATAGGTATTACTTTCATTATCATCAATATAACATGCATTATTACCCATATAATGGAGGTATTATCGCTAGAACTGTAATAATTATACTTATTACTTATATTATTATCAATATAACATGCATTATTACCCATTGTATGCAGTTATTATCGATAGAACTGTAATAAATACACTTACTACTTTTACTATTATCAATATATCATGCACTATTAGCCATATTTTACTATTATTATCGCTAGAACTATAATAATTATACTTATTACTCCCGATGTTATCAATATAACATGCCTTATTACCCATATAATGCAGTTATTATCGCTAGAACTGTAATAATTATACTTATTACTTATATTATTCTCAAAATAACATGCATTATTACCCATATTATGCAGTTATTATCGCAAGAACTGTAATAAATATACGTATTACTTTCATTATCATCAATATAACATGCATTATTACCCATATAATGGAGGTATTATCGCTAGAACTGTAATAATTATACTTATTACTTATATTATTATCAATATAACATGCATTATTACCCATATTATGCAGTTATTATCTCTAGAACCATAATAAATATACTCATTACTCCCAATATTATCAATATAACATGCATTATTACCCATATAATGCAGTTATTATCGCTAGAACTGTAATAATTATACTTATTACTTATATTGTTAGCAATATAACGTGCATTATTACCCATATAATGCGGTTATTATCGCTAGAACTGTAATAATTATACTTATTACTTATATTATTATCAATATAACATGCATTATTACCCATATTATGCAGTTATTATGGATAGGACTGTAATAAATATACTTATTACTTTTATTGTTATCAATATAATATGCACTATTTGCCATATTTTACTATTATTATCGCTAGAACTATAATAATTGTACTTATTACTCCCGATATTATCAATATAACATGCATTATTACCCATATAATGCAGTTATTATCGCTAGAACTGTAATAATTATACTTATTACTTATATTATTCTCAATATAACATGCATTATTACCCATATAATGCAGTTATTATCGCTAGAACTGTAATAATTATACTTATTACTTATATTATTATCAACATAACATGCATTATTACCCATATAATGGAGGTATTATTGCTAGAACTGTAATAATTATACTTATTACTTACACTATTAGCAATATAACGTGCATTGTTACCCATATAATGCAGTTATTATCGCCAGAACTGTAATAATTATACTTATTACTTATATTATTCTCAATATAACATGCATTATTACCCATATTATGCAGTTATTATCTCCAGAACCATAATAAATATACTTATTACTCCCAATATTATCAACATAACATGCATTTTTACCCATATAATGCAGTTATTATCGCTAGAACTGTAATAATTATACTTATTACTCATATTATTATCAATATAACATGCATTATTATCCATATAATGCAGTTATTATCGCTGGAGCTGTAATAATTGTACTCATTACTTATATTATTAGCAATATAACCTGCATTATTACCCATATTATGCAGTTATTATCGCTAGAACTGTAATAATTATACTTATTACTTATATTATTCTCAATATAACATGCATTATTACCCATATTATGCAGTTATTATCGCTAGAACTATAGTAAACATACGTATTACTTTTATTATCATCAATATACCATGCATTATTACCCATATTATGCAGTTATTATCGCTAGAACTATAGTAAACATACGTATTACTTTTATTATCATCAATATAACATGCATTATTACCCATATTATGCAGTTATTATCGATAGAACTGTAATAAATATACTTATTACTTTTATTATTATCAACATAACATGCACTATTTGCCATATTTTACTATTATTATCGCTAGAACTATAATAATTATACTTATTACTCCCGATATTATCAATATAACATGCATTATTACCCATATAATGCAGTTATTATCGCTAGAACTGTAATAATTATACTTATTACTTATATTATTCTCAATATAACATGCATTTTTACCCATATAATGCAGTTATTATCGCTAGAACTGTAATAATTATACTTATTACTCATATTATTATCAATATAACATGCATTATTATCCATATAATGCAGTTATTATCGCTGGAGCTGTAATAATTGTACTCATTACTTATATTATTATCAATATAACATGCATTATTACCCATATTATGCAGTTATTATCGCTAGAACTATAATAAATATACGTATTACTTTTATTATCATCAATACAACATGCATTATTACCCATATTATGCAGTTATTGTCGATAGAACTGTAATAAATATACTTATTACTTTTATTATTATCAATATAACATGCACTATTTGCCATATTTTACTATTATTATCGCTAGAACTATAATAATTATACTTATTACTCCCGATATTATCAATATAACATGCATTATTACCCATATAATGCAGTTATTATCGCTAGAACTGTAATAATTATACTTATTACTTATATTATTATCAATATAACATGCATTATTACCCATATAATGCAGTTATTATCGCTAGAACTGTAATAATTATACTTATTACTTATATTATTATCAACATAACATGCATTATTACCCATATAATGGAGGTATTATTGCTAGAACTGTAATAATTATACTTATTACTTACACTATTAGCAATATAACGTGCATTGTTACCCATATAATGCAGTTATTATCGCCAGAACTGTAATAATTATACTTATTACTTATATTATTCTCAATATAACATGCATTATTACCCATATTATGCAGTTATTATCGCAAGAACTATAATAAATATAGGTATTACTTTCATTATCATCAATATAACATGCATTATTACCCATATAATGGAGGTATTATCGCTAGAACTGTAATAATTATACTTATTACTTATATTATTATCAATATAACATGCATTATTACCCATTGTATGCAGTTATTATCGATAGAACTGTAATAAATACACTTACTACTTTTACTATTATCAATATATCATGCACTATTAGCCATATTTTACTATTATTATCGCTAGAACTATAATAATTATACTTATTACTCCCGATGTTATCAATATAACATGCCTTATTACCCATATAATGCAGTTATTATCGCTAGAACTGTAATAATTATACTTATTACTTATATTATTCTCAAAATAACATGCATTATTACCCATATTATGCAGTTATTATCGCAAGAACTGTAATAAATATACGTATTACTTTCATTATCATCAATATAACATGCATTATTACCCATATAATGGAGGTATTATCGCTAGAACTGTAATAATTATACTTATTACTTATATTATTATCAATATAACATGCATTATTACCCATATTATGCAGTTATTATCTCTAGAACCATAATAAATATACCCATTACTCCCAATATTATCAATATAACATGCATTATTACCCATATAATGCAGTTATTATCGCTAGAACTGTAATAATTATACTTATTACTTATATTGTTAGCAATATAACGTGCATTATTACCCATATAATGCAGTTATTATCGCTAGAACTGTAATAATTATACTTATTACTTATATTATTATCAATATAACATGCATTATTACCCATATTATGCAGTTATTATGGATAGGACTGTAATAAATATACTTATTACTTTTATTGTTATCAATATAATATGCACTATTTGCCATATTTTACTATTATTATCGCTAGAACTATAATAATTGTACTTATTACTCCCGATATTATCAATATAACATGCATTATTACCCATATAATGCAGTTATTATCGCTAGAACTGTAATAATTATACTTATTACTTATATTATTCTCAATATAACATGCATTATTACCCATATAATGCAGTTATTATCGCTAGAACTGTAATAATTATACTTATTACTTATATTATTATCAACATAACATGCATTATTACCCATATAATGGAGGTATTATTGCTAGAACTGTAATAATTATACTTATTACTTACACTATTAGCAATATAACGTGCATTGTTACCCATATAATGCAGTTATTATCGCCAGAACTGTAATAATTATACTTATTACTTATATTATTCTCAATATAACATGCATTATTACCCATATTATGCAGTTATTATCGCTAGAACTATAATAAATATACGTATTACTTTCATTATCATCAATATAACATGCATTATTACCCATATTATGCAGTTATTATCGATAGAACTGTAATAAATATACTTATTACTTTTAGTATTATCAATATATCATGCACTACTAGCCATATTTTACTATTATTATCGCTAGAACTATAATAATTATACTTATTACTCCCAATATTATCAATATAACATGCCCTATTACGCATATAATGCAGTTATTATCGCTAGAACTGTAATAAATATACTTACTACTTTCATTATCATCAATATAACATGCATTATTACCCATATTATGCAGTTATTATCGATAGAACTGTAATCAATATACTTATTACTTTTACTATTATCAATATATCATGCACTATTAGTCATATTTTACTATTATTATCCCTAGAACTGTAATAATTATACTTATTACTTATATTATTAGCAATATAACGTGCATTATTACCTATATTATGCAGTTATTATCGCTAGAACTGTAACAGTTATACTTATTACTTATATCATTATCAATATAACATGCATTATTACCCATATAATGGAGGTATTATCGCTAGAACTGTAATAATTATACTTATTACTTATACTATTAGCAATATAACGTGCGTTATTACCCATATAATGCAGTTATTATCGCCAGAATTGTAATAATTATACTTATTACTTATATTATTCTCAATATAACATGTATTATTACCCATATTATGCAGTTATTATCGCTAGAAATGTAATAATTGTACTCATTACTTATATTATTAGCACTATAACGTGCATTATTACCCATATTATGCAGTTATTATCGCTAGAACTATAATAAATATACGTATTACTTTCATTATCATCAATATAACATGCATTATTACCCATATAATGGAGGTATTATCGCTAGAACTGTAATAATTATACTTATTACTTATATTATTATCAATATAACATGCATTATTACCCATATTATGCAGTTATTATCGACAGAACTGTAATAAATACACTTACTACTTTTACTATTATCAATATATCATGCACTATTAGCCATATTTTACTATTATTATCACTAGAACTATAATAATTATACTTATTACTCCCGATGTTATCAGTATAACATGCCTTATTACCCATATAATGCAGTTATTATCGCTAGAACTGTAATAATTATACTTATTACTTATATTATTCTCAATATAACATGCATTATTACCCATATTATGCAGTTATTATCGCTAGAACTATAGTAAACATACGTATTACTTTTATTATCATCAATATAACATGCATTATTACCCATATTATGCAGTTATTATCGCTAGAACTATAGTAAACATACGTATTACTTTTATTATCATCAATATAACATGCATTATTACCCATATTATGCAGTTATTATCGATAGAACTGTAATAAATATACTTATTACTTTTATTATTATCAACATAACATGCACTATTTGCCATATTTTACTATTATTATCGCTAGAACTATAATAATTATACTTATTACTTATATTATTATCAATATAACATGCATTATTACCCATATTATGCAGTTATTATGGATAGGACTGTAATAAATATACTTATTACTTTTATTGTTATCAATATAATATGCACTATTTGCCATATTTTACTATTATTATCGCTAGAACTATAATAATTGTACTTATTACTCCCGATATTATCAATATAACATGCATTATTACCCATATAATGCAGTTATTATCGCTAGAACTGTAATAATTATACTTATTACTTATATTATTCTCAATATAACATGCATTATTACCCATATAATGCAGTTATTATCGCTAGAACTGTAATAATTATACTTATTACTTATATTATTATCAACATAACATGCATTATTACCCATATAATGGAGGTATTATTGCTAGAACTGTAATAATTATACTTATTACTTACACTATTAGCAATATAACGTGCATTGTTACCCATATAATGCAGTTATTATCGCCAGAACTGTAATAATTATACTTATTACTTATATTATTCTCAATATAACATGCATTATTACCCATATTATGCAGTTATTATCGCTAGAACTATAATAAATATACGTATTACTTTCATTATCATCAATATAACATGCATTATTACCCATATTATGCAGTTATTATCGATAGAACTGTAATAAATATACTTATTACTTTTAGTATTATCAATATATCATGCACTACTAGCCATATTTTACTATTATTATCGCTAGAACTATAATAATTATACTTATTACTCCCAATATTATCAATATAACATGCCCTATTACGCATATAATGCAGTTATTATCGCTAGAACTGTAATAAATATACTTACTACTTTCATTATCATCAATATAACATGCATTATTACCCATATTATGCAGTTATTATCGATAGAACTGTAATCAATATACTTATTACTTTTACTATTATCAATATATCATGCACTATTAGTCATATTTTACTATTATTATCCCTAGAACTGTAATAATTATACTTATTACTTATATTATTAGCAATATAACGTGCATTATTACCTATATTATGCAGTTATTATCGCTAGAACTGTAACAGTTATACTTATTACTTATATCATTATCAATATAACATGCATTATTACCCATATAATGGAGGTATTATCGCTAGAACTGTAATAATTATACTTATTACTTATACTATTAGCAATATAACGTGCGTTATTACCCATATAATGCAGTTATTATCGCCAGAATTGTAATAATTATACTTATTACTTATATTATTCTCAATATAACATGTATTATTACCCATATTATGCAGTTATTATCGCTAGAAATGTAATAATTGTACTCATTACTTATATTATTAGCACTATAACGTGCATTATTACCCATATTATGCAGTTATTATCGCTAGAACTATAATAAATATACGTATTACTTTCATTATCATCAATATAACATGCATTATTACCCATATAATGGAGGTATTATCGCTAGAACTGTAATAATTATACTTATTACTTATATTATTATCAATATAACATGCATTATTACCCATATTATGCAGTTATTATCGACAGAACTGTAATAAATACACTTACTACTTTTACTATTATCAATATATCATGCACTATTAGCCATATTTTACTATTATTATCACTAGAACTATAATAATTATACTTATTACTCCCGATGTTATCAGTATAACATGCCTTATTACCCATATAATGCAGTTATTATCGCTAGAACTGTAATAATTATACTTATTACTTATATTATTCTCAATATAACATGCATTATTACCCATATTATGCAGTTATTATCGCTAGAACTATAGTAAACATACGTATTACTTTTATTATCATCAATATAACATGCATTATTACCCATATTATGCAGTTATTATCGCTAGAACTATAGTAAACATACGTATTACTTTTATTATCATCAATATAACATGCATTATTACCCATATTATGCAGTTATTATCGATAGAACTGTAATAAATATACTTATTACTTTTATTATTATCAACATAACATGCACTATTTGCCATATTTTACTATTATTATCGCTAGAACTATAATAATTATACTTATTACTCCCGATATTATCAATATAACATGCATTATTACCCATATAATGCAGTTATTATCGCTAGAACTGTAATAATTATACTTATTACTTAGATTATTATCAATATAACATCCATTATTACCCATATTATGCAGTTATTATGGATAGGACTGTAATAAATATACTTATTACTTATATTATTATCAATATAACATGCATTATTACCCATATTATGCAGTTATTATCGCTAGAACTATAATAAATATACGTATTACTTTTATTATCATCAATACAACATGCATTATTACCCATATTATGCAGTTATTGTCGATAGAACTGTAATAAATATACTTATTACTTTTATTATTATCAATATAACATGCACTATTTGCCATATTTTACTATTATTATCGCTAGAACTATAATAATTATACTTATTACTCCCGATATTATCAATATAACATGCATTATTACCCATATAATGCAGTTATTATCGCTAGAACTGTAATAATTATACTTATTACTTATATTATTCTCAATATAACATGCATTATTACCCATATAATGCAGTTATTATCGCTAGAACTGTAATAATTATACTTATTACTTATATTATTATCAACATAACATGCATTATTACCCATATAATGGAGGTATTATTGCTAGAACTGTAATAATTATACTTATTACTTACACTATTAGCAATATAACGTGCATTGTTACCCATATAATGCAGTTATTATCGCCAGAACTGTAATAATTATACTTATTACTTATATTATTCTCAATATAACATGCATTATTACCCATATTATGCAGTTATTATCGCAAGAACTATAATAAATATAGGTATTACTTTCATTATCATCAATATAACATGCATTATTACCCATATAATGGAGGTATTATCGCTAGAACTGTAATAATTATACTTATTACTTATATTATTATCAATATAACATGCATTATTACCCATTGTATGCAGTTATTATCGATAGAACTGTAATAAATACACTTACTACTTTTACTATTATCAATATATCATGCACTATTAGCCATATTTTACTATTATTATCGCTAGAACTATAATAATTATACTTATTACTCCCGATGTTATCAATATAACATGCCTTATTACCCATATAATGCAGTTATTATCGCTAGAACTGTAATAATTATACTTATTACTTATATTATTCTCAATATAACATGCATTATTACCCATATTATGCAGTTATTATCGCAAGAACTGTAATAAATATACGTATTACTTTCATTATCATCAATATAACATGCATTATTACCCATATAATGGAGGTATTATCGCTAGAACTGTAATAATTATACTTATTACTTATATTATTATCAATATAACATGCATTATTACCCATATTATGCAGTTATTATCTCTAGAACCATAATAAATATACTCATTACTCCCAATATTATCAATATAACATGCATTATTACCCATATAATGCAGTTATTATCGCTAGAACTGTAATAATTATACTTATTACTTATATTGTTAGCAATATAACGTGCATTATTACCCATATAATGCAGTTATTATCGCTAGAACTGTAGTAATTATACTTATTACTTATAATATTATCAATATAACATGCATTATTACCCATATTATGCAGTTATTATCGATAGAACAGTAATAAATATACTTATTACTTTTATTATTATCAATAAAACATGCACTATTTGCCATATTTTACTATTATTATCGCTAGAACTATAATAATTATACTTATTACTCCCGATATTATCAATATAACATGCATTATTACCCATATAATGCAGTTATTATCGCCAGAACTGTAATAATTATACTTATTACTTATATTGTTAGCAATATAACGTGCATTATTACCCATATAATGCAGTTATTATCGCTAGAACTGTAGTAATTATACTTATTACTTATATTATTCTCAATATAACATGCATTATTACCCATATTATGCAGTTATTATCGCTAGAACTATAATAAATATACGTATTACTTTCATTATCATCAATATAACATGCATTATTACCCATATAATGCAGTTATTATCGCTAGAACTGTAATAATTATACTTATTACTTATATTGTTAGCAATATAACGTGCATTATTACCCATATTATGCAGTTATTATCGCTAGAACTATAATAAATATACGTATTACTTTCATTATCATCAGTATAACATGCATTATTACCCACATAATGGAGGTATTATCGCTAGAACTGTAATAATTATACTTATTACTTATATTATTCTCAATATAACATGCATTATTACCCATATTATGCAGTTATTATCGCTAGAACTATAATAAATATACGTATTACTTTCATTATCATCAGTATAACATGCATTATTACCCACATAATGGAGGTATTATCGCTAGAACTGTAATAATTATACTTATTACTTATATTATTATCAATATAACATGCCTTATTACCCATATAATGCAGTTATTATCGCTAGAACTGTAATAATTATACTCATTACTTATATGATTAGCAATATAACGTGCATTATTACCCATATTATGCAGTTATTATCGCTAGAACTGTAATAAATATACGTATTACTTTCATTATCATCAATATAACATGCATTATTACCCATATAATGCAGTTATTATCGCTAGAACTGTAATAATTATACTTATTACTTATATTGTTAGCAATATAACGTGCATTATTACCCATATTATGCAGTTATTATCGCTAGAACTATAATAAATATACGTATTACTTTCATTATCATCAGTATAACATGCATTATTACCCACATAATGGAGGTATTATCGCTAGAACTGTAATAATTATACTTATTACTTATATTATTCTCAATATAACATGCATTATTACCCATATTATGCAGTTATTATCGCTAGAACTATAATAAATATACGTATTACTTTCATTATCATCAGTATAACATGCATTATTACCCACATAATGGAGGTATTATCGCTAGAACTGTAATAATTATACTTATTACTTATATTATTATCAATATAACATGCCTTATTACCCATATAATGCAGTTATTATCGCTAGAACTGTAATAATTATACTCATTACTTATATTATTAGCAATATAACGTGCATTATTACCCATATTATGCAGTTATTATCGCTAGAACTGTAATAATTAAACTTATTACTTATATCATTATCAATCTAACAATCATTATTACCCATATAATGGAGGTATTATCGCTAGAACTGTAATAAATATACGTATTACTTTCATTATCATCAATATAACATGCATTATTACCCATATAATGCAGTTATTATCGCTAGAACTGTAATAATTATACTTATTACTTATATTGTTAGCAATATAACGTGCATTATTACCCATATAATGCAGTTATTATCGCTAGAACTGTAATAATTATACTCATTACTTATATTATTAGCAATATAACGTGCATTATTACCCATATAATGCAGTTATTATCGCTAGAACTATAATAAATATACGTATTACTTTCATTATCATCAATATAACATGCATTATTACCCATATTATGCAGTTATTATCGATAGAACTGTAATAAATATACTTATTACTTTTACTATTATCAATATATCATGCACTACTAGCCATATTTTTCTATTATTATCGCTAGAACTATAATAATTATACTTATTACTCCCAATATTATCAATATAACATGCCTTATTACGCATATAATGCAGTTATTATCGCTAGAACTGTAATAAATATACTTACTACTTTCATTATCATCAATATAACATGCATTATTACCCATATTATGTAGTTATTATCGCTAGAACTATAATAAATATACGTATTACTTTCATTATCATCAATATAACATGCATTATTACCCATATAATGCAGTTATTATCGCTAGAACTGTAATAATTATACTTATTACTTATATTGTTAGCAATATAACGTGCATTATTACCCATATTATGCAGTTATTATCGCTAGAACTATAATAAATATACGTATTACTTTCATTATCATCAGTATAACATGCATTATTACCCACATAATGGAGGTATTATCGCTAGAACTGTAATAATTGTACTCATTACTTATATTATTCTCAATATAACATGCATTATTACCCATATTATGCAGTTATTATCGCTAGAACTATAATAAATATACGTATTACTTTCATTATCATCAATCTAACATGCATTATTACCCATATAATGGAGGTATTATCGCTAGAACTGTAATAATTACACTTATTACTTATATTATTATCAACATAACATGCATTATTACCCATATAATGGAGGTATTATTGCTAGAACTGTAATAATTATACTTATTACTGATATCATTATCAATATAACCTGCATTATTACCCATATAATGGTGGTATTATCGCTAGAACTGTAATAATTATACTTATTACTTATACTATTAGCAATATAACGTGCATTATCACCCATATAATGCAGTTATTATCGCTAGAACTATAATAAATATACGTATTACTTTCATTATCATCAATATAACATGCATTATTACCCATATTATGCAGTTATTATCGATAGAACTGTAATAAATATACTTATTACTTTTACTATTATCAATATATCATGCACTACTAGCTATATTTTACTATTATTATCGCTAGAACTATAATAATTATACTTATTACTCCCAATATTATCAATATAACATGCCTTATTACGCATATAATGCAGTTATTATCGCTAGAACTGTAATAAATATACTTACTACTTTCATTATCATCAATATAACATGCATTATTACCCATATTATGCAGTTATTATCGATAGAACTATAATAATTATACTTATTACTCCCAATATTATCAATATAACATGCCTTATTACGCATATAATGCAGTTATTATCGCTAGAACTGTAATAAATATACTTACTACTTTCATTATCATCAATATAACATGCATTATTACCCATATTATGTAGTTATTATCGCTAGAACTATAATAAATATACGTATTACTTTCATTATCATCAATATAACATGCATTATTACCCATATAATGCAGTTATTATCGCTAGAACTGTAATAATTATACTTATTACTTATATTGTTAGCAATATAACGTGCATTATTACCCATATTATGCAGTTATTATCGCTAGAACTATAATAAATATACGTATTACTTTCATTATCATCAGTATAACATGCATTATTACCCACATAATGGAGGTATTATCGCTAGAACTGTAATAATTATACTCATTACTTATATTATTCTCAATATAACATGCATTATTACCCATATTATGCAGTTATTATCGCTAGAACTATAATAAATATACGTATTACTTTCATTATCATCAGTATAACATGCATTATTACCCACATAATGGAGGTATTATCGCTAGAACTGTAATAATTATACTTATTACTTATATTATTATCAATATGACATGCCTTATTACCCATATAATGCAGTTATTATCGCTAGAACTGTAATAATTAAACTTATTACTTATATCATTATCAATCTAACATGCATTATTACCCATATAATGGAGGTATTATCGCTAGAACTGTAATAATTACACTTATTACTTATATTATTATCAACATAACATGCATTATTACCCATATAATGGAGGTATTATTGCTAGAACTGTAATAATTATACTTATTACTGATATCATTATCAATATAACCTGCATTATTACCCATATAATGGTGGTATTATCGCTAGAACTGTAATAATTATACTTATTACTTATACTATTAGCAATATAACGTGCATTATCACCCATATAATGCAGTTATTATCGCTAGAACCATAATAAATATACGTACTACTTTCATTATCATCAATATAACATGCATTATTACCCATATTATGCAGTTATTATCGATAGAACTGTAATAAATATACTTATTACTTTTACTATTATCAATATATCATGCACTACTAGCTATATTTTACTATTATTATCGCTAGAACTATAATAATTATACTTATTACTCCCAATATTATCAATATAACATGCCTTATTACGCATATAATGCAGTTATTATCGCTAGAACTGTAATAAATATACTTACTACTTTCATTATCATCAATATAACATGCATTATTACTCATATTATGCAGTTATTATCGATAGAACTGTAATAAATATACTTATTACCTTTACTATTATCAATATATCATGCACTATTAGCCATATTTTACTATTATTGTCGCTAGAACTGTAATAATTATACTTATTACTTATATTATTAGCAATATAACGTGCATTATTACCTATATTATGCAGTTATTATCGCTAGAACTGTAACAGTTATACTTATTACTTATATTATTATCAATATAACATGCCTTATTACCCATATAATGCAGTTATTATCGCTAGAACTGTAATAATTATACTCATTACTTATATTATTAGCAATATAACGTGCATTATTACCCATATTATGCAGTTATTATCGCTAGAACTGTAATAATTAAACTTATTACTTATATCATTATCAATCTAACAATCATTATTACCCATATAATGGAGGTATTATCGCTAGAACTGTAATAAATATACGTATTACTTTCATTATCATCAATATAACATGCATTATTACCCATATAATGCAGTTATTATCGCTAGAACTGTAATAATTATACTTATTACTTATATTGTTAGCAATATAACGTGCATTATTACCCATATAATGCAGTTATTATCGCTAGAACTGTAATAATTATACTCATTACTTATATTATTAGCAATATAACGTGCATTATTACCCATATAATGCAGTTATTATCGCTAGAACTATAATAAATATACGTATTACTTTCATTATCATCAATATAACATGCATTATTACCCATATTATGCAGTTATTATCGATAGAACTGTAATAAATATACTTATTACTTTTACTATTATCAATATATCATGCACTACTAGCCATATTTTACTATTATTATCGCTAGAACTATAATAATTATACTTATTACTCCCAATATTATCAATATAACATGCCTTATTACGCATATAATGCAGTTATTATCGCTAGAACTGTAATAAATATACTTACTACTTTCATTATCATCAATATAACATGCATTATTACCCATATTATGTAGTTATTATCGCTAGAACTATAATAAATATACGTATTACTTTCATTATCATCAATATAACATGCATTATTACCCATATAATGCAGTTATTATCGCTAGAACCGTAATAATTATACTTATTACTTATATTGTTAGCAATATAACGTGCATTATTACCCATATTATGCAGTTATTATCGCTAGAACTATAATAAATATACGTATTACTTTCATTATCATCAGTATAACATGCATTATTACCCACATAATGGAGGTATTATCGCTAGAACTGTAATAATTATACTCATTACTTATATTATTCTCAATATAACATGCATTATTACCCATATTATGCAGTTATTATCGCTAGAACTATAATAAATATACGTATTACTTTCATTATCATCAGTATAACATGCATTATTACCCACATAATGGAGGTATTATCGCTAGAACTGTAATAATTATACTTATTACTTATATTGTTATCAATATAACATGCCTTATTACCCATATTATGCAGTTATTATCGCTAGAACTATAATAAATATACGTATTACTTTCATTATCATCAGTATAACATGCATTATTACCCACATAATGGAGGTATTATCGCTAGAACTGTAATAATTATACTTATTACTTATATTATTATCAATATAACATGCCTTATTACCCATATAATGCAGTTATTATCGCTAGAACTGTAATAATTAAACTTATTACTTATATCATTATCAATCTAACATGCATTATTACCCATATAATGGAGGTATTATCGCTAGAACTGTAATAATTACACTTATTACTTATATTATTATCAACATAACATGCATTATTACCCATATAATGGAGGTATTATTGCTAGAACTGTAATAATTATACTTATTACTGATATCATTATCAATATAACCTGCATTATTACCCATATAATGGTGGTATTATCGCTAGAACTGTAATAATTATACTTATTACTTATACTATTAGCAATATAACGTGCATTATCACCCATATAATGCAGTTATTATCGCTAGAACTATAATAAATATACGTATTACTTTCATTATCATCAATATAACATGCATTATTACCCATATTATGCAGTTATTATCGATAGAACTGTAATAAATATACTTATTACTTTTACTATTATCAATCTATCATGCACTAATAGCTATATTTTACTATTATTATCGCTAGAACTTTAATAATTATACTTATTACTCCCAATATTATCAATATAACATGCCTTATTACGCATATAATGCAGTTATTATCGCTAGAACTGTAATAATTAAACTTATTACTTATATCATTATCAATCTAACATGCATTATTACCCATATAATGGAGGTATTATCGCTAGAACTGTAATAATTATACTTATTACTTATATTATTATCAATATAACATGCATTATTACCCATATTATGCAGTTATTATCGATAGAACTGTAATAATTATACTTATTACTCATATTATTATCAATATAACATGCATTATTACCCATATAATGCAGTTATTATCGCCAGAACTGTAATAATTATACTTATTACTTATATTATTCTCAATATAACATGCATTATTACCCATATTATGCAGTTATTATCGCTAGAGCTATAATAAATATACGTATTACTTTCATTATCATCAATATAACATGCATTATTACCCATATAATGGAGGTATTATCGCTAGAACTGTAATAATTATACTTATTACTTATATTATTATCAATATAACATGCATTATTACCCATATTATGCAGTTATTATCTCTAGAACCATAATGAATATACTCATTACTCCCAATATTATCAATATAACCTGCATTTTTACCCATATAATGCAGTTATTATCGCTAGAACTGTAATAATTATACTTATTACTTATATTGTTAGCAATATAACGTGCATTATTACCCATATAATGCAGTTATTATCGCTAGAACTGTAATAATTATACTTATTACTTATATTGTTAGCAATATAACGTTCATTATTACCCATATAATGCAGTTATTATCGCTAGAAGTGTACTAATTATACTTATTACTCATATTATTATCAATATAACATGCATTATTACCCATATTATGCAGTTATTATCGCTAGAACTATAATAAATATACGTATTACTTTTATTATCATCAATATAACATGCATTATTACCCATATTATGCAGTTATTATCGATAGAACTGTAATAAATTTACTTATTACTTTTATTATTATCAATATAACATGCACTATTTGCCATATTTTACTATTATTATCGCTAGAACTATAATAATTATACTTATTACTCCCGATATTATCAATATAACATGCATTATTACCCATATAATGCAGTTATTATCGCTAGAACTGTAATAATTATACTTATTACTTATATTATTATCAATATAACATGCATTATTACCCATATTATGTAGTTATTATCGCTAGAACTATAATAAATATACGTATTACTTTCATTATCATCAATATAACATGCATTATTACCCATATAATGCAGTTATTATCGCTAGAACTGTAATAATTATACTTATTACTTATATTGTTAGCAATATAACGTGCATTATTACCCATATTATGCAGTTATTATCGCTAGAACTATAATAAATATACGTATTACTTTCATTATCATCAGTATAACATGCATTATTACCCACATAATGGAGGTATTATCGCTAGAACTGTAATAATTATACTTATTACTTATATTATTCTCAATATAACATGCATTATTACCCATATTATGCAGTTATTATCGCTAGAACTATAATAAATATACGTATTACTTTCATTATCATCAGTATAACATGCATTATTACCCACATAATGGAGGTATTATCGCTAGAACTGTAATAATTATACTTATTACTTATATTATTATCAATATAACATGCCTTATTACCCATATAATGCAGTTATTATCGCTAGAACTGTAATAATTATACTCATTACTTATATTATTAGCAATATAACGTGCATTATTACCCATATTATGCAGTTATTATCGCTAGAACTGTAATAATTAAACTTATTACTTATATCATTATCAATCTAACAATCATTATTACCCATATAATGGAGGTATTATCGCTAGAACTGTAATAAATATACGTATGACTTTCATTATCATCAATATAACATGCATTATTACCCATATAATGCAGTTATTATCGCTAGAACTGTAATAATTATACTTATTACTTATATTGTTAGCAATATAACGTGCATTATTACCCATATAATGCAGTTATTATCGCTAGAACTGTAATAATTATACTCATTACTTATATTATTAGCAATATAACGTGCATTATTACCCATATTATGTAGTTATTATCGCTAGAACTATAATAAATATACGTATTACTTTCATTATCATCAGTATAACATGCATTATTACCCATATAATGCAGTTATTATCGCTAGAACTGTAATAATTATACTTATTACTTATATTGTTAGCAATATAACGTGCATTATTACCCATATTATGCAGTTATTATCGCTAGAACTATAATAAATATACGTATTACTTTCATTATCATAAATATAACATGCATTATTACCCATATTATGCAGTTATTATCGATAGAACTGTAATAAATATACTTATTACTTTTACTATTATCAATATATCATGCACTACTAGCCATATTTTACTATTATTATCGCTAGAACTATAATAATTATACTTATTACTCCCAATATTATCAATATAACATGCCTTATTACGCATATAATGCAGTTATTATCGCTAGAACTGTAATAAATATACCTACTACTTTCATTATCATCAATATAACATGCATTATTACCCATATTATGTAGTTATTATCGCTAGAACTATAATAAATATACGTATTACTTTCATTATCATCAATATAACATGCATTATTACCCATATAATGCAGTTATTATCGCTAGAACTGTAATAATTATACTTATTACTTATATTGTTAGCAATATAACGTGCATTATTACCCATATAATGCAGTTATTATCGCTAGAACTGTAATAATTATACTTATTACTTATATTGTTAGCAATATAACGTTCATTATTACCCATATAATGCAGTTATTATCGCTAGAAGTGTAATAATTATACTTATTACTCATATTATTATCAATATAACATGCATTATTACCCATATTATGCAGTTATTATCGCTAGAACTATAATAAATATACGTATTACTTTTATTATCATCAATATAACATGCATTATTACCCATATTATGCAGTTATTATCGATAGAACTGTAATAAATTTACTTATTACTTTTATTATTATCAATATAACATGCACTATTTGCCATATTTTACTATTATTATCGCTAGAACTATAATAATTATACTTATTACTCCCGATATTATCAATATAACATGCATTATTACCCATATAATGCAGTTATTATCGCTAGAACTGTAATAATTATACTTATTACTTATATTATTATCAATATAACATGCATTATTACCCATATTATGTAGTTATTATCGCTAGAACTATAATAAATATACGTATTACTTTCATTATCATCAATATAACATGCATTATTACCCATATAATGCAGTTATTATCGCTAGAACTGTAATAATTATACTTATTACTTATATTGTTAGCAATATAACGTGCATTATTACCCATATAATGCAGTTATTATCGCTAGAACTGTAATAATTATACTTATTACTTATATTGTTAGCAATATAACGTTCATTATTACCCATATAATGCAGTTATTATCGCTAGAAGTGTAATAATTATACTTATTACTCATATTATTATCAATATAACATGCATTATTACCCATATTATGCAGTTATTATCGCTAGAACTATAATAAATATACGTATTACTTTTATTATCATCAATATAACATGCATTATTACCCATATTATGCAGTTATTATCGATAGAACTGTAATAAATTTACTTATTACTTTTATTATTATCAATATAACATGCACTATTTGCCATATTTTACTATTATTATCGCTAGAACTATAATAATTATACTTATTACTCCCGATATTATCAATATAACATGCATTATTACCCATATAATGCAGTTATTATCGCTAGAACTGTAATAATTATACTTATTACTTATATTATTATCAATATAACATGCATTATTACCCATATTATGTAGTTATTATCGCTAGAACTATAATAAATATACGTATTACTTTCATTATCATCAATATAACATGCATTATTACCCATATAATGCAGTTATTATCGCTAGAACTGTAATAATTATACTTATTACTTATATTGTTAGCAATATAACGTGCATTATTACCCATATTATGCAGTTATTATCGCTAGAACTATAATAAATATACGTATTACTTTCATTATCATCAGTATAACATGCATTATTACCCACATAATGGAGGTATTATCGCTAGAACTGTAATAATTATACTTATTACTTATATTATTCTCAATATAACATGCATTATTACCCATATTATGCAGTTATTATCGCTAGAACTATAATAAATATACGTATTACTTTCATTATCATCAGTATAACATGCATTATTACCCACATAATGGAGGTATTATCGCTAGAACTGTAATAATTATACTCATTACTTATATTATTAGCAATATAACGTGCATTATTACCCATATTATGCAGTTATTATCGCTAGAACTGTAATAATTAAACTTATTACTTATATCATTATCAATCTAACAATCATTATTACCCATATAATGGAGGTATTATCGCTAGAACTGTAATAAATATACGTATTACTTTCATTATCATCAATATAACATGCATTATTACCCATATAATGCAGTTATTATCGCTAGAACTGTAATAATTATACTTATTACTTATATTGTTAGCAATATAACGTGCATTATTACCCATATAATGCAGTTATTATCGCTAGAACTGTAATAATTATACTCATTACTTATATTATTAGCAATATAACGTGCATTATTACCCATATAATGCAGTTATTATCGCTAGAACTATAATAAATATACGTATTACTTTCATTATCATCAATATAACATGCATTATTACCCATATTATGCAGTTATTATCGATAGAACTGTAATAAATATACTTATTACTTTTACTATTATCAATATATCATGCACTACTAGCCATATTTTTCTATTATTATCGCTAGAACTATAATAATTATACTTATTACTCCCAATATTATCAATATAACATGCCTTATTACGCATATAATGCAGTTATTATCGCTAGAACTGTAATAAATATACTTACTACTTTCATTATCATCAATATAACATGCATTATTACCCATATTATGTAGTTATTATCGCTAGAACTATAATAAATATACGTATTACTTTCATTATCATCAATATAACATGCATTATTACCCATATAATGCAGTTATTATCGCTAGAACTGTAATAATTATACTTATTACTTATATTGTTAGCAATATAACGTGCATTATTACCCATATTATGCAGTTATTATCGCTAGAACTATAATAAATATACGTATTACTTTCATTATCATCAGTATAACATGCATTATTACCCACATAATGGAGGTATTATCGCTAGAACTGTAATAATTATACTCATTACTTATATTATTCTCAATATAACATGCATTATTACCCATATTATGCAGTTATTATCGCTAGAACTATAATAAATATACGTATTACTTTCATTATCATCAATCTAACATGCATTATTACCCATATAATGGAGGTATTATCGCTAGAACTGTAATAATTACATTTATTACTTATATTACTATCAACATAACATGCATTATTACCCATATAATGGAGGTATTATTGCTAGAACTGTAATAATTATACTTATTACTGATATCATTATCAATATAACCTGCATTATTACCCATATAATGGTGGTATTATCGCTAGAACTGTAATAATTATACTTATTACTTATACTATTAGCAATATAACGTGCATTATCACCCATATAATGCAGTTATTATCGCTAGAACTATAATAAATATACGTATTACTTTCATTATCATCAATATAACATGCATTATTACCCATATTATGCAGTTATTATCGATAGAACTGTAATAAATATACTTATTACTTTTACTATTATCAATATATCATGCACTACTAGCTATATTTTACTATTATTATCGCTAGAACTATAATAATTATACTTATTACTCCCAATATTATCAATATAACATGCCTTATTACGCATATAATGCAGTTATTATCGCTAGAACTGTAATAAATATACTTACTACTTTCATTATCATCAATATAACATGCATTATTACCCATATTATGCAGTTATTATCGATAGAACTATAATAATTATACTTATTACTCCCAATATTATCAATATAACATGCCTTATTACGCATATAATGCAGTTATTATCGCTAGAACTGTAATAAATATACTTACTACTTTCATTATCATCAATATAACATGCATTATTACCCATATTATGTAGTTATTATCGCTAGAACTATAATAAATATACGTATTACTTTCATTATCATCAATATAACATGCATTATTACCCATATAATGCAGTTATTATCGCTAGAACTGTAATAATTATACTTATTACTTATATTGTTAGCAATATAACGTGCATTATTACCCATATTATGCAGTTATTATCGCTAGAACTATAATAAATATACGTATTACTTTCATTATCATCAGTATAACATGCATTATTACCCACATAATGGAGGTATTATCGCTAGAACTGTAATAATTATACTCATTACTTATATTATTCTCAATATAACATGCATTATTACCCATATTATGCAGTTATTATCGCTAGAACTATAATAAATATACGTATTACTTTCATTATCATCAGTATAACATGCATTATTACCCACATAATGGAGGTATTATCGCTAGAACTGTAATAATTATACTTATTACTTATATTATTATCAATATGACATGCCTTATTACCCATATAATGCAGTTATTATCGCTAGAACTGTAATAATTAAACTTATTACTTATATCATTATCAATCTAACATGCATTATTACCCATATAATGGAGGTATTATCGCTAGAACTGTAATAATTACACTTATTACTTATATTATTATCAATATAACCTGCATTATTACCCATATAATGGTGGTATTATCGCTAGAACTGTAATAATTATACTTATTACTTATACTATTAGCAATATAACGTGCATTATCACCCATATAATGCAGTTATTATCGCTAGAACCATAATAAATATACGTATTACTTTCATTATCATCAATATAACATGCATTGTTACCCATATTATGCAGTTATTATCGATAGAACTGTAATAAATATACTTATTACTTTTACTATTATCAATATATCATGCACTACTAGCTATATTTTACTATTATTATCGCTAGAACTATAATAATTATACTTATTATTCCCAATATTATCAATATAACATGCCTTATTACGCATATAATGCAGTTATTATCGCTAGAACTGTAATAAATATACTTACTACTTTCATTATCATCAATATAACATGCATTATTACTCATATTATGCAGTTATTATCGATAGAACTGTAATAAATATACTTATTACTTTTACTATTATCAATATATCATGCACTATTAGCCATATTTTACTATTATTATCGCTAGAACTGTAATAATTATACTTATTACTTATATTATTAGCAATATAACGTGCATTATTACCTATATTATGCAGTTATTATCGCTAGAACTGTAACAGTTATACTTATTACTTATATCATTATCAATATAACATGCATTATTACCCATATAATGGAGGTATTATCGCTAGAACTGTAATAATTATACTTATTACTTATACTATTAGCAATATAACGTGCGTTATTACCCATATAATGCAGTTATTATCGCCAGAATTGTAATAATTATACTTATTACTTATATTATTCTCAATATAACATGTATTATTACCCATATTATGCAGTTATTATCGCTAGAAATGTAATAATTATACTTATTACTTAGATTATTATCAATATAACATGCATTATTACCCATATTATGCAGTTATTATCGCTAGAACTGTAATAAATATACGTATTACTTTTATTATCATCAATATAACATGCATTATTACCCATATTATGCCGTTATTATCGATAGAACTGTAATAAATATATTTATTACTTTTATTATTATCAATATAACATGCACTATTTGCCATATTTTACTATTATTATCGCTAAAACTATTATAATTATACTTATTACTCCCAATATTATCAATATAACATGCATTATTACCCATATAATGCAGTTATTATCGCTAGAACTGTAATAATTATACTTATTACTTATATTATTATCAATATAACATGCATTATTACCCATATAATGGAGGTATTATCGCTAGAACTGTAATAATTATACTTTTTACTTATACTATTAGCAATATAACGTGCATTATTACCCATATAATGCAGTTATTATCGCCAGAACTGTAATAATTATACTTATCACTTATATTATCATCAATATAACATGCATTATTACCCATATCATGCAGTTATTATCGATTGAACTGTAATAAATATACTTATTACTTTTATTATTATCAATATAACATGCACTATTTGCCATATTTTACTATTATTATCGCTAGAACTATAATAATTATACTTATTACTTATATTATTCTCAATATAACATGCATTATTACCCATATTATGCAGTTATTATCTCTAGAACCATAATAAATATACTTATTACTCCCAATATTATCAATATAACATGCATTTTTACCCATATAATGCAGTTATTATCGCTAGAACTGTAATAATTATACTTATTACTCATATTATTATCAATATAACATGCATTATTATCCATATAATGCAGTTATTATCGCTGGAGCTGTAATAATTGTACTCATTACTTATATTATTAGCAATATAACCTGCATTATTACCCATATTATGCAGTTATTATCGCTAGAACTGTAATAATTATACTTATTACTTATATCATTATCAATATAACATGCATTATAACCCATATAATAGAGGTATTATCGCTAGAACTGTAATAATTATACTTATTACTTATACTATTAGCAATATAACGTGCATTGTTACCCATATAATGCAGTTATTATCGCCAGAACTGTAATAATTATACTTATTACTTATATTATTCTCAATATAACATGCATTATTACCCATATTATGCAGTTATTATCGCTAGAACTATAATAAATATACATATTACTTTCATTATCATCAATATAACATGCATTATTACCCATATAATAGAGGTATTATCGCTAGAACTGTAATAATTATACTTATTACTAATACTATTAGCAATATAACGTGCATTATTACCCATATAATGCAGTTATTATCGCCAGAACTGTAATAATTATACTTATTACTTATATTATTCTCAATATAACATGCATTATTACCCCCATTATGCAGTTATTATCGCTAGAACTATAATAAATATACGTATTACTTTCATTATCATCAATATAACATGCATTATTACCCATATAATGGAGGTATTATCGCTAGAACTGTAATATTATACTTATTACTTATATTATTATCAATATAACATGCATTATTACCCATATTATGCAGTTATTATCGATAGAACTGTAATAATTATACTTATTACTCATATTATTATCAATATAACATGCATTATTACCCATATAATGCAGTTATTATCGCTAGAGCTGTAATAATTGTACTCATTACTTATATTATTAGCAATATAACCTGCATTATTACCCATATTATGCAGTTATTATCGCTAGAACTGTAATAATTATACTTATTACTTATATCATTATCAATATAACATGCATTATAACCCATATAATAGAGGTATTATCGCTAGAACTGTAATAATTATACTTATTACTTATACTATTAGCAATATAACGTGCATTGTTACCCATATAATGCAGTTATTATCGCCAGAACTGTAATAATTATACTTATTACTTATATTATTCTCAATATAACATGCATTATTACCCATATTATGCAGTTATTATCGCTAGAACTATAATAAATATACGTATTACTTTCATTATCATCAATATAACGTGCATTATTACCCATATAATAGAGGTATTATCGCTAGAACTGTAATAATTATACTTATTACTTATGTTATTATCAATATAACAGGCATTATTACCCATATAATGCAGTTATTATCGCTAGAACTGTAATAATTGTACTCATTACTTATATTATTAGCAATATAACGTGCATTATTACCCATATTATGCAGTTATTATCGCTAGAACTACAATTAATATACGTATTACTTTCATTATCATCAATATAACATGCATTATTACCCATATAATGGAGGTATTATCGCTAGAACTGTAATAATTATACTTATTACTTATATCATTATCAATATAACATGCATTATAACCCATATAATAGAGGTATTATCGCTAGAACTGTAATAATTATACTTATTACTTATACTATTAGCAATATAACGTGCATTGTTACCCATATAATGCAGTTATTATCGCCAGAACTGTAATAATTATACTTATTACTTATATTATTCTCAATATAACATGCATTATTACCCATATTATGCAGTTATTATCGCTAGAACTATAATAAATATACGTATTACTTTCATTATCATCAATATAACGTGCATTATTACCCATATAATAGAGGTATTATCGCTAGAACTGTAATAATTATACTTATTACTTATGTTATTATCAATATAACAGGCATTATTACCCATATAATGCAGTTATTATCGCTAGAACTGTAATAATTGTACTCATTACTTATATTATTAGCAATATAACGTGCATTATTACCCATATTATGCAGTTATTATCGCTAGAACTACAATTAATATACGTATTACTTTCATTATCATCAATATAACATGCATTATTACCCATATAATGGAGGTATTATCGCTAGAACTGTAATAATTATACTTATTACTTATATTATTATCAATATAACATGCATTATTACCCATATTATGCAGTTATTATCTCTAGAACCATAATAAATATACTCGTTACTCCCAATATTATCAATGTAACATGCATTATTACCCATATAATGCAGTTATTATCGCTAGAACTGTAATAATTATACTTATTACTTATATTGTTAGCCATATAACGTGCATTATTACCCATATAATGCAGTTATTATCGCTAGAAGTGTAATAATTATACTTATTACTCATATTATTATCAATATAACATGCATTATTACCCATATTATGCAGTTATTATCGCTAGAACTATAATAAATGTACGTATTACTTTCATTATCATCAATATAACATGCATTATTACCCATATTATGCAGTTATTATCGATAGAACTGTAATAAATATACTTATTACTTTTACTATTATTAATATATCATGCACTACTAGCCATATTTTACTATTATTATCGCTAGAACTATAATAATTATACTTATTACTCCCAATATTATCAATATAACATGCCTTATTACGCATATAATGCAGTTATTATCGCTAGAAATGTAATAAATATACTTACGACTTTCATTATCATCAATATAACATGCATTATTACCCATATTATGTAGTTATTATCGCTAGAACTATAATAAATATACGTATTACTTTCATTATCATCAATATAACATGCATTATTACCCATATAATGCAGTTATTATCGCGAGAACTGTAATAATTATACTTATTACTTATATTTTTAGCAATATAACGTGCATTATTACCCATATTATGCAGTTATTATCGCTAGAACTATAATAAATATACGTATTACTTTCATTATCATCAGTATAACATGCATTATTACCCACATAATGGAGGTATTATCGCTAGAACTGTAATAATTATACTTATTACTTATATTTTTCTCAATATAACATGCATTATTACCCACATAATGGAGGTATTATCGCTAGAACTGTAATAATTATACTTATTACTTATATTATTATCAATATAACATGCCTTATTACCCATATAATGCAGTTATTATCGCTAGAACTGTAATAATTAAACTTATTACTTATATCATTATCAATCTAACATGCATTATTACCCATATAATGGAGGTATTATCGCTAGAACTGTAATAATTACACTTATTACTTATATTATTATCAACATAACATGCATTATTACCCATATAATGGAGGTATTATTGCTAGAACTCTAATAATTATACTTATTACTGATATCATTATCAATATAACCTGCATTATTACCCATATAATGGAGGTATTATAGCTAGAACTGTAATAATTATACTTATTACTTATACTATTAGCAATATAACGTGCATTGTCACCCATATAATGCAGTTATTATCGCTAGAACTATAATAAATATACGTATTACTTTCATTATCATCAATATAACATGCATTATTACCCATATTATGCAGTTATTATCGATAGAACTGTAATAAACATACTTATTACTTTTACTATTATCAATATATCATGCACTACTAGCCATATTTTACTATTATTATCGCTAGAACTATAATAATTATACTTATTACTCCCAATATTATCAATATAACATGCCTTATTACGCATATAATGCAGTTATTATCGCTAGAACTGTAATAAATATACTTACTACTTTCATTATCATCAATATAACATGCATTATTACCCATATTATGCAGTTATTATCGATAGAACTGTAATAAATATACTTATTACTTTTACTGTTATCAATATATCATGCACTATTAGCCATATTTTACTATTATTATCGCTAGAACTGTAATAATTATACTTATTACTCCCAATATTATCAATATAACATGCATTATTACCCATATAATGCAGTTATTATCGCTAGAACTGTAATAATTATACTTATTACTTATATTATTATCAATATAACATGCATTATTACCCATATAATGGAGGTATTATCGCTAGAACTGTAATAATTATACTTATTACTTATACTATTAGCAATATAACGTGCATTATTACCCATATAATGCAGTTATTATCGCCAGAACTGTAATAATTATACTTATCACTTATACTATTCTCAATATAACATGCATTATTACCCATATTATGCAGTTATTATCGCTAGAACTATAATAAATATACGTATTACTTTTATTATCATCAATATAACATGCATTATTACCCATATCATGCAGTTATTATCGATAGAACTGTAATAAATATACTTATTACTTTTATTATTATCAATATAACATGCACTATTTGCCATATTTTACTATTATTATCGCTAGAACTATAATAATTATACTTATTACTCCCGATATTATCAATATAACATGCATTATTACCCATATAATGCAGTTATTATCGCTAGAACTGTAATAATTATACTTATTACTAATGTTATTATCAATATAACATGCATTATTACCCATATAATGCAGTTATTATCGCTAGAACTGTAATAATTATACTTATTACTTATATTGTTAGCCATATAACGTGCATTATTACCCATATAATGCAGTTATTATCGCTAGAAGTGTAATAATTATACTTATTACTCATATTATTATCAATATAACATGCATTATTACCCATATTATGCAGTTATTATCGCTAGAACTATAATAAATATACGTATTACTTTCATTATCATCAATATAACATGCATTATTACCCATATTATGCAGTTATTATCGATAGAACTGTAATAAATATACTTATTACTTTTACTATTATCAATATATCATGCACTACTAGCCATATTTTACTATTATTATCGCTAGAACTATAATAATTATACTTATTACTCCCAATATTATCAATATAACATGCCTTATTACGCATATAATGCAGTTATTATCGCTAGAACTGTAATAAATATACTTACTACTTTCATTATCATCAATATAACATGCATTATTACCCATATTATGTAGTTATTATCGCTAGAGCTATAATAAATATACGTATTACTTTCATTATCATCAATATAACATGCATTATTACCCATATAATGCAGTTATTATCGCTAGAACTGTAATAATTATACTTATTACTTATATTTTTAGCAATATAACGTGCATTATTACCCATATTATGCAGTTATTATCGCTAGAACTATAATAAATATACGTATTACTTTCATTATCATCAGTATAACATGCATTATAACCCACATAATGGAGGTATTATCGCTAGAACTGTAATAATTATACTTATTACTTATATTATTCTCAGTATAACATGCATTATTACCCATATTATGCAGTTATTATCGCTAGAACTATAATAAATATACGTATTACTTTCATTATCATCAGTATAACATGCATTATTACCCACATAATGGAGGTATTATCGCTAGAACTGTAATAATTATACTTATTACTTATATTATTATCAATATAACATGCCTTATTACCCATATAATGCAGTTATTATCGCTAGAACTGTAATAATTAAACTTATTACTTATATCATTATCAATCTAACATGCATTATTACCCATATAATGGAGGTATTATCGCTAGAACTGTAATAATTACACTTATTACTTATATTATTATCAACATAACATGCATTATTACCCATATAATGGAGGTATTATTGCTAGAACTGTAATAATTATACTTATTACTGATATCATTATCAATTTAGCCTGCATTATTACCCATATAATGGAGGTATTATAGCTAGAACTGTAATAATTATACTTATTACTTATACTATTAGCAATATAACGTGCATTGTCACCCATATAATGCAGTTATTATCGCTAGAACTATAATAAATATACGTATTACTTTCATTATCATCAATATAACATGCATTATTACCCATATTATGCAGTTATTATCGATAGAACTGTAATAAATATACTTATTACTTTTACTATTATCAATATATCATGCACTACTAGCCATATTTTACTATTATTATCGCTAGAACTATAATAATTATACTTATTACTCCCAATATTATCAATATAACATGCCTTATTACGCATATAATGCAGTTATTATCGCTAGAACTGTAATAAATATACTTACTACTTTCATTATCATCAATATAACATGCATTATTACCCATATTATGCAGTTATTATCGATAGAACTGTAATAAATATACTTATTACTTTTACTATTATCAATATATCATGCACTATTAGCCATATTTTACTATTATTATCGCTAGAACTGGAATAATTATACTTATTACTCCCAATATTATCAATATAACATGCATTATTACCCATATAATGCAGTTATTATCGCTAGAACTGTAATAATTATACTTATTACTTATATTACTATAAATATAACATGCATTATTACCCATATAATGGAGGTATTATCGCTAGAACTGTAATAATTATACTTATTACTTATACTATTAGCAATATAACGTGCATTATTACCCATATAATGCAGTTATTATCGCCAGAACTGTAATAATTATACTTATCACTTATATTATTCTCAATATAACATGCATTATTACCCATATTATGCAGTTATTATCGCTAGAACTATAATAAATATACGCATTACTTTTATTATCATCAATATAACATGCATTATTACCCATATCATGCAGTTATTATCGATAGAACTGTAATAAATATACTTATTACTTTTATTATTATCAATATAACATGCACTATTTGCCATATTTTACTATTATTATCGCTAGAACTATAATAATTATACTTATTACTCCCGATATTATCAATATAACATGCATTATTACCCATATAATGCAGTTATTATCGCTAGAACTGTAATAATTATACTTATTACTTATGTTATTATCAATATAACAGGCATTATTACCCATATTATGCAGTTATTATCGCTAGAACTACAATTAATATACGTATTACTTTCATTATCATCAATATAACATGCATTATTACCCATATAATGGAGGTATTATCGCTAGAACTGTAATAATTATACTTATTACTTATATTATTATCAATATAACATGCATTATTACCCATATTATGCAGTTATTATCTCTAGAACCATAATAAATATACTCGTTACTCCCAATATTATCAATGTAACATGCATTATTACCCATATAATGCAGTTATTATCGCTAGAACTGTAATAATTATACTTATTACTTATATTGTTAGCCATATAACGTGCATTATTACCCATATAATGCAGTTATTATCGCTAGAAGTGTAATAATTATACTTATTACTCATATTATTATCAATATAACATGCATTATTACCCATATTATGCAGTTATTATCGCTAGAACTATAATAAATATACGTATTACTTTCATTATCATCAATATAACATGCATTATTACCCATATTATGCAGTTATTATCGATAGAACTGTAATAAATATACTTATTACTTTTACTATTATTAATATATCATGCACTACTAGCCATATTTTACTATTATTATCGCTAGAACTATAATAATTATACTTATTACTCCCAATATTATCAATATAACATGCCTTATTACGCATATAATGCAGTTATTATCGCTAGAAATGTAATAAATATACTTACGACTTTCATTATCATCAATATAACATGCATTATTACCCATATTATGTAGTTATTATCGCTAGAACTATAATAAATATACGTATTACTTTCATTATCATCAATATAACATGCATTATTACCCATATAATGCAGTTATTATCGCGAGAACTGTAATAATTATACTTATTACTTATATTTTTAGCAATATAACGTGCATTATTACCCATATTATGCAGTTATTATCGCTAGAACTATAATAAATATACGTATTACTTTCATTATCATCAGTATAACATGCATTATTACCCACATAATGGAGGTATTATCGCTAGAACTGTAATAATGATACTTATTACTTATATTTTTCTCAATATAACATGCATTATTACCCACATAATGGAGGTATTATCGCTAGAACTGTAATAATTATACTTATTACTTATATTATTATCAATATAACATGCCTTATTACCCATATAATGCAGTTATTATCGCTAGAACTGTAATAATTATACTTATTACTGATATCATTATCAATATAACCTGCATTATTACCCATATAATGGAGGTATTATAGCTAGAACTGTAATAATTATACTTATTACTTATATTATTATCAACATAACATGCATTATTACCCATATAATGGAGGTATTATTGCTAGAACTCTAATAATTATACTTATTACTGATATCATTATCAATATAACCTGCATTATTACCCATATAATGGAGGTATTATAGCTAGAACTGTAATAATTATACTTATTACTTATACTATTAGCAATATAACGTGCATTGTCACCCATATAATGCAGTTATTATCGCTAGAACTATACTAAATATACGTATTACTTTCATTATCATCAATATAACATGCATTATTACCCATATTATGCAGTTATTATCGATAGAACTGTAATAAACATACTTATTACTTTTACTATTATCAATATATCATGCACTACTAGCCATATTTTACTATTATTATCGCTAGAACTATAATAATTATACTTATTACTCCCAATATTATCAATATAACATGCCTTATTACGCATATAATGCAGTTATTATCGCTAGAACTGTAATAAATATACTTACTACTTTCATTATCATCAATATAACATGCATTATTACCCATATTATGCAGTTATTATCGATAGAACTGTAATAAATATACTTATTACTTTTACTGTTATCAATATATCATGCACTATTAGCCATATTTTACTATTATTATCGCTAGAACTGTAATAATTATACTTATTACTCCCAATATTATCAATATAACATGCATTATTACCCATATAATGCAGTTATTATCGCTAGAACTGTAATAATTATACTTATTACTTATATTATTATCAATATAACATGCATTATTACCCATATAATGGAGGTATTATCGCTAGAACTGTAATAATTATACTTATTACTTATACTATTAGCAATATAACGTGCATTATTACCCATATAATGCAGTTATTATCGCCAGAACTGTAATAATTATACTTATCACTTATACTATTCTCAATATAACATGCATTATTACCCATATTATGCAGTTATTATCGCTAGAACTATAATAAATATACGTATTACTTTTATTATCATCAATATAACATGCATTATTACCCATATCATGCAGTTATTATCGATAGAACTGTAATAAATATACTTATTACTTTTATTATTATCAATATAACATGCACTATTTGCCATATTTTACTATTATTATCGCTAGAACTATAATAATTATACTTATTACTCCCGATATTATCAATATAACATGCATTATTACCCATATAATGCAGTTATTATCGCTAGAACTGTAATAATTATACTTATTACTAATGTTATTATCAATATAACATGCATTATTACCCATATAATGCAGTTATTATCGCTAGAACTGTAATAATTATACTTATTACTTATATTGTTAGCCATATAACGTGCATTATTACCCATATAATGCAGTTATTATCGCTAGAAGTGTAATAATTATACTCATTACTCATATTATTATCAATATAACATGCATTATTACCCATATTATGCAGTTATTATCGCTAGAACTATAATAAATATACGTATTACTTTCATTATCATCAATATAACATGCATTATTACCCATATTATGCAGTTATTATCGATAGAACTGTAATAAATATACTTATTACTTTTACTATTATCAATATATCATGCACTACTAGCCATATTTTACTATTATTATCGCTAGAACTATAATAATTATACTTATTACTCCCAATATTATCAATATAACATGCCTTATTACGCATATAATGCAGTTATTATCGCTAGAACTGTAATAAATATACTTACTACTTTCATTATCATCAATATAACATGCATTATTACCCATATTATGTAGTTATTATCGCTAGAGCTATAATAAATATACGTATTACTTTCATTATCATCAATATAACATGCATTATTACCCATATAATGCAGTTATTATCGCTAGAACTGTAATAATTATACTTATTACTTATATTTTTAGCAATATAACGTGCATTATTACCCATATTATGCAGTTATTATCGCTAGAACTATAATAAATATACGTATTACTTTCATTATCATCAATATAACATGCATTATTACCCATATTATGCAGTTATTATCGATAGAACTGTAATAAATATACTTATTACTTTTACTATTATCAATATATCATGCACTACTAGCCATATTTTACTATTATTATCGCTAGAACTATAATAATTATACTTATTACTCCCAATATTATCAATATAACATGCCTTATTACGCATATAATGCAGTTATTATCGCTAGAACTGTAATAAATATACTTACTACTTTCATTATCATCAATATAACATGCATTATTACCCATATTATGCAGTTATTATCGATAGAACTGTAATAAATATACTTATTACTTTTACTATTATCAATATATCATGCACTATTAGCCATATTTTACTATTATTATCGCTAGAACTGGAATAATTATACTTATTACTCCCAATATTATCAATATAACATGCATTATTACCCATATAATGCAGTTATTATCGCTAGAACTGTAATAATTATACTTATTACTTATATTACTATAAATATAACATGCATTATTACCCATATAATGGAGGTATTATCGCTAGAACTGTAATAATTATACTTATTACTTATACTATTAGCAATATAACGTGCATTATTACCCATATAATGCAGTTATTATCGCCAGAACTGTAATAATTATACTTATCACTTATATTATTCTCAATATAACATGCATTATTACCCATATTATGCAGTTATTATCGCTAGAACTATAATAAATATACGCATTACTTTTATTATCATCAATATAACATGCATTATTACCCATATCATGCAGTTATTATCGATAGAACTGTAATAAATATACTTATTACTTTTATTATTATCAATATAACATGCACTATTTGCCATATTTTACTATTATTATCGCTAGAACTATAATAATTATACTTATTACTCCCGATATTATCAATATAACATGCATTATTACCCATATAATGCAGTTATTATCGCTAGAACTGTAATAATTATACTTATTACTTATGTTATTATCAATATAACAGGCATTATTACCCATATAATGCAGTTATTATCGCTAGAACTGTAATAATTGTACTCATTACTTATATTATTAGCAATATAACGTGCATTATTACCCATATTATGCAGTTATTATCGCTAGAACTATAATAAATATACGTATTACTTTCATTATCATCAATATAACATGCATTATTACCCATATAATGGAGGTATTATCGCTAGAACTGTAATAATTATACTTATTACTTATATTATTATCAATATAACATGCATTATTACCCATATTATGCAGTTATTATCGACAGAACTGTAATAAATACACTTACTACTTTTACTATTATCAATATATCATGCACTATTAGCCATATTTTACTATTATTATCACTAGAGCTATAATAATTATACTTATTACTCCCGATGTTATCAATATAACATGCCTTATTACCCATATAATGCTGTTATTATCGCTAGAACTGTAATAATTATACTTATTACTTATATTATTCTCAATATAACATGCATTATTACCCATATTATGCAGTTATTATCTCTAGAACCATAATGAATATATTTATTACTCCCAATATTATCAATATAACATGCATTTTTACCCATATAATGCAGTTATTATCGCTAGAACTGTAATAATTATACTTATTACTCATATTATTATCAATATAACATGCATTATTATCCATATAATGCAGTTATTATCGCTGGAGCTGTAATAATTGTACTCATTACTTATATTATTAGCAATATAACCTGCATTATTACCCATATTATGCAGTTATTATCGCTAGAACTGTAATAATTATACTTATTACTTATATCATTATCAATATAACATGCATTATAACCCATATAATAGAGGTATTATCGCTAGAACTGTAATAATTATACTTATTACTTATACTATTAGCAATATAACGTGCATTGTTACCCATATAATGCAGTTATTATCGCCAGAACTGTAATAATTATACTTATTACTTATATTATTCTCAATATAACACGCATTATTACCCATATTATGCAGTTATTATCGCTAGAACTATAATAAATATACGTATTACTTTCATTATCATCAATATAACATGCATTATTACCCATATAATAGAGGTATTATCGCTAGAACTGTAATAATTATACTTATTACTTATACTATTAGCAATATAACGTGCATTATTACCCATATAATGCAGTTATTATCGCCAGAACTGTAATAATTATACTTATTACTTATATTATTCTCAATATAACATGCATTATTACCCCCATTATGCAGTTATTATCGCTAGAACTATAATAAATATACGTATTACTTTCATTATCATCAATATAACATGCATTATTACCCATATAATGGAGGTATTATCGCTAGAACTGTAATAATTATACTTATTACTTATATTATTATCAATATAACATGCATTATTATCCATATAATGCAGTTATTATCGCTGGAGCTGTAATAATTGTACTCATTACTTATATTATTAGCAATATAACCTGCATTATTACCCGTATTATGCAGTTATTATCGCTAGAACTGTAATAATTATACTTATTACTTATATCATTATCAATATAACATGCATTATAACCCATATAATAGAGGTATTATCGCTAGAACTGTAATAATTATACTTATTACTTATACTATTAGCAATATAACGTGCATTGTTACCCATATAATGCAGTTATTATCGCCAGAACTGTAATAATTATACTTATTACTTATATTATTCTCAATATAAGATGCATTATTACCCATATTATGCAGTTATTATCGCTAGAACTATAATAAATATACGTATTACTTTCATTATCATCAATATAACATGCATTATTACCCATATTATGCAGTTATTATCGATAAAACTGTAATAAATATACTTATTACTTTTACTATTATCAATATATCATGCACTACTAGCCATATTTTACTATTATTATCGCTAGAACTATAATAATTATACTTATTACTACCAATATTATCAATATAACATGCCTTATTACGCATATAATGCAGTTATTATCGCTAGAACTGTAATAAATATACTTACTACTTTCATTATCATCAATATAACATGCATTATTACCCATATTATGTAGTTATTATCGCTAGAGCTATAATAAATATACGTATTACTTTCATTATCATCAATATAACATGCATTATTACCCATATAATGCAGTTATTATCGCTAGAACTGTAATAATTATACTTATTACTTATATTTTTAGCAATATAACGTGCATTATTACCCATATTATGCAGTTATTATCGCTAGAACTATAATAAATATACGTATTACTTTCATTATCATCAGTATAACATGCATTATTACCCACATAATGGAGGTATTATCGCTAGAACTGTAATAATTATACTTATTACTTATATTATTCTCAATATAACATGCATTATTACCCATATTATGCAGTTATTATCGCTAGAACTATAATAAATATACGTATTACTTTCATTATCATCAGTATAACATGCATTATTACCCACATAATGGAGGTATTATCGCTAGAACTGTAATAATTATACTTATTACTTATATTATTATCAATATAACATGCCTTATTACCCATATAATGCAGTTATTATCGCTAGAACTGTAATAATTAAACTTATTACTTATATCATTATCAATCTAACATGCATTATTACCCATATAATGGAGGTATTATCGCTAGAACTGTAATAATTACACTTATTACTTATATTATTATCAACATAACATGCATTATTACCCATATAATGGAGGTATTATTGCTAGAACTGTAATAATTATACTTATTACTGATATCATTATCAATTTAACCTGCATTATTACCCATATAATAGAGGTATTATAGCTAGAACTGTAATAATTATACTTATTACTTATACTATTAGCAATATAACGTGCATTGTCACCCATATAATGCAGTTATTATCGCTAGAACTATAATAAATATACGTATTACTTTCATTATCATCAATATAACATGCATTATTACCCATATTATGCAGTTATTATCGATAGAACTGTAATAAATATACTTATTACTTTCACTATTATCAATATATCATGCACTACTAGCCATATTTTACTATTATTATCGCTAGAACTATAATAATTATACTTATTACTCCCAATATTATCAATATAACATGCCTTATTACGCATATAATGCAGTTATTATCGCTAGAACTGTAATAAATATACTTACTACTTTCATTATCATCAATATAACATGCATTATTATCCATATTATGCAGTTATTATCGATAGAACTGTAATAAATATACTTATTACTTTTACTATTATCAATATATCATGCACTATTAGCCATATTTTACTATTATTATCGCTAGAACTGTAATAATTATACTTATTACTCCCAATATTATCAATATAACATGCATTATTACCCATATAATGCAGTTATTATCGCTAGAACTGTAATAATTATACTTATTACTTATATTATTATAAATATAACATGCATTATTACCCATATAATGGAGGTATTATCGCTAGAACTGTAATAATTATACTTATTACTTATACTATTAGCAATATAACGTGCATTATTACCCATATAATGCAGTTATTATCGCCAGAACTGTAATAATTATACTTATCACTTATATTATTCTCAATATAACATGCATTATTACCCATATTATGCAGTTATTATCGCTAGAACTATAATAAATATACGCATTACTTTTATTATCATCAATATAACATGCATTATTACCCATATCATGCAGTTATTATCGATAGAACTGTAATAAATATACTTATTACTTTTATTATTATCAATATAACATGCACTATTTGCCATATTTTACTATTATTATCGCTAGAACTATAATAATTATACTTATTACTCCCGATATTATCAATATAACATGCATTATTACCCATATAATGCAGTTATTATCGCTAGAACTGTAATAATTATACTTATTACTTATATTATTCTCAATATAACATGCATTATTACCCATATTATGCAGTTATTATCTCTAGAACCATAATGAATATATTTATTACTCCCAATATTATCAATATAACATGCATTTTTACCCATATAATGCAGTTATTATCGCTAGAACTGTAATAATTATACTTATTACTCATATTATTATCAATATAACATGCATTATTATCCATATAATGCAGTTATTATCGCTGGAGCTGTAATAATTGTACTCATTACTTATATTATTAGCAATATAACCTGCATTATTACCCATATTATGCAGTTATTATCGCTAGAACTGTAATAATTATACTTATTACTTATATCATTATCAATATAACATGCATTATAACCCATATAATAGAGGTATTATCGCTAGAACTGTAATAATTATACTTATTACTTATACTACTAGCAATATAACGTGCATTGTTACCCATATAATGCAGTTATTATCGCCAGAACTGTAATAATTATACTTATTACTTATATTATTCTCAATATAACACGCATTATTACCCATATTATGCAGTTATTATCGCTAGAACTATAATAAATATACGTATTACTTTCATTATCATCAATATAACATGCATTATTACCCATATTATGCAGTTATTATCGATAGAACTGTAATAAATATACTTATTACTTTTACTATTATCAATATATCATGCACTACTAGCCATATTTTACTATTATTATCGCTAGAACTATAATAATTATACTTATTACTCCCAATATTATCAATATAACATGCCTTATTACCCATATAATGGAGGTATTATCGCTAGAACTGTAATAATTATACTTATTACTTATACTATTAGCAATATAACGTGCATTATTACCCATATAATGCAGTTATTATCGCCAGAACTGTAATAATTATACTTATCACTTATATTATTCTCAATATAACATGCATTATTACCCATATTATGCAGTTATTATCGCTAGAACTATAATAAATATACGCATTACTTTTATTATCATCAATATAACATGCATTATTACCCATATCATGCAGTTATTATCGATAGAACTGTAATAAATATACTTATTACTTTTATTATTATCAATATAACATGCACTATTTGCCATATTTTACTATTATTATCGCTAGAACTATAATAATTATACTTATTACTCCCGATATTATCAATATAACATGCATTATTACCCATATAATGCAGTTATTATCGCTAGAACTGTAATAATTATACTTATTACTTATGTTATTATCAATATAACAGGCATTATTACCCATATAATGCAGTTATTATCGCTAGAACTGTAATAATTGTACTCATTACTTATATTATTAGCAATATAACGTGCATTATTACCCATATTATGCAGTTATTATCGCTAGAACTATAATAAATATACGTATTACTTTCATTATCATCAATATAACATGCATTATTACCCATATAATGGAGGTATTATCGCTAGAACTGTAATAATTATACTTATTACTTATATTATTATCAATATAACATGCATTATTACCCATATTATGCAGTTATTATCGACAGAACTGTAATAAATACACTTACTACTTTTACTATTATCAATATATCATGCACTATTAGCCATATTTTACTATTATTATCACTAGAGCTATAATAATTATACTTATTACTCCCGATGTTATCAATATAACATGCCTTATTACCCGTATAATGCAGTTATTATCGCTAGAACTGTAATAATTATACTTATTACTTATATTATTCTCAATATAACATGCATTATTACCCATATTATGCAGTTATTATCTCTAGAACCATAATGAATATATTTATTACTCCCAATATTATCAATATAACATGCATTTTTACCCATATAATGCAGTTATTATCGCTAGAACTGTAATAATTATACTTATTACTCATATTATTATCAATATAACATGCATTATTATCCATATAATGCAGTTATTATCGCTGGAGCTGTAATAATTGTACTCATTACTTATATTATTAGCAATATAACCTGCATTATTACCCATATTATGCAGTTATTATGGCTAGAACTGTAATACTTATACTTATTACTTATATCATTATCAATATAACATGCATTATAACCCATATAATAGAGGTATTATCGCTAGAACTGTAATAATTATACTTATTACTTATACTATTAGCAATATAACGTGCATTGTTACCCATATAATGCAGTTATTATCGCCAGAACTGTAATAAATACACTTACTACTTTTACTATTATCAATATATCATGCACTATTAGCCATATTTTACTATTATTATCACTAGAGCTATAATAATTATACTTATTACTCCCGATGTTATCAATATAACATGCCTTATTACCCATATAATGCAGTTATTATCGCTAGAACTGTAATAATTATACTTATTACTTATATTATTCTCAATATAACATGCATTATTACCCATATTATGCAGTTATTATCTCTAGAACCATAATGAATATATTTATTACTCCCAATATTATCAATATAACATGCATTTTTACCCATATAATGCAGTTATTATCGCTAGAACTGTAATAATTATACTTATTACTCATATTATTATCAATATAACATGCATTATTATCCATATAATGCAGTTATTATCGCTGGAGCTGTAATAATTGTACTCATTACTTATATTATTAGCAATATAACCTGCATTATTACCCATATTATGCAGTTATTATCGCTAGAACTGTAATAATTATACTTATTACTTATATCATTATCAATATAACATGCATTATAACCCATATAATAGAGGTATTATCGCTAGAACTGTAATAATTATACTTATTACTTATACTATTAGCAATATAACGTGCATTATTACCCATATAATGCAGTTATTATCGCCAGAACTGTAATAATTATACTTATTACTTATATTATTCTCAATATAACATGCATTATTACCCCCATTATGCAGTTATTATCGCTAGAACTATAATAAATATACGTATTACTTTCATTATCATCAATATAACATGCATTATTACCCATATAATGGAGGTATTATCGCTAGAACTGTAATAATTATACTTATTACTTATATTATTATCAATATAACATGCATTATTATCCATATAATGCAGTTATTATCGCTGGAGCTGTAATAATTGTACTCATTACTTATATTATTAGCAATATAACCTGCATTATTACCCGTATTATGCAGTTATTATCGCTAGAACTGTAATAATTATACTTATTACTTATATCATTATCAATATAACATGCATTATAACCCATATAATAGAGGTATTATCGCTAGAACTGTAATAATTATACTTATTACTTATACTATTAGCAATATAACGTGCATTGTTACCCATATAATGCAGTTATTATCGCCAGAACTGTAATAATTATACTTATTACTTATATTATTCTCAATATAAGATGCATTATTACCCATATTATGCAGTTATTATCGCTAGAACTATAATAAATATACGTATTACTTTCATTATCATCAATATAACATGCATTATTACCCATATTATGCAGTTATTATCGATAGAACTGTAATAAATATACTTATTACTTTTACTATTATCAATATATCATGCACTACTAGCCATATTTTACTATTATTATCGCTAGAACTATAATAATTATACTTATTACTACCAATATTATCAATATAACATGCCTTATTACGCATATAATGCAGTTATTATCGCTAGAACTGTAATAAATATACTTACTACTTTCATTATCATCAATATAACATGCATTATTACCCATATTATGTAGTTATTATCGCTAGAGCTATAATAAATATACGTATTACTTTCATTATCATCAATATAACATGCATTATTACCCATATAATGCAGTTATTATCGCTAGAACTGTAATAATTATACTTATTACTTATATTTTTAGCAATATAACGTGCATTATTACCCATATTATGCAGTTATTATCGCTAGAACTATAATAAATATACGTATTACTTTCATTATCATCAGTATAACATGCATTATTACCCACATAATGGAGGTATTATCGCTAGAACTGTAATAATTATACTTATTACTTATATTATTCTCAATATAACATGCATTATTACCCATATTATGCAGTTATTATCGCTAGAACTATAATAAATATACGTATTACTTTCATTATCATCAGTATAACATGCATTATTACCCACATAATGGAGGTATTATCGCTAGAACTGTAATAATTATACTTATTACTTATATTATTATCAATATAACATGCCTTATTACCCATATAATGCAGTTATTATCGCTAGAACTGTAATAATTAAACTTATTACTTATATCATTATCAATCTAACATGCATTATTACCCATATAATGGAGGTATTATCGCTAGAACTGTAATAATCACACTTATTACTTATATTATTATCAACATAACATGCATTATTACCCATATAATGGAGGTATTATTGCTAGAACTGTAATAATTATACTTATTACTGATATCATTATCAATTTAACCTGCATTATTACCCATATAATGGAGGTATTATAGCTAGAACTGTAATAATTATACTTATTACTTATACTATTAGCAATATAACGTGCATTGTCACCCATATAATGCAGTTATTATCGCTAGAACTATAATAAATATACGTATTACTTTCATTATCATCAATATAACATGCATTATTACCCATATTATGCAGTTATTATCGATAGAACTGTAATAAATATACTTATTACTTTTACTATTATCAATATATCATGCACTACTAGCCATATTTTACTATTATTATCGCTAGAACTATAATAATTATACTTATTACTCCCAATATTATCAATATAACATGCCTTATTACGCATATAATGCAGTTATTATCGCTAGAACTGTAATAAATATACTTACTACTTTCATTATCATCAATATAACATGCATTATTACCCATATTATGCAGTTATTATCGATAGAACTGTAATAAATATACTTATTACTTTTACTATTATCAATATATCATGCACTATTAGCCATATTTTACTATTATTATCGCTAGAACTGTAATAATTATACTTATTACTCCCAATATTATCAATATAACATGCATTATTACCCATATAATGCAGTTATTATCGCTAGAACTGCAATAATTATACTTATTACTTATATTATTATAAATATAACATGCATTATTACCCATATAATGGAGGTATTATCGCTAGAACTGTAATAATTATACTTATTACTTATACTATTAGCAATATAACGTGCATTATTACCCATATTATGCAGTTATTATCGCTAGAACTATAATAAATATACGCATTACTTTTATTATCATCAATATAACATGCATTATTACCCATATCATGCAGTTATTATCGATAGAACTGTAATAAATATACTTATTACTTTTATTATTATCAATATAACATGCACTATTTGCCATATTTTACTATTATTATCGCTAGAACTATAATAATTATACTTATTACTCCCGATATTAGCAATATAACATGCATTATTACCCATATAATGCAGTTATTATCGCTAGAACTGTAATAATTATACTTATTACTTATGTTATTATCAATATAACAGGCATTATTACCCATATAATGCAGTTATTATCGCTAGAACTGTAATAATTGTACTCATTACTTATATTATTAGCAATATAACGTGCATTATTACCCATATTATGCAGTTATTATCGCTAGAACTATAATAAATATACGTATTACTTTCATTATCATCAATATAACATGCATTATTACCCATATAATGGAGGTATTATCGCTAGAACTGTAATAATTATACTTATTACTTATATTATTATCAATATAACATGCATTATTACCCATATTATGCAGTTATTATCGCTAGAACTATAATAAATATACGTATTACTTTCATTATCATCAGTATAACATGCATTATTACCCACATAATGGAGGTATTATCGCTAGAACTGTAATAATTATACTTATTACTTATATTATTATCAATATAACATGCCTTATTACCCATATAATGCAGTTATTATCGCTAGAACTGTAATAATTAAACTTATTACTTATATCATTATCAATCTAACATGCATTATTACCCATATAATGGAGGTATTATCGCTAGAACTGTAATAATCACACTTATTACTTATATTATTATCAACATAACATGCATTATTACCCATATAATGGAGGTATTATTGCTAGAACTGTAATAATTATACTTATTACTGATATCATTATCAATTTAACCTGCATTATTACCCATATAATGGAGGTATTATAGCTAGAACTGTAATAATTATACTTATTACTTATACTATTAGCAATATAACGTGCATTGTCACCCATATAATGCAGTTATTATCGCTAGAACTATAATAAATATACGTATTACTTTCATTATCATCAATATAACATGCATTATTACCCATATTATGCAGTTATTATCGATAGAACTGTAATAAATATACTTATTACTTTTACTATTATCAATATATCATGCACTACTAGCCATATTTTACTATTATTATCGCTAGAACTATAATAATTATACTTATTACTCCCAATATTATCAATATAACATGCCTTATTACGCATATAATGCAGTTATTATCGCTAGAACTGTAATAAATATACTTACTACTTTCATTATCATCAATATAACATGCATTATTACCCATATTATGCAGTTATTATCGATAGAACTGTAATAAATATACTTATTACTTTTACTATTATCAATATATCATGCACTATTAGCCATATTTTACTATTATTATCGCTAGAACTGTAATAATTATACTTATTACTCCCAATATTATCAATATAACATGCATTATTACCCATATAATGCAGTTATTATCGCTAGAACTGCAATAATTATACTTATTACTTATATTATTATAAATATAACATGCATTATTACCCATATAATGGAGGTATTATCGCTAGAACTGTAATAATTATACTTATTACTTATACTATTAGCAATATAACGTGCATTATTACCCATATAATGCAGTTATTATCGCCAGAACTGTAATAATTATACTTATCACTTATATTATTCTCAATATAACATGCATTATTACCCATATTATGCAGTTATTATCGCTAGAACTATAATAAATATACGCATTACTTTTATTATCATCAATATAACATGCATTATTACCCATATCATGCAGTTATTATCGATAGAACTGTAATAAATATACTTATTACTTTTATTATTATCAATATAACATGCACTATTTGCCATATTTTACTATTATTATCGCTAGAACTATAATAATTATACTTATTACTCCCGATATTAGCAATATAACATGCATTATTACCCATATAATGCAGTTATTATCGCTAGAACTGTAATAATTATACTTATTACTTATGTTATTATCAATATAACAGGCATTATTACCCATATAATGCAGTTATTATCGCTAGAACTGTAATAATTGTACTCATTACTTATATTATTAGCAATATAACGTGCATTATTACCCATATTATGCAGTTATTATCGCTAGAACTATAATAAATATACGTATTACTTTCATTATCATCAATATAACATGCATTATTACCCATATAATGGAGGTATTATCGCTAGAACTGTAATAATTATACTTATTACTTATATTATTATCAATATAACATGCATTATTACCCATATTATGCAGTTATTATCGCTAGAACTATAATAAATATACGTATTACTTTCATTATCATCAGTATAACATGCATTATTACCCACATAATGGAGGTATTATCGCTAGAACTGTAATAATTATACTTATTACTTATATTATTATCAATATAACATGCCTTATTACCCATATAATGCAGTTATTATCGCTAGAACTGTAATAATTAAACTTATTACTTATATCATTATCAATCTAACATGCATTATTACCCATATAATGGAGGTATTATCGCTAGAACTGTAATAATCACACTTATTACTTATATTATTATCAACATAACATGCATTATTACCCATATAATGGAGGTATTATTGCTAGAACTGTAATAATTATACTTATTACTGATATCATTATCAATTTAACCTGCATTATTACCCATATAATGGAGGTATTATAGCTAGAACTGTAATAATTATACTTATTACTTATACTATTAGCAATATAACGTGCATTGTCACCCATATAATGCAGTTATTATCGCTAGAACTATAATAAATATACGTATTACTTTCATTATCATCAATATAACATGCATTATTACCCATATTATGCAGTTATTATCGATAGAACTGTAATAAATATACTTATTACTTTTACTATTATCAATATATCATGCACTACTAGCCATATTTTACTATTATTATCGCTAGAACTATAATAATTATACTTATTACTCCCAATATTATCAATATAACATGCCTTATTACGCATATAATGCAGTTATTATCGCTAGAACTGTAATAAATATACTTACTACTTTCATTATCATCAATATAACATGCATTATTACCCATATTATGCAGTTATTATCGATAGAACTGTAATAAATATACTTATTACTTTTACTATTATCAATATATCATGCACTATTAGCCATATTTTACTATTATTATCGCTAGAACTGTAATAATTATACTTATTACTCCCAATATTATCAATATAACATGCATTATTACCCATATAATGCAGTTATTATCGCTAGAACTGCAATAATTATACTTATTACTTATATTATTATAAATATAACATGCATTATTACCCATATAATGGAGGTATTATCGCTAGAACTGTAATAATTATACTTATTACTTATACTATTAGCAATATAACGTGCATTATTACCCATATAATGCAGTTATTATCGCCAGAACTGTAATAATTATACTTATCACTTATATTATTCTCAATATAACATGCATTATTACCCATATTATGCAGTTATTATCGCTAGAACTATAATAAATATACGCATTACTTTTATTATCATCAATATAACATGCATTATTACCCATATCATGCAGTTATTATCGATAGAACTGTAATAAATATACTTATTACTTTTATTATTATCAATATAACATGCACTATTTGCCATATTTTACTATTATTATCGCTAGAACTATAATAATTATACTTATTACTCCCGATATTAGCAATATAACATGCATTATTACCCATATAATGCAGTTATTATTGCTAGAACTGTAATAATTATACTTATTACTTATGTTATTATCAATATAACAGGCATTATTACCCATATAATGCAGTTATTATCGCTAGAACTGTAATAATTGTACTCATTACTTATATTATTAGCAATATAACGTGCATTATTACCCATATTATGCAGTTATTATCGCTAGAACTATAATAAATATACGTATTACTTTCATTATCATCAATATAACATGCATTATTACCCATATAATGGAGGTATTATCGCTAGAACTGTAATAATTATACTTATTACTTATATTATTATCAATATAACATGCATTATTACCCATATTATGCAGTTATTATCGACAGAACTGTAATAAATACACTTACTACTTTTACTATTATCAATATATCATGCACTATTAGCCATATTTTACTATTATTATCACTAGAGCTATAATAATTATACTTATTACTCCCGATGTTATCAATATAACATGCCTTATTACCCATATAATGCAGTTATTATCGCTAGAACTGTAATAATTATACTTATTACTTATATTATTCTCAATATAACATGCATTATTACCCATATTATGCAGTTATTATCGCTAGAACTATAATAAATATACGTATTACTTTCATTATCATCAATATAACATGCATTATTACCCATATAATAGAGGTATTATCGCTAGAACTGTAATAATTATACTTATTACTTATACTATTAGCAATATAACGTGCATTATTACCCATATAATGCAGTTATTATCGCCAGAACTGTAATAATTATACTTATTACTTATATTATTCTCAATATAACACGCATTATTACCCATATTATGCAGTTATTATCGCTAGAACTATAATAAATATACGTATTACTTTCATTATCATCAATATAACATGCATTATTACCCATATAATAGAGGTATTATCGCTAGAACTGTAATAATTATACTTATTACTTATACTATTAGCAATATAACGTGCATTATTACCCATATAATGCAGTTATTATCGCCAGAACTGTAATAATTATACTTATTACTTATATTATTCTCAATATAACATGCATTATTACCCCCATTATGCAGTTATTATCGCTAGAACTATAATAAATATACGTATTACTTTCATTATCATCAATATAACATGCATTATTACCCATATAATGGAGGTATTATCGCTAGAACTGTAATAATTATACTTATTACTTATATTATTATCAATATAACATGCATTATTATCCATATAATGCAGTTATTATCGCTGGAGCTGTAATAATTGTACTCATTACTTATATTATTAGCAATATAACCTGCATTATTACCCGTATTATGCAGTTATTATCGCTAGAACTGTAATAATTATACTTATTACTTATATCATTATCAATATAACATGCATTATAACCCATATAATAGAGGTATTATCGCTAGAACTGTAATAATTATACTTATTACTTATACTATTAGCAATATAACGTGCATTGTTACCCATATAATGCAGTTATTATCGCCAGAACTGTAATAATTATACTTATTACTTATATTATTCTCAATATAAGATGCATTATTACCCATATTATGCAGTTATTATCGCTAGAACTATAATAAATATACGTATTACTTTCATTATCATCAATATAACATGCATTATTACCCATATAATAGAGGTATTATCGCTAGAACTGTAATAATTATACTTATTACTTATACTATTAGCAATATAACGTGCATTATTACCCATATAATGCAGTTATTATCGCCAGAACTGTAATAATTATACTTATTACTTATATTATTCTCAATATAACATGCATTATTACCCATATTATGCAGTTATTATCGCTAGAACTATAATAAATATACGTATTACTTTCATTGTCATCAATATAACATGCATTATTACCCATATAATGGAGGTATTATCGCTAGAACTGTAATAATTATACTTATTACTTATATTATTATCAATATAACATGCATTATTACCCATATTATGCAGTTATTATCGATAGAACTGTAATAAATACACTTATTACTTTTACTATTATCAATATATCATGCACTATTAGCCATATTTTACTATTATTATCGCTAGAACTATAATAATTATACTTATTACTCCCGACGTTATCAATATAACATGCCTTATTACCCATATAATGCAGTTATTATCGCTAGAACTGTAATAATTATACTCATTACTTATATTATTAGCAATGTAACGTGCATTATTACCCATATTACGCAGTTATTATCGCTAGAACTGTAATATTTATACTTATTACTTATATTATTATCAATATAACATGCATTATTACCCATATAATGGAGGTATTATCGCTAGAACTGTAATAATTATACTTATTACTTATATTATTATCAATATAACATGCATTATTACCCATATTATGCAGTTATTATCTCTAGAACCATAATAAATATACTCGTTACTCCCAATATTATCAATGTAACATGCATTATTACCCATATAATGCAGTTATTATCGCTAGAACTGTAATAATTATACTTATTACTTATATTGTTAGCCATATAACGTGCATTATTACCCATATAATGCAGTTATTATCGCTAGAAGTGTAATAATTATACTTATTACTCATATTATTATCAATATAACATGCATTATTACCCATATTATGTAGTTATTATCGCTAGAACTATAATAAATATACGTATTACTTTTATTATCATCAATATAACATGCATTATTACCCATATTATGCAGTTATTATCGATAGCACTGTAATAAATATACTTATTACTTTTATTATTATCAATATAACATGCACTATTTGCCATATTTTACCATTATTATCGCTAGAACTATAATAATTATACTTATTACTCCCGATATTATCAATATAACATGCCTTATTACGCATATAATGCAGTTATTATCGCTAGAACTGTAATAATTATACATATTACTCATATTATTATCAATATAACATGCATTATTATCCATATAATGCAGTTATTATCGCTAGAGCTGTAATAATTGTACTCATTACTTATATTATTAGCAATATAACCTGCATTATTACCCATATTATGCAGTTATTATCGCTAGAACTGTAATAATTATACTTATTACTTATATCATTATCAATATAACATGCATTATAACCCATATAATAGAGGTATTATCGCTAGAACTGTAATAATTATACTTATTACTTATATTATTATCAATATAACATGCATTATTACCCATGTTATGCAGTTATTATCGCTAGAACTATAATAAATATACGTATTACTTTTATTATCATCAATATAACATGCATTATTACCCATATTATGCAGTTATTATCGATAGAACTGTAATAAATATACTTATTACTTTTATTATTATCAATATAACATGCACTATTTGCCATATTTTACTATTATTATCGCTAGAACTATAATAATTATACTTATTACTCCCGATATTATCAATATAACATGCATTATTACCCATATAATGCAGTTATTATCGCTAGAACTGTAATAATTATACTTATTACTTATATTATTATCAATATAACATGCATTATTACCCATATTATGTAGTTATTATCGCTAGAACTATAATAAATATACGTATTACTTTCATTATCATCAATACAACTTGCATTATTACCCATATAATGGAGGTATTATCGCTAGAACTGTAATAATTATACTTATTACTTATACTATTAGCAATATAACGTGCATTATCACCCATATAATGCAGTTATTATCGCTAGAACTATAATAAATATACGTATTACTTTCATTATCATCAATATAACATGCATTATTACCCATATTATGCAGTTATTATCGATAGAACTGTAATAAATATACTTATTACTTTTACTATTATCAATATATCATGCACTACTAGCCATATTTTACTATTATTATCGCTAGAACTATAATAATTATACTTATTACTCCCAATATTAGCAATATAACATGCCTTATTACGCATATAATGCAGTTATTATCGCTAGAACTGTAATAAATATACTTACTACTTTCATTATCATCAATATAACATGCATTATTACCCATATTATGCAGTTATTATCGATAGAACTGTAATAAATATACTTATTACTTTTACTATTATCAATATATCATGCACTATTAGCCATATTTTACTATTATTATCGCTAGAACTGTAATAAATATACGTATTACCTTTATTATCATCAATATAACATGCATTATTACCCATATTATGCCGTTATTATGGCTGGAACTGTAATAAATATACGTATTACCTTTATTATCATCAATATAACATGCATTATTACCCATATTATGCAGTTATTATCTCTAGTACCATAATAAATATACTTATTACTCCCAATATTATCAATATAACATGCATTTTTACCCATATTATGCAGTTATTATCGATAGAACTGTAATAATTATACTTATTACTTATATTATTATCTATATAACCTGCATTATTACCCATATTATGCAGTTATTATCGCTAGAACTGTAATAATTATACTTATTACTTATATCATTATCAATATAACATGCATTATAACCCATATAATAGAGGTATTATCGCTAGAACTGTAATAATTATACTTATTACTTATACTATTAGCAATATAACGTGCATTATTACCCATATAATGCAGTTATTATCGCCAGAACTGTAATAATTATACTTATTACTTATATTATTCTCAATATAACATGCATTATTACCCCCATTATGCAGTTATTATCGCTAGAACTATAATAAATATACGTATTACTTTTATTATCATCAATATAACATGCATTATTACCCATATAATGGAGGTATTATCGCTAGAACTGTAATAATTATACTTATTACTTATATTTTTAGCAATATAACGTGCATTATTACCCATATTACGCAGTTATTATCGCTAGAACTGTAATATTTATACTTATTACTTATATTATTATCAATATAACATGCATTATTACCCATATAATGGAGGTATTATCGCTAGAACTGTAATAATTATACTTATTACTTATACTATTAGCAATATAACGTGCATTATTACCCATATAATGCAGTTATTATCGCCAGAACTGTAATAATTATACTTATTACTTATATTATTCTCAATATAACATGCATTATTACCCCCATTATGCAGTTATTATCGCTAGAACTATAATAAATATACGTATTACTTTTATTATCATCAATATAACATGCATTATTACCCATATAATGGAGGTATTATCGCTAGAACTGTAATAATTATACTTATTACTTATATTATTATCAATATAACATGCATTATTACCCATATTATGCAGTTATTATCGATAGAACTGTAATAAATACACTTATTACTTTTACTATTATCAATATATCATGCACTATTAGCCATATTTTACTATTATTATCGCTAGAACTATAATAATTATACTTATTACTCCCGACGTTATCAATATAACATGCCTTATTACCCATATAATGCAGTTATTATCGCTAGAACTGTAATAATTATACTCATTACTTATATTATTAGCAATGTAACGTGCATTATTACCCATATTACGCAGTTATTATCGCTAGAACTGTAATATTTATACTTATTACTTATATTATTATCAATATAACATGCATTATTACCCATATAATGGAGGTATTATCGCTAGAACTGTAATAATTATACTTATTACTTATACTATTAGCAATATAACGTGCATTATTACCCATATAATGCAGTTATTATCGCCAGAACTGTAATAATTATACTTATTACTTATATTATTCTCAATATAACATGCATTATTACCCATATTATGCAGTTATTATCGCAAGAACTATAATAAATATACGTATTACTTTCATTATTATCAATATAACATGCATTATTACCCATATTATGCAGTTATTATCGATAGAACTGTAATAAATACACTTACTACTTTTATTATTATCAATATAACATGCACTATTTGCCATATTTTACTATTATTATCGCTAGAACTATAATAATTATACTTATTACTCCCGATATTATCAATATAACATGCATTATTACCCATATAATGCAGTTATTATCGCTAGAACTGTAATAATTATACTTATTACTTATATTATTATCAATATAACATGCATTATTACCCATATTATGTAGTTATTATCGCTAGAACTATAATAAATATACGTATTACTTTCATTATCATCAATACAACATGCATTATTACCCATATAATGGAGGTATTATCGCTAGAACTGTAATAATTATACTTATTACTTATATTATTATCAATATAACATGCATTATTACCCATATTATGCAGTTATTATCGCCAGAACTATAATAAATATACGTATTACTTTCATTATCATCAATATAACATGCATTATTACCCATATAATGGAGGTATTATCGCTAGAACTGTAATAATTATACTTATTACTTATATTATTGTCAATATAACATGCATTATTACCCATATTATGCAGTTATTATCTCTAGAACCATAATAAATATACTCATTACTCCCAATATTATCAATGTAACATGCATTATTACCCATATAATGCAGTTATTATCGCTAGAACTGTAATAATTATACTTATTACTTATATTGTTAGCAATATAACGTGCATTATTTCCCATATAATGCAGTTATTATCGCTAGAAGTGTAATAATTATACTTATTACTCATATTATTATCAATATAACATGCATTATTACCCATATTATGCAGTTATTATCGCTAGAACTATAATAAATATACGTATTACTTTTATTATCATCAATATAACATGCATTATTACCCATGTTATGCAGTTATTATCGATAGCACTGTAATAAATATACTTATTACTTTTATTATTATCAATATAACATGCACTATTTGCCATATTTTACCATTACTATCGCTAGAACTATAATAATTATACTTATTACTCCCGATATTATCAATATAACATGCCTTATTACGCATATAATGCAGTTATTATCGCTAGAACTGTAATAATTATACATATTACTCATATTATTATCAATATAACATGCATTATTATGCATATAATGCAGTTATTATCGCTAGAGCTGCAATAATTGTACTCATTACTTATATTATTAGCAATATAACCTGCATTATTACCCATATTATGCAGTTATTATCGCTAGAACTGTAATAATTATACTTATTACTTATATCATTATCAATATAACATGCATTATAACCCATATAATAGAGGTATTATCGCTAGAACTGTAATAATTATACTTATTACTTATACTATTAGCAATATAACGTGCATTGTTACCCATATAATGCAGTTATTATCGCCAGAACTGTAATAATTATACTTATTACTTATATTATTCTCAATATAACATGCATTATTACCCATATAATGGAGGTATTATCGCTAGAACTGTAATAATTATACTTATTACTTATATTATTATCAATATAACATGCATTATTACCCATATTATGCAGTTATTATCGATAGAACTGTAATAATTATACTTATTACTTTTATTATCATCAATATAACATGCATTATTACCCATATAATGGAGGTATTATCGCTAGAACTGTAATAATTATACTTATTACTTATATTATTATCAATATAACATGCATTATTACCCATATTATGCAGTTATTATCGATAGAACTGTAATAATTATACTTATTACTTTTATTATCATCAATATAACATGCATTATTACCCATATAATGGAGGTATTATCGCTAGAACTGTAATAATTATACTTATTACTTATATTATTATCAATATAACATGCATTATTACCCATGTTATGCAGTTATTATCGCTAGAACTATAATAAATATACGTATTACTTTTATTATCATCAATATAACATGCATTATTACCCATATTATGCAGTTATTATCGCTAGAACTATAATAAATATACGTATTACTTTTATTATCATCAATATAACATGCATTATTACCCATATAATGGAGGTATTATCGCTAGAACTGTAATAATTATACTTATTACTTATATTTTTAGCAATATAACGTGCATTATTACCCATATTACGCAGTTATTATCGCTAGAACTGTAATATTTATACTTATTACTTATATTATTATCAATATAACATGCATTATTACCCATATAATGGAGGTATTATCGCTAGAACTGTAATAATTATACTTATTACTTATACTATTAGCAATATAACGTGCATTATTACCCATATAATGCAGTTATTATCGCCAGAACTGTAATAATTATACTTATTACTTATATTATTCTCAATATAACATGCATTATTACCCCCATTATGCAGTTATTATCGCTAGAACTATAATAAATATACGTATTACTTTTATTATCATCAATATAACATGCATTATTACCCATATAATGGAGGTATTATCGCTAGAACTGTAATAATTATACTTATTACTTATATTATTATCAATATAACATGCATTATTACCCATATTATGCAGTTATTATCGATAGAACTGTAATAAATACACTTATTACTTTTACTATTATCAATATATCATGCACTATTAGCCATATTTTACTATTATTATCGCTAGAACTATAATAATTATACTTATTACTCCCGACGTTATCAATATAACATGCCTTATTACCCATATAATGCAGTTATTATCGCTAGAACTGTAATAATTATACTCATTACTTATATTATTAGCAATGTAACGTGCATTATTACCCATATTACGCAGTTATTATCGCTAGAACTGTAATATTTATACTTATTACTTATATTATTATCAATATAACATGCATTATTACCCATATAATGGAGGTATTATCGCTAGAACTGTAATAATTATACTTATTACTTATACTATTAGCAATATAACGTGCATTATTACCCATATAATGCAGTTATTATCGCCAGAACTGTAATAATTATACTTATTACTTATATTATTCTCAATATAACATGCATTATTACCCATATTATGCAGTTATTATCGCAAGAACTATAATAAATATACGTATTACTTTCATTATTATCAATATAACATGCATTATTACCCATATTATGCAGTTATTATCGATAGAACTGTAATAAATACACTTACTACTTTTATTATTATCAATATAACATGCACTATTTGCCATATTTTACTATTATTATCGCTAGAACTATAATAATTATACTTATTACTCCCGATATTATCAATATAACATGCATTATTACCCATATAATGCAGTTATTATCGCTAGAACTGTAATAATTATACTTATTACTTATATTATTATCAATATAACATGCATTATTACCCATATTATGTAGTTATTATCGCTAGAACTATAATAAATATACGTATTACTTTCATTATCATCAATACAACATGCATTATTACCCATATAATGGAGGTATTATCGCTAGAACTGTAATAATTATACTTATTACTTATATTATTATCAATATAACATGCATTATTACCCATATTATGCAGTTATTATCGCCAGAACTATAATAAATATACGTATTACTTTCATTATCATCAATATAACATGCATTATTACCCATATAATGGAGGTATTATCGCTAGAACTGTAATAATTATACTTATTACTTATATTATTGTCAATATAACATGCATTATTACCCATATTATGCAGTTATTATCTCTAGAACCATAATAAATATACTCATTACTCCCAATATTATCAATGTAACATGCATTATTACCCATATAATGCAGTTATTATCGCTAGAACTGTAATAATTATACTTATTACTTATATTGTTAGCAATATAACGTGCATTATTTCCCATATAATGCAGTTATTATCGCTAGAAGTGTAATAATTATACTTATTACTCATATTATTATCAATATAACATGCATTATTACCCATATTATGCAGTTATTATCGCTAGAACTATAATAAATATACGTATTACTTTTATTATCATCAATATAACATGCATTATTACCCATGTTATGCAGTTATTATCGATAGCACTGTAATAAATATACTTATTACTTTTATTATTATCAATATAACATGCACTATTTGCCATATTTTACCATTACTATCGCTAGAACTATAATAATTATACTTATTACTCCCGATATTATCAATATAACATGCCTTATTACGCATATAATGCAGTTATTATCGCTAGAACTGTAATAATTATACATATTACTCATATTATTATCAATATAACATGCATTATTATGCATATAATGCAGTTATTATCGCTAGAGCTGCAATAATTGTACTCATTACTTATATTATTAGCAATATAACCTGCATTATTACCCATATTATGCAGTTATTATCGCTAGAACTGTAATAATTATACTTATTACTTATATCATTATCAATATAACATGCATTATAACCCATATAATAGAGGTATTATCGCTAGAACTGTAATAATTATACTTATTACTTATACTATTAGCAATATAACGTGCATTGTTACCCATATAATGCAGTTATTATCGCCAGAACTGTAATAATTATACTTATTACTTATATTATTCTCAATATAACATGCATTATTACCCATATAATGGAGGTATTATCGCTAGAACTGTAATAATTATACTTATTACTTATATTATTATCAATATAACATGCATTATTACCCATATTATGCAGTTATTATCGATAGAACTGTAATAATTATACTTATTACTTTTATTATCATCAATATAACATGCATTATTACCCATATAATGGAGGTATTATCGCTAGAACTGTAATAATTATACTTATTACTTATATTATTATCAATATAACATGCATTATTACCCATATTATGCAGTTATTATCGATAGAACTGTAATAATTATACTTATTACTTTTATTATCATCAATATAACATGCATTATTACCCATATAATGGAGGTATTATCGCTAGAACTGTAATAATTATACTTATTACTTATATTATTATCAATATAACATGCATTATTACCCATGTTATGCAGTTATTATCGCTAGAACTATAATAAATATACGTATTACTTTTATTATCATCAATATAACATGCATTATTACCCATATTATGCAGTTATTATCGATAGAACTGTAATAAATATACTTATTACTTTTATTATTATCAATATAACATGCACTATTTGCCATATTTTACTATTATTATCGCTAGAACTATAATAATTATACTTATTACTCCCGATATTATCAATATAACATGCATTATTACCCATATAATGCAGTTATTATCGCTAGAACTGTAATAATTATACTTATTACTTATATTATTATCAATATAACATGCATTATTACCCATATTATGTAGTTATTATCGCTAGAACTATAATAAATATACGTATTACTTTCATTATCATCAATACAACTTGCATTATTACCCATATAATGGAGGTATTATCGCTAGAACTGTAATAATTATACTTATTACTTATACTATTAGCAATATAACGTGCATTATCACCCATATAATGCAGTTATTATCGCTAGAACTATAATAAATATACGTATTACTTTCATTATCATCAATATAACATGCATTATTACCCATATTATGCAGTTATTATCGATAGAACTGTAATAAATATACTTATTACTTTTACTATTATCAATATATCATGCACTACTAGCCATATTTTACTATTATTATCGCTAGAACTATAATAATTATACTTATTACTCCCAATATTAGCAATATAACATGCCTTATTACGCATATAATGCAGTTACTATCGCTAGAACTGTAATAAATATACTTACTACTTTCATTATCATCAATATAACATGCATTATTACCCATATTATGCAGTTATTATCGATAGAACTGTAATAAATATACTTATTACTTTTACTATTATCAATATATCATGCACTATTAGCCATATTTTACTATTATTATCGCTAGAACTGTAATAAATATACGTATTACCTTTATTATCATCAATATAACATGCATTATTACCCATATTATGCCGTTATTATGGCTGGAACTGTAATAAATATACGTATTACCTTTATTATCATCAATATAACATGCATTATTACCCATATTATGCAGTTATTATCTCTAGTACCATAATAAATATACTTATTACTCCCAATATTATCAATATAACATGCATTTTTACCCATATTATGCAGTTATTATCGATAGAACTGTAATAATTATACTTATTACTCATATTATTATCTATATAACATGCATTATTACCCATATAATGCAGTTATTATCGCTAGAGCTGTAATAATTGTACTCATTACTTATATTATTAGCAATATAACCTGCATTATTACCCATATTATGCAGTTATTATCGCTAGAACTGTAATAATTATACTTATTACTTATATCATTATCAATATAACATGCATTATAACCCATATAATAGAGGTATTATCGCTAGAACTGTAATAATTATACTTATTACTTATACTATTAGCAATATAACGTGCATTATTACCCATATAATGCAGTTATTATCGCCAGAACTGTAATAATTATACTTATTACTTATATTATTCTCAATATAACATGCATTATTACCCCCATTATGCAGTTATTATCGCTAGAACTATAATAAATATACGTATTACTTTTATTATCATCAATATAACATGCATTATTACCCATATAATGGAGGTATTATCGCTAGAACTGTAATAATTATACTTATTACTTATATTATTATCAATATAACATGCATTATTACCCATATTATGCAGTTATTATCGATAGAACTGTAATAAATACACTTATTACTTTTACTATTATCAATATATCATGCACTATTAGCCATATTTTACTATTATTATCGCTAGAACTATAATAATTATACTTATTACTCCCGACGTTATCAATATAACATGCCTTATTACCCATATAATGCAGTTATTATCGCTAGAACTGTAATAATTATACTCATTACTTATATTATTAGCAATGTAACGTGCATTATTACCCATATTACGCAGTTATTATCGCTAGAACTGTAATATTTATACTTATTACTTATATTATTATCAATATAACATGCATTATTACCCATATAATGGAGGTATTATCGCTAGAACTGTAATAATTATACTTATTACTTATACTATTAGCAATATAACGTGCATTATTACCCATATAATGCAGTTATTATCGCCAGAACTGTAATAATTATACTTATTACTTATATTATTCTCAATATAACATGCATTATTACCCATATTATGCAGTTATTATCGCAAGAACTATAATAAATATACGTATTACTTTCATTATTATCAATATAACATGCATTATTACCCATATTATGCAGTTATTATCGATAGAACTGTAATAAATACACTTACTACTTTTATTATTATCAATATAACATGCACTATTTGCCATATTTTACTATTATTATCGCTAGAACTATAATAATTATACTTATTACTCCCGATATTATCAATATAACATGCATTATTACCCATATAATGCAGTTATTATCGCTAGAACTGTAATAATTATACTTATTACTTATATTATTATCAATATAACATGCATTATTACCCATATTATGTAGTTATTATCGCTAGAACTATAATAAATATACGTATTACTTTCATTATCATCAATACAACATGCATTATTACCCATATAATGGAGGTATTATCGCTAGAACTGTAATAATTATACTTATTACTTATATTATTATCAATATAACATGCATTATTACCCATATTATGCAGTTATTATCGCCAGAACTATAATTAATATACGTATTACTTTCATTATCATCAATATAACATGCATTATTACCCATATAATGGAGGTATTATCGCTAGAACTGTAATAATTATACTTATTACTTACATTATTGTCAATATAACATGCATTATTACCCATATTATGCAGTTATTATCTCTAGAACCATAATAAATATACTCATTACTCCCAATATTATCAATGTAACATGCATTATTACCCATATAATGCAGTTATTATCGCTGGAACTGTAATAATTATACTTATTACTTATATTGTTAGCAATATAACGTGCATTATTTCCCATATAATGCAGTTATTATCGCTAGAAGTGTAATAATTATACTTATTACTCATATTATTATCAATATAACATGCATTATTACCCATATTATGCAGTTATTATCGCTAGAACTATAATAAATATACGTATTACTTTTATTATCATCAATATAACATGCATTATTACCCATGTTATGCAGTTATTATCGATAGCACTGTAATAAATATACTTATTACTTTTATTATTATCAATATAACATGCACTATTTGCCATATTTTACCATTACTATCGCTAGAACTATAATAATTATACTTATTACTCCCGATATTATCAATATAACATGCCTTATTACGCATATAATGCAGTTATTATCGCTAGAACTGTAATAATTATACATATTACTCATATTATTATCAATATAACATGCATTATTATCCATATAATGCAGTTATTATCGCTAGAGCTGTAATAATTGTACTCATTACTTATATTATTAGCAATATAACCTGCATTATTACCCATATTATGCAGTTATTATCGCTAGAACTGTAATAATTATACTTATTACTTATATCATTATCAATATAACATGCATTATAACCCATATAATAGAGGTATTATCGCTAGAACTGTAATAATTATACTTATTACTTATACTATTAGCAATATAACGTGCATTGTTACCCATATAATGCAGTTATTATCGCCAGAACTGTAATAATTATACTTATTACTTATATTATTCTCAATATAACATGCATTATTACCCATATAATGGAGGTATTATCGCTAGAACTGTAATAATTATACTTATTACTTATATTATTATCAATATAACATGCATTATTACCCATATTATGCAGTTATTATCGATAGAACTGTAATAATTATACTTATTACTCAAATTATTATCAATATAACATGCATTATTACCCATATAATGCAGTTATTATCGCTAGAGCTGTAATAATTGTACTCATTACTTATATTATTAGCAATATAACCTGCATTATTACCCATATTATGCAGTTATTATCGCTAGAACTGTAATAATTATACTTATTACTTATATCATTATCAATATAACATGCATTATAACCCATATAATAGAGGTATTATCGCTAGAACTGTAATAATTATACTTATTACTTATACTATTAGCAATATAACGTGCATTGTTACCCATATAATGCAGTTATTATCGCCAGAACTGTAATAATTATACTTATTACTTATATTATTCTCAATATAACATGCATTATTACCCATATTATGCAGTTATTATCGCTAGAACTATAATAAATATACGTATTACTTTCATTATCATCAATATAACATGCATTATTACCCATATAATAGAGGTATTATCGCTAGAACTGTAATAATTATACTTATTACTTATACTATTAGCAATATAACGTGCATTATTACCCATATAATGCAGTTATTATCGCCAGAACTGTAATAATTATACTTATTACTTATATTATTCTCAATATAACATGCATTATTACCCCCATTATGCAGTTATTATCGCTAGAACTATAATAAATATACGTATTACTTTCATTATCATCAATATAACATGCATTATTACCCATATAATGGAGGTATTATCGCTAGAACTATAATAATTATACTTATTACTTATATTATTATCAATATAACATGCATTATTACCCATATTATGCAGTTATTATCGATAGAACTGTAATAATTATACTTATTACTTATATCATTATCAATATAACATGCATTATAACCCATATAATAGAGGTATTATCGCTAGAACTGTAATAATTATACTTATTACTTATACTATTAGCAATATAACGTGCACTGTTACCCATATAATGCAGTTATTATCGCCAGAACTGTAAGAATTATACTTATTACTTATATTATTCTCAATATAACATGCATTATTACCCATATAATGGAGGTATTATCGCTAGAACTGTAATAATTATACTTATTACTTATATTATTATCAATATAACATGCATTATTACCCATATTATGCAGTTATTATCGATAGAACTGTAATAATTATACTTATTACTCAAATTATTATCAATATAACATGCATTATTACCCATATAATGCAGTTATTATCGCTAGAGCTGTAATAATTGTACTCATTACTTATATTATTAGCAATATAACCTGCATTATTACCCATATTATGCAGTTATTATCGCTAGAACTGTAATAATTATACTTATTACTTATATCATTATCAATATAACATGCATTATAACCCATATAATAGAGGTATTATCGCTAGAACTGTAATAATTATACTTATTACTTATACTATTAGCAATATAACGTGCATTGTTACCCATATAATGCAGTTATTATCGCCAGAACTGTAATAATTATACTTATTACTTATATTATTCTCAATATAACATGCATTATTACCCATATTATGCAGTTATTATCGCTAGAACTATAATAAATATACGTATTACTTTCATTATCATCAATATAACATGCATTATTACCCATATAATAGAGGTATTATCGCTAGAACTGTAATAATTATACTTATTACTTATACTATTAGCAATATAACGTGCATTATTACCCATATAATGCAGTTATTATCGCCAGAACTGTAATAATTATACTTATTACTTATATTATTCTCAATATAACATGCATTATTACCCCCATTATGCAGTTATTATCGCTAGAACTATAATAAATATACGTATTACTTTCATTATCATCAATATAACATGCATTATTACCCATATAATGGAGGTATTATCGCTAGAACTGTAATAATTATACTTATTACTTATATTATTATCAATATAACATGCATTATTACCCATGTTATGCAGTTATTATCGATAGAACTGTAATAAATACACTTATTACTTTTACTATTATCAATATATCATGCACTATTAGCCATATTTTACTATTATTATCGCTAGAACTATAATAATTATACTTATTACTCCCGACGTTATCAATATAACATGCTTTATTACCCATATAATGCAGTTATTATCGCTAGAACTGTAATAATTATACTCATTACTTATATTATTAGCAATGTAACGTGCATTATTACCCATATTACGCAGTTATTATCGCTAGAACTGTAATATTTATACTTATTACTTATATTATTATCAATATAACATGCATTATTACCCATATAATGGAGGTATTATCGCTAGAACTGTAATAATTATACTTATTACTTATACTATTAGCAATATAACGTGCATTATTACCCATATAATGCAGTTATTATCGCCAGAACTGTAATAATTATACTTATTACTTATATTATTCTCAATATAACATGCATTATTACCCATATTATGCAGTTATTATCGCAAGAACTATAATAAATATACGTATTACTTTCATTATTATCAATATAACATGCATTATTACCCATATTATGCAGTTATTATCGATAGAACTGTAATAAATACACTTACTACTTTTATTATTATCAATATAACATGCACTATTTGCCATATTTTACTATTATTATCGCTAGAACTATAATAATTATACTTATTACTCCCGATATTATCAATATAACATGCATTATTACCCATATAATGCAGTTATTATCGCTAGAACTGTAATAATTATACTTATTACTTATATTATTATCAATATAACATGCATTATTACCCATATTATGTAGTTATTATCGCTAGAACTATAATAAATATACGTATTACTTTCATTATCATCAATGCAACATGCATTATTACCCATATAATGGAGGTATTATCGCTAGAACTGTAATAATTATACTTATTACTTATATTATTATCAATATAACATGCATTATTACCCATGTTATGCAGTTATTATCGCTAGAACTATAATAAATATACGTATTACTTTCATTATCATCAATATAACATGCATTATTACCCATATAATAGAGGTATTATCGCTAGAACTGTAATAATTATACTTATTACTTATACTATTAGCAATATAACGTGCATTATTACCCACATAATGCAGTTATTATCGCCAGAACTGTAATAATTATACTTATTACTTATATTATTCTCAATATAACATGCATTATTACCCCCATTATGCAGTTATTATCGCTAAAACTATAATAAATATACGTATTACTTTCATTATCATCAATATAACATGCATTATTACCCATATAATGGAGGTATTATCGCTAGAACTGTAATAATTATACTTATTACTTATATTATTATCAATATAACATGCATTATTACCCATATTATGCAGTTATTATCGATAGAACTGTAATAAATACACTTATTACTTTTACTATTATCAATATATCATGCACTATTAGCCATATTTTACTATTATTATCGCTAGAACTATAATAATTATACTTATTACTCCCGATGTTATCAATATAACATGCCTTATTACCCATATAATGCAGTTGTTATCGCTAGAACTGTAATAATTATACTCATTACTTATATTATTAGCAATGTAACGTGCATTATTACCCATTATACGCAGTTATTATCGCTAGAACTGTAATATTTATACTTATTACTTATATTATTATCAATATAACATGCATTATTACCCATATAATGGAGGTATTATCGCTAGAACTGTAATAATTATACTTATTACTTATACTATTAGCAATATAACGTGCATTGTTACCCATATAATGCAGTTATTATCGCCAGAACTGTAAGAATTATACTTATTACTTATATTATTCTCAATATAACATGCATTATTACCCATATAATGGAGGTATTATCGCTAGAACTATAATAAATATACGTATTACTTTCATTATTATCAATATAACATGCATTATTACCCATATTATGCAGTTATTATCGATAGAACTGTAATAAATACACTTACTACTTTTATTATTATCAATATAACATGCACTATTTGCCATATTTTACTATTATTATCGCTAGAACTATAATAATTATACTTATTACTCCCGATATTATCAATATAACCTGCATTATTACCCATATAATGCAGTTATTATCGCTAGAACTGTAATAATTATACTTATTACTTATATTATTATCAATATAACATGCATTATTACCCATATTATGTAGTTATTATCGCTAGAACTATAATAAATATACGTATTACTTTCATTATCATCAATGCAACATGCATTATTACCCATATAATGGAGGTATTATCGCTAGAACTGTAATAATTATACTTATTACTTATATTATTATCAATATAACATGCATTATTACCCATGTTATGCAGTTATTATCGCTAGAACTATAATAAATATACGTATTACTTTCATTATCATCAATATAACATGCATTATTACCCATATAATAGAGGTATTATCGCTAGAACTGTAATAATTATACTTATTACTTATACTATTAGCAATATAACGTGCATTATTACCCACATAATGCAGTTATTATCGCCAGAACTGTAATAATTATACTTATTACTTATATTATTCTCAATATAACATGCATTATTACCCCCATTATGCAGTTATTATCGCTAAAACTATAATAAATATACGTATTACTTTCATTATCATCAATATAACATGCATTATTACCCATATAATGGAGGTATTATCGCTAGAACTGTAATAATTATACTTATTACTTATATTATTATCAATATAACATGCATTATTACCCATGTTATGCAGTTATTATCGATAGAACTGTAATAAATACACTTATTACTTTTACTATTATCAATATATCATGCACTATTAGCCATATTTTACTATTATTATCGCTAGAACTATAATAATTATACTTATTACTCCCGACGTTATCAATATAACATGCCTTATTACCCATATAATGCAGTTATTATCGCTAGAACTGTAATAATTATACTCATTACTTATATTATTAGCAATGTAACGTGCATTATTACCCATATTACGCAGTTATTATCGCTAGAACTGTAATATTTATACTTATTACTTATATTATTATCAATATAACATGCATTATTACCCATATAATGGAGGTATTATCGCTAGAACTGTAATAATTATACTTATTACTTATACTATTAGCAATATAACGTGCATTATTACCCATATAATGCAGTTATTATCGCCAGAACTGTAATAATTATACTTATTACTTATATTATTCTCAATATAACATGCATTATTACCCATATTATGCAGTTATTATCGCAAGAACTATAATAAATATACGTATTACTTTCATTATTATCAATATAACATGCATTATTACCCATATTATGCAGTTATTATCGATAGAACTGTAATAAATACACTTACTACTTTTATTATTATCAATATAACATGCACTATTTGCCATATTTTACTATTATTATCGCTAGAACTATAATAATTATACTTATTACTCCCGATATTATCAATATAACATGCATTATTACCCATATAATGCAGTTATTATCGCTAGAACTGTAATAATTATACTTATTACTTATATTATTATCAATATAACATGCATTATTACCCATATTATGTAGTTATTATCGCTAGAACTATAATAAATATACGTATTACTTTCATTATCATCAATGCAACATGCATTATTACCCATATAATGGAGGTATTATCGCTAGAACTGTAATAATTATACTTATTACTTATATTATTATCAATATAACATGCATTATTACCCATGTTATGCAGTTATTATCGCTAGAACTATAATAAATATACGTATTACTTTCATTATCATCAATATAACATGCATTATTACCCATATAATAGAGGTATTATCGCTAGAACTGTAATAATTATACTTATTACTTATACTATTAGCAATATAACGTGCATTATTACCCACATAATGCAGTTATTATCGCCAGAACTGTAATAATTATACTTATTACTTATATTATTCTCAATATAACATGCATTATTACCCCCATTATGCAGTTATTATCGCTAAAACTATAATAAATATACGTATTACTTTCATTATCATCAATATAACATGCATTATTACCCATATAATGGAGGTATTATCGCTAGAACTGTAATAATTATACTTATTACTTATATTATTATCAATATAACATGCATTATTACCCATATTATGCAGTTATTATCGATAGAACTGTAATAAATACACTTATTACTTTTACTATTATCAATATATCATGCACTATTAGCGATATTTTACTATTATTATCGCTAGAACTATAATAATTATACTTATTACTCCCGATGTTATCAATATAACATGCCTTATTACCCATATAATGCAGTTGTTATCGCTAGAACTGTAATAATTATACTCATTACTTATATTATTAGCAATGTAACGTGCATTATTACCCATTATACGCAGTTATTATCGCTAGAACTGTAATATTTATACTTATTACTTATATTATTATCAATATAACATGCATTATTACCCATATAATGGAGGTATTATCGCTAGAACTGTAATAATTATACTTATTACTTATACTATTAGCAATATAACGTGCATTATTACCCATATAATGCAGTTATTATCGCCAGAACTGTAATAATTATACTTATTACTTATATTATTCTCAATATAACATGCATTATTACCCATATTATGCAGTTATTATCGCAAGAACTATAATAAATATACGTATTACTTTCATTATTATCAATATAACATGCATTATTACCCATATTATGCAGTTATTATCGATAGAACTGTAATAAATACACTTACTACTTTTATTATTATCAATATAACATGCACTATTTGCCATATTTTACTATTATTATCGCTAGAACTATAATAATTATACTTATTACTCCCGATATTATCAATATAACATGCATTATTACCCATATAATGCAGTTATTATCGCTAGAACTGTAATAATTATACTTATTACTTATATTATTATCAATATAACATGCATTATTACCCATATTATGTAGTTATTATCGCCAGAACTATAATAAATATACGTATTACTTTCATTATCATCAATACAACATGCATTATTACCCATATAATGGAGGTATTATCGCTAGAACTGTAATAATTATACTTATTACTTATATTATTATCAATATAACATGCATTATTACCCATGTTATGCAGTTATTATCGCTAGAACTATAATAAATATACGTATTACTTTCATTATCATCAATATAACATGCATTATTACCCATATAATAGAGGTATTATCGCTAGAACTGTAATAATTATACTTATTACTTATACTATTAGCAATATAACGTGCATTATTACCTATATAATGCAGTTATTATCGCCAGAACTGTAATAATTATACTTATTACTTATATTATTCTCAATATAACATGCATTATTACCCCCATTATGCAGTTATTATCGCTAGAACTATAATAAATATACGTATTACTTTTATTATCATCAATATAACATGCATTATTACCCATATAATGGAGGTATTATCGCTAGAACTGTAATAATTATACTTATTACTTATATTATTATCAATATAACATGCATTATTACCCATATTATGCAGTTATTATCGATAGAACTGTAATAAATACACTTATTACTTTTACTATTATCAATATATCATGCACTATTAGCCATATTTTACTATTATTATCGCTAGAACTATAATAATTATACTTATTACTCCCGACGTTATCAATATAACATGCCTTATTACCCATATAATGCAGTTATTATCGCTAGAACTGTAATATTTATACTTATTACTTATATTATTATCAATATAACATGCATTATTACCCATATAATGGAGGTATTATCGCTAGAACTGTAATAATTATACTTATTACTTATACTATTAGCAATATAACGTGCATTATTACCCATATAATGCAGTTATTATCGCCAGAACTGTAATAATTATACTTATTACTTATATTATTCTCAATATAACATGCATTATTACCCATATTATGCAGTTATTATCGCAAGAACTATAATAAATATACGTATTACTTTCATTATTATCAATATAACATGCATTATTACCCATATTATGCAGTTATTATCGATAGAACTGTAATAAATACACTTACTACTTTTATTATTATCAATATAACATGCATTATTACCCATATTATGTAGTTATTATCGCTAGAACTATAATAAATATACGTATTACTTTCATTATCATCAATACAACATGCATTATTACCCATATAATGGAGGTATTATCGCTAGAACTGTAATAATTATACTTATTACTTATATTATTATCAATATAACATGCATTATTACCCATATTATGCAGTTATTATCGATAGAACTGTAATAATTATACTTATTACTCATATTATTATCAATATAACATGCATTATTACCCATATAATGCAGTTATTATCGCTAGAGCTGTAATAATTGTACTCATTACTTATATTATTAGCAATATAACCTGCATTATTACCCATATTATGCAGTTATTATCGCTAGAACTGTAATAATTATACTTATTACTTACATCATTATCAATATAACATGCATTATAACCCATATAATAGAGGTATTATCGCTAGAACTGTAATAATTATACTTATTACTTATACTATTAGCAATATAACGTGCATTGTTACCCATATAATGCAGTTATTATCGCCAGAACTGTAATAATTATACTTATTACTTATATTATTCTCAATATAACATGCATTATTACCCCCATTATGCAGTTATTATCGCTAGAACTATAATAAATATACGTACTACTTTCATTATCATCAATATAACATGCATTATTACCCATATAATGGAGGTATTATTGCTAGAACTGTAATAATTATACTTATTACTTACACTATTAGCAACATAACGTGCATTGTTACCCATATAATGCAGTTATTATCGCCAGAACTGTAATAATTATACTTATTACTTATATTATTCTCAATATAACATGCATTATTACCCATATTATGCAGTTATTATCGCTAGAACTGTAATAATTATACTTATTACTTATATTATTATCAACATAACATGCATTATTACCCATATAATGGAGGTATTATTGCTAGAACTGTAATAATTATACTTATTACTTACACTATTAGCAACATAACGTGCATTGTTACCCATATAATGCAGTTATTATCGCCAGAACTGTAATAATTATACTTATTACTTATATTATTCTCAATATAACATGCATTATTACCCATATTATGCAGTTATTATCGCAAGAACTATAATAAATATACGTATTACTTTCATTATTATCAATATAACATGCATTATTACCCATATTATGCAGTTATTATCGATAGAACTGTAATAAATACACTTGCTACTATTACTATTATCAATATATCATGCACTATTAGCCATATTTTACTATTATTATCGCTAGAACTATAATAATTATACTTATTACTCCCGATATTATCAATATAACATGCATTATTACCCATATAATGCAGTTATTATCGCTAGAACTGTAATAATTATACTTATTACTTATATTATTATCAATATAACATGCATTATTACCCATATAATACAGGTATTATCGCTAGAACTGTAATAATTATACTTATTACTTATACTATTAGCAATATAACGTGCATTATTACCCATATAATGCAGTTCTTATCGCCAGAACTGTAATAATTATACTTATTACTTATATTATTCTCAATATAACATGCATTATTACCCACATTATGCAGTTATTATCGCTAGAAAAATAATAAATATACGTATTACTTTCATTATCATCAATATAACATGCATTATTACCCATATAATAGAGGTATTATCGCTAGAACTGTAATAATTATACTTATTACTTATACTATTAGCAATAAAACGTGCATTGTTACCCATATAATGCAGTTATTATCGCTAGAACTGTAATAATTATACTTATTACTTATATTATTCTCAATATAACATGCATTATTACCCACATTATGCAGTTATTATCGCTAGAACTATAATAAATATACGTATTACTTTCATTATCATAAATATAACATGCATTATTACCCATATAATGGAGGTATTATCGCTAGAACTGTAATAATTATACTCATTACTTATATTATTAGCAATGTAACGTGCATTATTACCCATATTATGCAGTTATTATCGCTAGAACTGTAATAGTTATACTTATTACTTATATTATTATCAATATAACATGCATTATTACCCATATAATGGAGGTATTATCGCTAGAACTGTAATAATTATACTTATTACTTATATTATTATCAATATAACATGCATTATTACCCATATTATGCAGTTATTATCGATAGAACTGTAATAATTATACTTATTACTCATATTATTATCAATATAACATGCATTATTACCCATATAATGCAGTTATTATCGCTAGAGCTGTAATAATTGTACTCATTACTTATATTATTAGCAATATAACCTGCATTATTACCCATATTATGCAGTTATTATCGCTAGAACTGTAATAATTATACTTATTACTTATATCATTATCAATATAACATGCATTATAACCCATATAATAGAGGTATTATCGCTAGAACTGTAATAATTATACTTATTACTTATACTATTAGCAATATAACGTGCATTGTTACCCATATAATGCAGTTATTATCGCCAGAACTGTAATAATTATACTTATTACTTATATTATTCTCAATATAACATGCATTATTACCCATATTATGCAGTTATTATCGCAAGAACTATAATAAATATACGTATTACTTTCATTATTATCAATATAACATGCATTATTACCCATATTATGCAGTTATTATCGATAGAACTGTAATAAATACACTTGCTACTATTACTATTATCAATATGTCATGCACTATTAGCCATATTTTACTATTATTATCGCTAGAACTATAATAATTATACTTATTACTCCCGATGTTATCAATATAACATGCCTTATTACCCATATAATGCAGTTATTATCGCTAGAACTATAATAAATATACGTATTACTTTTATCATCATCAATATAACATGCATTATTACCCATATTATGCAGTTATTATCGATAGACCTGTTATAAATATACTTATTACTTTTATTATTATCAATATAACATGCACTATTTGCCATATTTTACTATTATTATCGCTAGAACTATAATAATTATACTTATTACTCCCGATATTATCAATATAACATGCATTATTACCCATATAATGCAGTTATTATCGCTAGAACTGTAATAATTATACTTATTACTTATATTATTATCAATATAACATGCATTATTACCCATATAATGCAGTTATTATCGCTAGAACTGTAATAATTGTACTCATTACTTATATTATTAGCAATATAACGTGCATTATTACCCATATTATGCAGTTATTATCGCTAGAACTGTAATAATTATACTTATTACTTATATCATTATCAATATAACATGCATTATTACCCATATAATACAGGTATTATCGCTAGAACTGTAATAATTATACTTATTACTTATACTATTAGCAATATAACGTGCATTATTACCCATATAATGCAGTTCTTATCGCCAGAACTGTAATAATTATACTTATTACTTATATTATTCTCAATATAACATGCATTATTACCCACATTATGCAGTTATTATCGCTAGAAAAATAATAAATATACGTATTACTTTCATTATCATCAATATAACATGCATTATTACCCATATAATAGAGGTATTATCGCTAGAACTGTAATAATTATACTTATTACTTATACTATTAGCAATAAAACGTGCATTGTTACCCATATAATGCAGTTATTATCGCTAGAACTGTAATAATTATACTTATTACTTATATTATTCTCAATATAACATGCATTATTACCCACATTATGCAGTTATTATCGCTAGAACTATAATAAATATACGTATTACTTTCATTATCATAAATATAACATGCATTATTACCCATATAATGCAGTTATTATCGCTAGAACTGTAATAATTATACTTATTACTTATATTATTATCAATATAACATGCATTATTACCCATATAATGCAGTTATTATCGCTAGAACTGTAATAATTGTACTCATTACTTATATTATTAGCAATATAACGTGCATTATTACCCATATTATGCAGTTATTATCGCTAGAACTGTAATAATTATACTTATTACTTATATCATTATCAATATAACATGCATTATTACCCATATAATACAGGTATTATCGCTAGAACTGTAATAATTATACTTATTACTTATACTATTAGCAATATAACGTGCATTATTACCCATATAATGCAGTTCTTATCGCCAGAACTGTAATAATTATACTTATTACTTATATTATTCTCAATATAACATGCATTATTACCCACATTATGCAGTTATTATCGCTAGAAAAATAATAAATATACGTATTACTTTCATTATCATCAATATAACATGCATTATTACCCATATAATAGAGGTATTATCGCTAGAACTGTAATAATTATACTTATTACTTATACTATTAGCAATAAAACGTGCATTGTTACCCATATAATGCAGTTATTATCGCTAGAACTGTAATAATTATACTTATTACTTATATTATTCTCAATATAACATGCATTATTACCCACATTATGCAGTTATTATCGCTAGAACTATAATAAATATACGTATTACTTTCATTATCATAAATATAACATGCATTATTACCCATATAATGGAGGTATTATCGCTAGAACTGTAATAATTATACTCATTACTTATATTATTAGCAATGTAACGTGCATTATTACCCATATTATGCAGTTATTATCGCTAGAAAAATAATAAATATACGTATTACTTTCATTATCATCAATATAACATGCATTATTACCCATATAATAGAGGTATTATCGCTTGAACTGTAATAATTATACTTATTACTTATACTATTAGCAATAAAACGTGCATTGTTACCCATATAATGCAGTTATTATCGCTAGAACTATAATAATTATACTTATTACTCCCGATATTATCAATATAACATGCATTATTACCCATATAATGGAGGTATTATCGCTAGAACTGTAATAATTGTACTCATTACTTATATTATTAGCAATATAACGTGCATTATTACCCATATTATGCAGTTATTATCGCTAGAACTGTAATAATTATACTTATTACTTATATCATTATCAGTATAACATGCATTATTACCCATATAATAGAGGTATTATCGCTAGAACTGTAATAATTGTACTCATTACTTATATTATTAGCAATATAACGTGCATTATTACCCATATTATGCAGTTATTATCGCTAGAACTGTAATAATTATACTTATTACTTATATCATTATCAGTATAACATGCATTATTACCCATATAATAGAGGTATTATCGCTAGAACTGTAATAATTATACTTATTACTTATACTATTAGCAATATAACGTGCATTTTTACCCGTATAATGCAGTTATTATCGCTAGAACTGTAATAATTATACTTATTACTTATATTGTTAGCAATATAACGTGCATTATTACCCATATAATGCAGTTATTATCGCTAGAACTGTAATAATTATACTTATTACTTATATTATTATCAATATAACATGCATTATTACCCATATAATGGAGGTATTATCGCAAGATCTGTAATAATTATACTTATTACTTATACTTTAGCAATATAACGTGCATTATTACTCATATAATGCAGTTATTATCGCCAGAACTGTAATAATTATACTTATTACTTATATTATTCTCAACATAACATGCATTATTACCCACATTATGCAGTTATTATCGCTAGAACTATAATAAATATACGTATTACTTTCATTATCATAAATATAACATGCATTATTACCCATATAATGGAGGTATTATCGCTAGAACTGTAATAATTATACTCATTACTTATATTATTAGCAATGTAACGTGCATTGGTACCCATATAATGCAGTTATTATCGCCAGAACTGTAATAATTATACTTATTACTTATATTATTCTCAATATAACATGCATTATTACCCATATAATGCAGTTATTATCGCTAGAACTGTAATAATTGTACTCATTACTTATATTATTAGCAATATAACGTGCATTATTACCCATATTATGTAGTTATTATCGCTAGAACAGTAATAATTATACTTATTACTTATATCATTATCAATATAACATGCATTATTACCCATATAATGGAGGTATTATCCCAAGACCTGTAATAATTATACTTATTACTTATACTATTACCAATATAACGTGCATTATTACCCATATAATGCAGTTATTATCGCCAGAACTGTAATAATTATACTTATTACTTATATTATTCTCAATATAACATGCATTATTACCCACATTATGCAGTTATTATCGCTAGAACTATAATAAATATACGTATTACTTTCATTATCATCAATATAACATGCATTATTACCCATATAATGGAGGTATTATCGCTGGAACTGTAATAATTATACTTATTACTTATATTATTATCAATATAACATGCATTATTACCCATATTATGCAGTTATTATCGATAGAACTGTAATAAATACACTTACTACTTTTACTATTATCAATATATCACGCACTATTAGCCATATTTTACTATTATTATCGCTAGAGCTATAATAATTATACTTATTACTTATATTGTTAGCAATATAACGTGCATTATTACCCATATAATGCAGTTATTATCGCTAGAACTTTAATAATTATACTTATTACTCATATTATTATCAATATAACATGCATTATTACCCATATAATGCAGTTATTATCGCTAGAACTGTAATAATTGTACTCATTACTTATATTATTAGCAATATAACGTGCATTATTACCCATATTACGTAGTTATTATCGCTAGAACAGTAATAATTATACTTATTACTTATATCATTATCAATATAACATGCATTATTACCCATATAATGGAGGTATTATCGCAAGAACTGTAATAATTATACTTATTACTTATACTATTAGCAATATAACGTGCATTATTACCCATATAATGCTGTTATTATCGCTAGAACTGTAATAATTGTACTTATTACTTATATCATTATCAATATAACATGCATTATTACCCATATAATAGAGGTATTATCGCTAGAACTGTAATAATTATACTTATTACTTATACTATTAGCAATATAACGTGCATTTTTACCCATATAATGCAGTTATTATCGCTAGAACTGTAATAATTATACTTATTACTTATATTGTTAGCAATATAACGTGCATTATTACCCATATAATGCAGTTATTATCGCTAGAACTGTAATAATTATACTTATTACTTATATTATTATCAATATAACATGCATTATTACCCATATAATGGAGGTATTATCGCAAGAACTGTAATAATTATACTTATTACTTATACTATTAGCAATATAACGTGCATTATTACCCATACAATGCAGTTATTATCGCCAGAACTGTAATAATTATACTTATTACTTATATTATTCTCAATATAACATGCATTATTACCCACATTATGCAGTTATTATCGCTAGAACTATAATAAATATACGTATTACTTTCATTATCATCAATATAACATGCATTATTACCCATATAATGGAGGTATTATCGCAAGAACTGTAATAATTATACTTATTACTTATACTATTAGCAATATAACGTGCATTATTACCCATATAATGCTGTTATTATCGCTAGAACTGTAATAATTGTACTTATTACTTATATCATTATCAATATAACATGCATTATTACCCATATAATAGAGGTATTATCGCTAGAACTGTAATAATTATACTTATTACTTATACTATTAGCAATATAACGTGCATTTTTACCCATATAATGCAGTTATTATCGCTAGAACTGTAATAATTATACTTATTACTTATATTGTTAGCAATATAACGTGCATTATTACCCATATAATGCAGTTATTATCGCTAGAACTGTAATAATTATACTTATTACTTATATTATTATCAATATAACATGCATTATTACCCATATAATGGAGGTATTATCGCAAGAACTGTAATAATTATACTTATTACTTATACTATTAGCAATATAACGTGCATTATTACCCATATAATGCAGTTATTATCGCCAGAACTGTAATAATTATACTTATTACTTATATTATTCTCAATATAACATGCATTATTACCCACATTATGCAGTTATTATCGCTAGAACTATAATAAATATACGTATTACTTTCATTATCATCAATATAACATGCATTATTACCCATATAATGGAGGTATTAACGCAAGAACTGTAATAATTATACTTATTACTTATACTATTAGCAATATAACGTGCATTATTACCCATATAATGCAGTTATTATCGCCAGAACTGTAATAATTATACTTATTACTTATATTATTCTCAATATAACATGCATTATTACCCACATTATGCAGTTATGATCGCCAGAACTATAATAAATATACTTATTACTCCCAATATTATCAATGTAACATGCATTATTACCCATATAATGCAGTTATTATCGCTAGAACTGTAATAATTATACTTATTACTTATATTGTTTGCAATATAACGTGCATTATTACCCATATAATGCAGTTATTATCGCTAGAACTGTAATAATTATACTTATTACTCATATTATTATCAATATAACATGCATTACTACCCATATTATGCAGTTATTATCGCTAGAACTATAATAAATATACGTATTACTTTTATTATCATCAATATAACATGCATTATTACCCATATTATGCAGTTATTATCGCCAGAACTGTAATAATTATACTTATTACTTATATTATACTCAATATAACATGCATTATTACCCACATTATGCAGTTATTATCGCTAGAACTATAATAAATATACGTATTACTTTCATTATCATCAATATAACATGCATTATTACCCATATAATGGAGGTATTATCGCTAGAACTGTAATAATTATACTTATTACTTATATTATTATCAATATAACATGCATTATTACCCATATTATGGAGGTATTATCGCTAGAACTGTAATAATTATACTTATTACTTATACTATTAGCAATATAACGTGCATTATTACCCATATAATGCAGTTATTATCGCCAGAACTGTAATAATTATACTTATTACTCCCGATATTATCAATATAACATGCATTATTACCCATATAATGCAGTTATTATCGCTAGAACTGTAATAATTATACTTATTACTTATATTGTTAGCAATATAACGTGCATTATTACCCATATAATGCAGTTATTATCGCTAGAACTTTAATAATTATACTTATTACTCATATTATTATCAATATAACATGCATTATTACCCATATTATCCAGTTATTATCGCTAGAACTATAATATATATACGTATTACTTTTATTATCATCAATATAACATGCAGTATTACCCATATAATGCAGTTATTATCGCTAGAACTATAATAAATATACGTATTACTTTTATTATCATCAATATAACATGCATTATTACCCATATTATGCAGCTGTTATCGCTAGAACTGTAATAATTATACTTATTACTTATATCACTATCAATATAACATGCAGTATTACCCATATAATAGAGGTATTATCGCTAGAACTGTAATAATTATACTTATTACTTATACTATTAGCAATATAACGTGCATTATTACCCATATAATGCAGTTATTATCGCCAGAACTGTAATAATTATAGTTATTACTTATATTATTCTCAATATAACATGCATTATTACCCACATTATGCAGTTATTATCGCTAGAACTATAATAAATATACGTATTACTTTCATTATCATCAATATAACATGCATTATTACCCATATAATGGAGGTATTATCGCAAGAACTGTAATAATTATACTTATTACTTATACTATTAGCAATATAACGTGCATTATTACCCATATAATGCTGTTATTATCGCTAGAACTGTAATAATTGTACTTATTACTTATATCATTATCAATATAACATGCATTATTACCCATATAATAGAGGTATTATCGCTAGAACTGTAATAATTATACTTATTACTTATACTATTAGCAATATAACGTGCATTTTTACCCATATAATGCAGTTATTATCGCTAGAACTGTAATAATTATACGTATTACTTATATTGTTAGCAATATAACGTGTATTATTACCCATATAATGCAGTTATTATCGCTAGAACTGTAATAATTATACTTATTACTTATATTATTATCAATATAACATGCATTATTACCCATATAATGGAGGTATTATCGCAAGAACTGTAATAATTATACTTATTACTTATACTATTAGCAATATAACGTGCATTATTACCCATATAATGCAGTTATTATCGCCAGAACTGTAATAATTATACTTATTACTTATATTATTCTCAATATAACATGCATTATTACCCACATTATGCAGTTATTATCGCTAGAACTATAATAAATATACGTATTACTTTCATTATCATCAATATAACATGCATTATTACCCATATAATGGAGGTATTATCGCAAGAACTGTAATAATTATACTTATTACTTATACTATTAGCAATATAACGTGCATTATTACCCATATAATGCAGTTATTATCGCCAGAACTGTAATAATTATACTTATTACTTATATTATTCTCAATATAACATGCATTATTACCCACATTATGCAGTTATGATCGCCAGAACTATAATAAATATACTTATTACTCCCAATATTATCAATGTAACATGCATTATTACCCATATAATGCAGTTATTATCGCTAGAACTGTAATAATTATACTTATTACTTATATTGTTAGCAATATAACGTGCATTATTACCCATATAATGCAGTTATTATCGCTAGAACTGTAATAATTATACTTATTACTCATATTATTATCAATATAACATGCATTACTACCCATATTATGCAGTTATTATCGCTAGAACTATAATAAATATACGTATTACTTTTATTATCATCAATATAACATGCATTATTACCCATATTATGCAGTTATTATCGCCAGAACTGTAATAATTATACTTATTACTTATATTATTCTCAATATAACATGCATTATTACCCACATTATGCAGTTATTATCGCCAGAACTATAATAAATATACGTATTACTTTCATTATCATCAATATAACATGCATTATTACCCATATAATGGAGGTATTATCGCTAGAACTGTAATAATTATACTCATTACTTATATTATTATCAATATAACATGCATTATTACCCATATAATGGAGGTATTATCGCTAGAACTGTAATAATTATACTTATTACTTATACTATTAGCAATATAACGTGCATTATTACCCATATAATGCAGTTATTATCGCCAGAACTGTAATAATTATACTTACTACTTACACTATTAGCAATATAACGTGCATTGTTACCCATATAATGCAGTTATTATCGCCAGAACTGTAATAATTATACTTATTACTTATATTGTTAGCAATATAACGTGCATTATTACCCATATAATGCAGTTATTATCGCTAGAACTTTAATAATTATACTTATTACTCATATTATTATCAATATAACATGCATTATTACCCATATTATCCAGTTATTATCGCTAGAACTATAATATATATACGTATTACTTTTATTATCATCAATATAACATGCAGTATTACCCATATAATGCAGTTATTATCGCTAGAACTATAATAAATATACGTATTACTTTTATTATCATCAATATAACATGCATTATTACCCATATTATGCAGTTGTTATCGCTAGAACTGTAATAATTATACTTATTACTTATATCACTATCAATATAACATGCAGTATTACCCATATAATAGAGGTATTATCGCTAGAACTGTAATAATTATACTTATTACTTATACTATTAGCAATATAACGTGCATTATTACCCATATAATGCAGTTATTATCGCCAGAACTGTAATAATTATAGTTATTACTTATATTATTCTCAATATAACATGCATTCTTACCCACATTATGCAGTTATTATCGCTAGAACTACAATAAATATACGTATTACTTTCATTATCATCAATATAACATGCATTATTACCCATATAATGGAGGTATTATCGCTAGAACTGTAATAATTATACTTATTACTTATATTATTCTCAATATAACATGCATTATTACCCATATTATGCAGTTATTATCGATAGAACTGTAATAAATACACTTATTACTTTTACTGTTATCAATATATCATGCACTATTAGCCATATTTTACTATTATTATCGCTAGAACTATAATAATTATACTTATTACTCCCGATGTTATCAATATAACATGCCTTATTACCCATATAATGCAGTTATTATCGCTAGAACTGCAATAATTATACTCATTACTTATATTATTAGCAATATAACGTGCATTATTACCCATATAATGCAGTTATTATCGCCAGAACTGTAATAATTATACTTATTACTTATATTGTTAGCAATATAACGTGCATTATTACCCATATAATGCAGTTATTATCGCTAGAACTGTAATAATTATACTTATTACTCATATTATTATCACTATAACATGCATTATTACCCATATTATGCAGTTATTATCGCTAGAACTGTAATAAATATACGTATTACCTTTTATTATCATCAATATAACATGCATTATTACCCATATTATGCAGTTATTATCGATAGAACTGTAATAAATATACTTATTACTTTTATTATTATCAATATAACATGCACTATTTGCCATATTTTACTATTATTATCGCTAGAACTATAATAATTATACTTATTACTCCCGATGTTATCAATATAACATGCCTTATTACCCATATAATGCAGTTATTATCGCTAGAACTATAATAAATATACGTATTACTTTCATTATCATCAATATAACATGCATTATTACCCATATAATGGAGGTATTATCGCTAGAACTGTAATAATTATACTTATTACTTATATTATTATCAATATAACATGCATTATTACCCATATTATGCAGTTATTATCTCTAGAACCATAATAAATATACTCATTACTCCCAATATTATCAATATAACATGCATTTTTACCCATATAATGCAGTTATTATCGCTAGAACTGTAATAATTATACTTATTACTTCTATTGTTAGCAATATAACGTGCATTATTACCCATATAATGCAGTTATTATCGCTAGAACTGTAATAATTATACTTATTACTTATAATATTATCAATATAACATGCATTATTACCCATATTATGCAGTTATGATCGCCAGAACTATAATAAATATACGTATTACTTTTATTATCATCAATATAACATGCATTATTACCCATAATATGCAGTTATTATCGATAGAACTGTAATAAATATACTTATTTCTTTTATTATTATCAATATAACATGCACTATTTGCCATATTTTACTATTATTATCGCTAGAACTATAATAATTATACTTATTACTCCCGATATTATCAATATAACATGCATTATTACCCATATTATGCAGTTATTATCGATAGAACTGTAATAAATACACTTACTACTTTTACTATTATCAATATATCACGCACTATTAGCCATATTTTACTATTATTATCGCTAGAGCTATAATAATTATACTTATTACTTATATTGTTAGCAATATAACGTGCATTATTACCCATATAATGCAGTTATTATCGCTAGAACTTTAATAATTATACTTATTACTCATATTATTATCAATATAACATGCATTATTACCCATATTATCCAGTTATTATCGCTAGAACTATAATAAATATATGTATTACTTTCATTATCATCAATATAACATGCATTATTACCCATATAATAGAGGTATTATCGCTAGAACTGTAATAATTATACTTATTACTTATACTATTAGCAATAAAACGTGCATTGTTACCCATATAATGCAGTTATTATCGCTAGAACTATAATAATTATACTTATTACTCCCGATATTATCAATATAACATGCATTATTACCCATATAATGCAGTTATTATCGCTAGAACTGTAATAATTATACTTATTACTTATATTATTCTCAATATAACATGCATTATTACCCATATAATGGAGGTATTATCGCTAGAACTGTAATAATTATACTTATTACTTATATTATTCTCAATATAACATGCATTATTACCCATATTATGCAGTTATTATCGATAGAACTGTAATAAATACACTTACTACTTTTACTATTATCAATATATCACGCACTATTAGCCATATTTTACTATTATTATCGCTAGAGCTATAATAATTATACTTATTACTTATATTGTTAGCAGTATAACGTGCATTTTTACCCATATAATGCAGTTATTATCGCTAGAACTTTAATAATTATACTTATTACTCATATTATTATCAATATAACATGCATTATTACCCATATTATCCAGTTATTATCGCTAGAACTATAATATATATACGTATTACTTTTATTATCATCAATATAACATGCAGTATTACCCATATAATGCAGTTATTATCGCTAGAACTATAATATATATACGTATTACTTTTATTATCATCAATATAACATGCATTATTACCCATATAATGCAGTTATTATCGCTAGAACTGTAATAATTGTACTTATTACTTATATCATTATCAATATAACATGCATTATTACCCATATAATGCAGGTATTATCGCTAGAACTGTAATAATTATACTTATTACTTATATTATTATCAATATAACATGCATTATTACCCATATTATGCAGTTATTATCGATAGAACTGTAATAAATACACTTACTACTTTTACTATTATCAATATATCATGCACTATTAGCCATATTTTACTATTATTATCGCTAGAACTATTATAATTACACTTATTACTCCCGATGTTATCAATATAACATGCCTTATTACCCATATAATGCAGTTATTATCGCTAGAACTGTAATAATTATACTCATTACTTATATTATTAGCAATGTAACGTGCATTACTACCCATATAATGCAGTTAGTATCGCTAGAACTGTAATAATTATACTTATTACTTATATTGTTAGCAATATAACGTGCATTATTACCCATATAATGCAGTTATTATCGCTAGAGCTGTAATAATTATACTTATTACTCATATTATTATCAATATAACATGCATTATTACCCATATTATGCAGTTATTATCGCTAGAACTGTAATAAATATACGTATTACCTTTTATTATCATCAATATAACATGCATTATTACCCATATTATGCAGTTATTATCGATAGAACTGTAATAAATATACTTATTACTTTTATTATTATCAATATAACATGCACTATTTGCCATATTTTACTATTATTATCGCTAGAACTATAATAATTATACTTATTACTCCCGATGTTATCAATATAACATGCCTTATTACCCATATAATGCAGTTATTATCGCTAGAACTATAATAAATATACGTATTACTTTCATTATCATCAATATAACATGCATTATTACCCATATAATGGAGGTATTATCGCTAGAACTGTAATAATTATACTTATTACTTATATTATTATCAATATAACATGCATTATTACCCATATTATGCAGTTATTATCTCTAGAACCATAATAAATATACTCATTACTCCCAATATTATCAATATAACATGCATTTTTACCCATATAATGCAGTTATTATCGCTAGAACTGTAATAATTATACTTATTACTTATATTGTTAGCAATATAACGTGCATTATTACCCATATAATGCAGTTATTATCGCTAGAACTGTAATAATTATACTTATTACTTATAATATTATCAATATAACATGCATTATTACCCATATTATGCAGTTATGATCGCCAGAACTATAATAAATATACGTATTACTTTTATTATCATCAATATAACATGCATTATTACCCATAATATGCAGTTATTATCGATAGAACTGTAATAAATATACTTATTTCTTTTATTATTATCAATATAACATGCACTATTTGCCATATTTTACTATTATTATCGCTAGAACTATAATAATTATACTTATTACTCCCGATATTATCAATATAACATGCATTATTACCCATATTATGCAGTTATTATCGATAGAACTGTAATAAATACACTTACTACTTTTACTATTATCAATATATCACGCACTATTAGCCATATTTTACTATTATTATCGCTAGAGCTATAATAATTATACTTATTACTTATATTGTTAGCAATATAACGTGCATTATTACCGATATAATGCAGTTATTATCGCTAGAACTTTAATAATTATACTCATTACTCATATTATTATCAATATAACATGCATTATTACCCATATTATCCAGTTATTATCGCTAGAACTATAATATATATACGTATTACTTTTATTATCATCAATATAACATGCATTATTACCCATATAATGCAGTTATTATCGCTAGAACTGTAATAATTGTACTTATTACTTATATCATTATCAATATAACATGCATTATTACCCATATTATGCAGTTATTATCGCTAGAACTATAATAAATATACGTATTACTTTCATTATCATCAATGTAACATGCATTATTACCCATATAATGCAGGTATTATCGCTAGAACTGTAATAATTATACTTATTACTTATATTATTATCAATATAACATGCATTATTACCCATATTATGCAGTTATTATCGATAGAACTGTAATAAATACACTTACTACTTTTACTATTATCAATATATCATGCACTATTAGCCATATTTTACTATTATTATCGCTAGAACTATAATAATTACACTTATTACTCCCGATGTTATCAATATAACATGCCTTATTACCCATATAATGCAGTTATTATCGCTAGAACTGTAATAATTATACTCATTACTTATATTATTAGCAATGTAACGTGCATTACTACCCATATAATGCAGTTAGTATCGCTAGAACTGTAATAATTATACTTATTACTTATATTGTTAGCAATATAACGTGCATTATTACCCATATAATGCAGTTATTATCGCTAGAACTGTAATAATTATACTTATTACTCATATTATTATCAATATAACATGCATTATTACCCACATTATGCAGTTATTATCGCTAGAACTACAATAAATATACGTATTACTTTCATTATCATCAATATAACATGCATTATTACCCATATAATGGAGGTATTATCGCTAGAACTGTAATAATTATACTTATTACTTATATTATTCTCAATATAACATGCATTATTACCCATATTATGCAGTTATTATCGATAGAACTGTAATAAATACACTTATTACTTTTACTATTATCAATATATCATGCACTATTAGCCATATTTTACTATTATTATCGCTAGAACTATAATAATTATACTTATTACTCCCGATGTTATCAATATAACATGCCTTATTACCCATATAATGCAGTTATTATCGCTAGAACTGTAATAATTATACTCATTACTTATATTATTAGCAATGTAACGTGCATTATTACCCATATTATGCAGTTATTATCGCTAGAACTGTAATATTTATACTTATTACTTATATTATTATCAATATAACATGCATTATTACCCACATAATGGAGGTATTATCGCTAGAACTGTAATAAATATACTTATTACTTATACTATTAGCAATATAACGTGCATTATTACCCATATAATGCAGTTATTATCGCCAGAACTGTAATAATTATACTTATTACTTATATTATTCTCAATATAACATGCATTATTACCCATATTATGCAGTTATTATCGCTAGAACTATAATAAATATACGTATTACTTTCATTATCATCAATATAACATGCATTATTACCCATATAATGCAGGTATTATCGCTAGAACTGTAATAATTATACTTATTACTTATATTATTATCAATATAACATGCATTATTACCCATATTATGCAGTTATTATCGATAGAACTGTAATAAATACACTTACTACTTTTACTATTATCAATATATCATGCACTATTAGCCATATTTTACTATTATTATCGCTAGAACTATAATAATTACACTTATTATTCCCGATGTTATCAATATAACATGCCTTATTACCCATATAATGCAGTTATTATCGCTAGAACTGTAATAATTATACTCATTACTTATATTATTAGCAATGTAACGTGCATTACTACCCATATAATGCAGTTAGTATCGCTAGAACTGTAATAATTATACTTATTACTTATATTGTTAGCAATATAACGTGCATTATTACCCATATAATGCAGTTATTATCGCTAGAACTGTAATAATTATACTTATTACTCATATTATTATCAATATAACATGCATTATTACCCATATTATGCAGTTATTATCGCTAGAACTGTAATAAATATACGTATTACCTTTTATTATCATCAATATAACATGCATTATTACCCATATTATGCAGTTGTTATCGCTAGAACTGTAATAATTATACTTATTACTTATATCACTATCAATATAACATGCAGTATTACCCATATAATAGAGGTATTATCGCTAGAACTGTAATAATTATACTTATTACTTATACTATTAGCAATATAACGTGCATTATTACCCATATAATGCAGTTATTATCGCCAGAACTGTAATAATTATAGTTATTACTTATATTATTCTCAATATAACATGCATTCTTACCCACATTATGCAGTTATTATCGCTAGAACTACAATAAATATACGTATTACTTTCATTATCATCAATATAACATGCATTATTACCCATATAATGGAGGTATTATCGCTAGAACTGTAATAATTATACTTATTACTTATATTATTCTCAATATAACATGCATTATTACCCATATTATGCAGTTATTATCGATAGAACTGTAATAAATACACTTATTACTTTTACTGTTATCAATATATCATGCACTATTAGCCATATTTTACTATTATTATCGCTAGAACTATAATAATTATACTTATTACTCCCGATGTTATCAATATAACATGCCTTATTACCCATATAATGCAGTTATTATCGCTAGAACTGCAATAATTATACTCATTACTTATATTATTAGCAATATAACGTGCATTATTACCCATATAATGCAGTTATTATCGCCAGAACTGTAATAATTATACTTATTACTTATATTGTTAGCAATATAACGTGCATTATTACCCATATAATGCAGTTATTATCGCTAGAACTGTAATAATTATACTTATTACTCATATTATTATCACTATAACATGCATTATTACCCATATTATGCAGTTATTATCGCTAGAACTGTAATAAATATACGTATTACCTTTTATTATCATCAATATAACATGCATTATTACCCATATTATGCAGTTATTATCGATAGAACTGTAATAAATATACTTATTACTTTTATTATTATCAATATAACATGCACTATTTGCCATATTTTACTATTATTATCGCTAGAACTATAATAATTATACTTATTACTCCCGATGTTATCAATATAACATGCCTTATTACCCATATAATGCAGTTATTATCGCTAGAACTATAATAAATATACGTATTACTTTCATTATCATCAATATAACATGCATTATTACCCATATAATGGAGGTATTATCGCTAGAACTGTAATAATTATACTTATTACTTATATTATTATCAATATAACATGCATTATTACCCATATTATGCAGTTATTATCTCTAGAACCATAATAAATATACTCATTACTCCCAATATTATCAATATAACATGCATTTTTACCCATATAATGCAGTTATTATCGCTAGAACTGTAATAATTATACTTATTACTTCTATTGTTAGCAATATAACGTGCATTATTACCCATATAATGCAGTTATTATCGCTAGAACTGTAATAATTATACTTATTACTTATAATATTATCAATATAACATGCATTATTACCCATATTATGCAGTTATGATCGCCAGAACTATAATAAATATACGTATTACTTTTATTATCATCAATATAACATGCATTATTACCCATAATATGCAGTTATTATCGATAGAACTGTAATAAATATACTTATTTCTTTTATTATTATCAATATAACATGCACTATTTGCCATATTTTACTATTATTATCGCTAGAACTATAATAATTATACTTATTACTCCCGATATTATCAATATAACATGCATTATTACCCATATTATGCAGTTATTATCGATAGAACTGTAATAAATACACTTACTACTTTTACTATTATCAATATATCACGCACTATTAGCCATATTTTACTATTATTATCGCTAGAGCTATAATAATTATACTTATTACTTATATTGTTAGCAATATAACGTGCATTATTACCCATATAATGCAGTTATTATCGCTAGAACTTTAATAATTATACTTATTACTCATATTATTATCAATATAACATGCATTATTACCCATATTATCCAGTTATTATCGCTAGAACTATAATATATATACGTATTACTTTTATTATCATCAATATAACATGCAGTATTACCCATATAATGCAGTTATTATCGCTAGAGCTATAATATATATACGTATTACTTTTATTATCATCAATATAACATGCATTATTACCCATATAATGCAGTTATTATCGCCAGAACTGTAATAATTATACTTATTACTTATATTGTTAGCAATATAACGTGCATTATTACCCATATAATGCAGTTATTATCGCCAGAACTGTAATAATTATACTTATTACTTATATTATTCTCAATATAACATGCATTATTACCCACATTATGCAGTTATTATCGCTAGAACTATAATAAATATATGTATTACTTTCATTATCATCAATATAACATGCATTATTACCCATATAATAGAGGTATTATCGCTAGAACTGTAATAATTATACTTATTACTTATACTATTAGCAATAAAACGTGCATTGTTACCCATATAATGCAGTTATTATCGCTAGAACTATAATAATTATACTTATTACTCCCGATATTATCAATATAACATGCATTATTACCCATATAATGCAGTTATTATCGCTAGAACTGTAATAATTATAATTATTACTTATATTATTCTCAATATAACATGCATTATTACCCATATAATGGAGGTATTATCGCTAGAACTGTAATAATTATACTTATTACTTATATTATTCTCAATATAACATGCATTATTACCCATATTATGCAGTTATTATCGATAGAACTGTAATAAATACACTTACTACTTTTACTATTATCAATATATCACGCACTATTAGCCATATTTTACTATTATTATCGCTAGAGCTATAATAATTATACTTATTACTTATATTGTTAGCAGTATAACGTGCATTTTTACCCATATAATGCAGTTATTATCGCTAGAACTTTAATAATTATACTTATTACTCATATTATTATCAATATAACATGCATTATTACCCATATTATCCAGTTATTATCGCTAGAACTATAATATATATACGTATTACTTTTATTATCATCAATATAACATGCAGTATTACCCATATAATGCAGTTATTATCGCTAGAACTATAATATATATACGTATTACTTTTATTATCATCAATATAACATGCATTATTACCCATATAATGCAGTTATTATCGCTAGAACTGTAATAATTGTACTTATTACTTATATCATTATCAATATAACATGCATTATTACCCATATAATGCAGGTATTATCGCTAGAACTGTAATAATTATACTTATTACTTATATTATTATCAATATAACATGCATTATTACCCATATTATGCAGTTATTATCGATAGAACTGTAATAAATACACTTACTACTTTTACTATTATCAATATATCATGCACTATTAGCCATATTTTACTATTATTATCGCTAGAACTATTATAATTACACTTATTACTCCCGATGTTATCAATATAACATGCCTTATTACCCATATAATGCAGTTATTATCGCTAGAACTGTAATAATTATACTCATTACTTATATTATTAGCAATGTAACGTGCATTACTACCCATATAATGCAGTTAGTATCGCTAGAACTGTAATAATTATACTTATTACTTATATTGTTAGCAATATAACGTGCATTATTACCCATATAATGCAGTTATTATCGCTAGAGCTGTAATAATTATACTTATTACTCATATTATTGTCAATATAACATGCATTATTACCCATATTATGCAGTTATTATCGCTAGAACTGTAATAAATATACGTATTACCTTTTATTATCATCAATATAACATGCATTATTACCCATATTATGCAGTTATTATCGATAGAACTGTAATAAATATACTTATTACTTTTATTATTATCAATATAACATGCACTATTTGCCATATTTTACTATTATTATCGCTAGAACTATAATAATTATACTTATTACTCCCGATGTTATCAATATAACATGCCTTATTACCCATATAATGCAGTTTATTATCGCTAGAACTATAATAAATATACGTATTACTTTCATTATCATCAATATAACATGCATTATTACCCATATAATGGAGGTATTATCGCTAGAACTGTAATAATTATACTTATTTCTTATATTATTATCAATATAACATGCATTATTACCCATATTATGCAGTTATTATCTCTAGAACCATAATAAATATACTCATTACTCCCAATATTATCAATATAACATGCATTTTTACCCATATAATGCAGTTATTATCGCTAGAACTGTAATAATTATACTTATTACTTATATTGTTAGCAATATAACGTGCATTATTACCCATATAATGCAGTTATTATCGCTAGAACTGTAATAATTATACTTATTACTTATAATATTATCAATATAACATGCATTATTACCCATATTATGCAGTTATGATCGCCAGAACTATAATAAATATACGTATTACTTTTATTATCATCAATATAACATGCATTATTACCCATAATATGCAGTTATTATCGATAGAACTGTAATAAATATACTTATTTCTTTTATTATTATCAATATAACATGCACTATTTGCCATATTTTACTATTATTATCGCTAGAACTATAATAATTATACTTATTACTCCCGATATTATCAATATAACATGCATTATTACCCATATTATGCAGTTATTATCGATAGAACTGTAATAAATACACTTACTACTTTTACTATTATCAATATATCACGCACTATTAGCCATATTTTACTATTATTATCGCTAGAGCTATAATAATTATACTTATTACTTATATTGTTAGCAATATAACGTGCATTATTACCCATATAATGCAGTTATTATCGCTAGAACTTTAATAATTATACTCATTACTCATATTATTATCAATATAACATGCATTATTACCCATATTATCCAGTTATTATCGCTAGAACTATAATATATATACGTATTACTTTTATTATCATCAATATAACATGCATTATTACCCATATAATGCAGTTATTATCGCTAGAACTGTAATAATTGTACTTATTACTTATATCATTATCAATATAACATGCATTATTACCCATATTATGCAGTTATTATCGCTAGAACTATAATAAATATACGTATTACTTTCATTATCATCAATGTAACATGCATTATTACCCATATAATGCAGGTATTATCGCTAGAACTGTAATAATTATACTTATTACTTATATTATTATCAATATAACATGCATTATTACCCATATTATGCAGTTATTATCGATAGAACTGTAATAAATACACTTACTACTTTTACTATTATCAATATATGATGCACTATTAGCCATATTTTACTATTATTATCGCTAGAACTATAATAATTACACTTATTACTCCCGATGTTATCAATATAACATGCCTTATTACCCATATAATGCAGTTATTATCGCTAGAACTGTAATAATTATACTCATTACTTATATTATTAGCAATGTAACGTGCATTACTACCCATATAATGCAGTTAGTATCGCTAGAACTGTAATAATTATACTTATTACTTATATTGTTAGCAATATAACGTGCATTATTACCCATATAATGCAGTTATTATCGCTAGAACTGTAATAATTATACTTATTACTCATATTATTATCAATATAACATGCATTATTACCCACATTATGCAGTTATTATCGCTAGAACTACAATAAATATACGTATTACTTTCATTATCATCAATATAACATGCATTATTACCCATATAATGGAGGTATTATCGCTAGAACTGTAATAATTATACTTATTACTTATATTATTCTCAATATAACATGCATTATTACCCATATTATGCAGTTATTATCGATAGAACTGTAATAAATACACTTATTACTTTTACTATTATCAATATATCATGCACTATTAGCCATATTTTACTATTATTATCGCTAGAACTATAATAATTATACTTATTACTCCCGATGTTATCAATATAACATGCCTTATTACCCATATAATGCAGTTATTATCGCTAGAACTGTAATAATTATACTCATTACTTATATTATTAGCAATGTAACGTGCATTATTACCCATATTATGCAGTTATTATCGCTAGAACTGTAATATTTATACTTATTACTTATATTATTATCAATATAACATGCATTATTACCCACATAATGGAGGTATTATCGCTAGAACTGTAATAAATATACTTATTACTTATACTATTAGCAATATAACGTGCATTATTACCCATATAATGCAGTTATTATCGCCAGAACTGTAATAATTATACTTATTACTTATATTATTCTCAATATAACATGCATTATTACCCATATTATGCAGTTATTATCGCTAGAACTATAATAAATATACGTATTACTTTCATTATCATCAATATAACATGCATTATTACCCATATAATGCAGGTATTATCGCTAGAACTGTAATAATTATACTTATTACTTATATTATTATCAATATAACATGCATTATTACCCATATTATGCAGTTATTATCGATAGAACTGTAATAAATACACTTACTACTTTTACTATTATCAATATATCATGCACTATTAGCCATATTTTACTATTATTATCGCTAGAACTATAATAATTACACTTATTATTCCCGATGTTATCAATATAACATGCCTTATTACCCATATAATGCAGTTATTATCGCTAGAACTGTAATAATTATACTCATTACTTATATTATTAGCAATGTAACGTGCATTACTACCCATATAATGCAGTTAGTATCGCTAGAACTGTAATAATTATACTTATTACTTATATTGTTAGCAATATAACGTGCATTATTACCCATATAATGCAGTTATTATCGCTAGAACTGTAATAATTATACTTATTACTCATATTATTATCAATATAACATGCATTATTACCCATATTATGCAGTTATTATCGCTAGAACTGTAATAAATATACGTATTACCTTTTATTATCATCAATATAACATGCATTATTACCCATATTATGCAGTTATTATCGATAGAACTGTAATAAATATACTTATTACTTTTATTATTATCAATATAACATGCACTATTTGCCATATTTTACTATTATTATCGCTAGAACTATAATAATTATACTTATTACTCCCGATGTTATCAATATAACATGCCTTATTACCCATATAATGCAGTTATTATCGCTAGAACTATAATAAATATACGTATTACTTTCATTATCATCAATATAACATGCATTATTACCCATATAATGGAGGTATTATCGCTAGAACTGTAATAATTATACTTATTACTTATATTATTATCAATATAACATGCATTATTACCCATATTATGCAGTTATTATCTCTAGAACCATAATAAATATACTCATTACTCCCAATATTATCAATATAACATGCATTTTTACCCATATAATGCAGTTATTATCGCTAGAACTGTAATAATTATACTTATTACTTATATTGTTAGCAATATAACGTGCATTATTACCCATATAATGCAGTTATTATCGCTAGAACTGTAATAATTATACCTATTACTTATAATATTATCAATATAACATGCATTATTACCCATATTATGCAGTTATGATCGCCAGAACTATAATAAATATACGTATTACTTTTATTATCATCAATATAACATGCATTATTACCCATAATATGCAGTTATTATCGATAGAACTGTAATAAATATACTTATTTCTTTTATTATTATCAATATAACATGCACTATTTGCCATATTTTACTATTATTATCGCTAGAACTATAATAATTATACTTATTACTCCCGATATTATCAATATAACATGCATTATTACCCATATTATGCAGTTATTATCGCTAGAACTGTAATAATTATACTTATTACTTATATTATTATCAATATAACATGCATTATTACCCATATAATGCAGTTATTATCGCTAGAACTGTAATAATTGTACTCATTACTTATATTATTAGCAATATAACGTGCATTATTACCCATATTATGCAGTTGTTATCGCTAGAACTGTAATAATTATACTTATTACTTATATCACTATCAATATAACATGCAGTATTACCCATATAATAGAGGTATTATCGCTAGAACTGTAATAATTACACTTATTACTTATACTATTAGCAATAAAACGTGCATTGTTACCCATATAATGCAGTTATTATCGCTAGAACTATAATAATTATACTTATTACTCCCGATATTATCAATATAACATGCATTATTACCCATATAATGCAGTTATTATCGCTAGAACTGTAATAATTATACTTATTACTTATATTATTAGCAATATAACGTGCATTATTACCCATATAATGCAGTTATTATCGCTAGAACTGTAATAATTATACTTATTACTTATACTATTAGCAATATAACGTGCATTATTACCCATATAATGCAGTTATTATCGCCAGAACTGTAATAATTATACTTATTACTTATATTATTCTCAATATTACATGCATTATTACCCACATTATGCAGTTATTATCGCTAGAACTACAATAAATATACGTATTACTTTCATTATCATCAATATAACATGCATTATTACCCATATAATGGAGGTATTATCGCTAGAACTGTAATAATTATACTTATTACTTATATTATTCTCAATATAACATGCATTATTACCCATATTATGCAGTTATTATCGATAGAACTGTAATAAATACACTTACTACTTTTACTATTATCAATATATCACGCACTATTAGCCATATTTTACTATTATTATCGCTAGAGCTATAATAATTATACTTATTACTTATATTGTTAGCAATATAACGTGCATTTTTACGCATATAATGCAGTTATTATCGCTAGAACTTTAATAATTATACTTATTACTCATATTATTATCAATATAACATGCATTATTACCCATATTATCCAGTTATTATCGCTAGAACTATAATATATATACGTATTACTTTTATTATCATCAATATAACATGCAGTATTACCCATATAATGCAGTTATTATCGCTAGAACTATAATATATATACGTATTACTTTTATTGTCATCAATATAACATGCATTATTACCCATATAATGCAGTTATTATCGCTAGAACTGTAATAATTGTACTTATTACTTATATCATTATCAATATAACATGCATTATTACCCATATAATAGAGGTATTATCGCTAGAACTGTAATAATTATACTTATTACTTATACTATTAGCAATAAAACGTGCATTATTACCCATATAATGCAGTTATTATCGCTAGAACTGTAATAATTATACTTATTACTTATATTGTTAGCAATATAACGTGCATTATTACCCATATAATGCAGTTATTATCGCTAGAACTGTAATAATTATACTTATTACTTATATTATTATCAATATAACATGCATTATTACCCATATAATGGAGGTATTATCGCAAGAACTGTAATAATTATACTTATTACTTATACTATTAGCAATATAACGTGCATTATTACCCATATAATGCAGTTATTATCGCCAGAACTGTAATAATTATACTTATTACTTATATTATTCTCAATATAACATGCATTATTACCCACATTATGCAGTTATTATCGCTAGAACTATAATAAATATACGTATTACTTTCATTATCATCAATATAACATGCATTATTACCCATATAATAGAGGTATTATCGCTAGAACTGTAATAATTATACTTATTACTTATACTATTAGCAATAAAACGTGCATTGTTACCCATATAATGCAGTTATTATCGCCAGAACTGTAATAATTATACTTATTACTTATATTATTCTCAATATAACATGCATTATTACCCACATTATGCAGTTATGATCGCCAGAACTATAATAAATATACTTATTACTCCCAATATTATCAATGTAACATGCATTATTACCCATATAATAGAGGTATTATCGCTAGAACTGTAATAATTATACTTATTACTTATACTATTAGCAATAAAACGTGCATTATTACCCATATAATGCAGTTATTATCGCCAGAACTGTAATAATTATACTTATTACTTATATTATTCTCAATATAACATGCATTATTACCCACATTATGCAGTTATTATCGCTAGAACTACAATAAATATACGTATTACTTTCATTATCATCAATATAACATGCATTATTACCCATATAATGGAGGTATTATCGCTAGAACTGTAATAATTATACTTATTACTTATATTATTCTCAATATAACATGCATTATTACCCATATTATGCAGTTATTATCGATAGAACTGTAATAAATACACTTATTACTTTTACTATTATCAATATATCATGCACTATTAGCCATATTTTACTATTATTATCGCTAGAACTATAATAATTATACTTATTACTCCCGATGTTATCAATATAACATGCCTTATTACCCATATAATGCAGTTATTATCGCTAGAACTGTAATAATTATACTCATTACTTATATTATTAGCAATGTAACGTGCATTATTACCCATATTATGCAGTTATTATCGCTAGAACTGTAATATTTATACTTATTACTTATATTATTATCAATATAACATGCATTATTACCCACATAATGGAGGTATTATCGCTAGAACTGTAATAAATATACTTATTACTTATACTATTAGCAATATAACGTGCATTATTACCCATATAATGCAGTTATTATCGCCAGAACTGTAATAATTATACTTATTACTTATATTATTCTCAATATAACATGCATTATTACCCACATTATGCAGTTATTATCGCTAGAACTACAATAAATATACGTATTACTTTCATTATCATCAATATAACATGCATTATTACCCATATAATGGAGGTATTATCGCTAGAACTGTAATAATTATACTTATTACTTATATTATTCTCAATATAACATGCATTATTACCCATATTATGCAGTTATTATCGATAGAACTGTAATAAATACACTTATTACTTTTACTATTATCAATATATCATGCACTATTAGCCATATTTTACTATTATTATCGCTAGAACTATAATAATTATACTTATTACTCCCGATGTTATCAATATAACATGCCTTATTACCCATATAATGCAGTTATTATCGCTAGAACTGTAATAATTATACTCATTACTTATATTATTAGCAATGTAACGTGCATTATTACCCATATTATGCAGTTATTATCGCTAGAACTGTAATATTTATACTTATTACTTATATCACTATCAATATAACATGCAGTATTACCCATATAATAGAGGTATTATCGCTAGAACTGTAATAATTATACTTATTACTTATACTATTAGCAATATAACGTGCATTATTACCCATATAATGCAGTTATTATCGCCAGAACTGTAATAATTATAGTTATTACTTATATTATTCTCAATATAACATGCATTCTTACCCACATTATGCAGTTATTATCGCTAGAACTACAATAAATATACGTATTACTTTCATTATCATCAATATAACATGCATTATTACCCATATAATGGAGGTATTATCGCTAGAACTGTAATAATTATACTTATTACTTATATTATTCTCAATATAACATGCATTATTACCCATATTATGCAGTTATTATCGATAGAACTGTAATAAATACACTTATTACTTTTACTGTTATCAATATATCATGCACTATTAGCCATATTTTACTATTATTATCGCTAGAACTATAATAATTATACTTATTACTCCCGATGTTATCAATATAACATGCCTTATTACCCATATAATGCAGTTATTATCGCTAGAACTGCAATAATTATACTCATTACTTATATTATTAGCAATATAACGTGCATTATTACCCATATAATGCAGTTATTATCGCCAGAACTGTAATAATTATACTTATTACTTATATTGTTAGCAATATAACGTGCATTATTACCCATATAATGCAGTTATTATCGCTAGAACTGTAATAATTATACTTATTACTCATATTATTATCACTATAACATGCATTATTACCCATATTATGCAGTTATTATCGCTAGAACTGTAATAAATATACGTATTACCTTTTATTATCATCAATATAACATGCATTATTACCCATATTATGCAGTTATTATCGATAGAACTGTAATAAATATACTTATTACTTTTATTATTATCAATATAACATGCACTATTTGCCATATTTTACTATTATTATCGCTAGAACTATAATAATTATACTTATTACTCCCGATGTTATCAATATAACATGCCTTATTACCCATATAATGCAGTTATTATCGCTAGAACTATAATAAATATACGTATTACTTTCATTATCATCAATATAACATGCATTATTACCCATATAATGGAGGTATTATCGCTAGAACTGTAATAATTATACTTATTACTTATATTATTATCAATATAACATGCATTATTACCCATATTATGCAGTTATTATCTCTAGAACCATAATAAATATACTCATTACTCCCAATATTATCAATATAACATGCATTTTTACCCATATAATGCAGTTATTATCGCTAGAACTGTAATAATTATACTTATTACTTCTATTGTTAGCAATATAACGTGCATTATTACCCATATAATGCAGTTATTATCGCTAGAACTGTAATAATTATACTTATTACTTATAATATTATCAATATAACATGCATTATTACCCATATTATGCAGTTATGATCGCCAGAACTATAATAAATATACGTATTACTTTTATTAACATCAATATAACATGCATTATTACCCATAATATGCAGTTATTATCGATAGAACTGTAATAAATATACTTATTTCTTTTATTATTATCAATATAACATGCACTATTTGCCATATTTTACTATTATTATCGCTAGAACTATAATAATTATACTTATTACTCCCGATATTATCAATATAACATGCATTATTACCCATATTATGCAGTTATTATCGATAGAACTGTAATAAATACACTTACTACTTTTACTATTATCAATATATCACGCACTATTAGCCATATTTTACTATTATTATCGCTAGAGCTATAATAATTATACTTATTACTTATATTGTTAGCAATATAACGTGCATTATTACCCATATAATGCAGTTATTATCGCTAGAACTTTAATAATTATACTTATTACTCATATTATTATCAATATAACATGCATTATTACCCATATTATCCAGTTATTATCGCTAGAACTATAATATATATACGTATTACTTTTATTATCATCAATATAACATGCAGTATTACCCATATAATGCAGTTATTATCGCTAGAGCTATAATATATATACGTATTACTTTTATTATCATCAATATAACATGCATTATTACCCATATAATGCAGTTATTATCGCCAGAACTGTAATAATTATACTTATTACTTATATTGTTAGCAATATAACGTGCATTATTACCCATATAATGCAGTTATTATCGCCAGAACTGTAATAATTATACTTATTACTTATATTATTCTCAATATAACATGCATTATTACCCACATTATGCAGTTATTATCGCTAGAACTATAATAAATATATGTATTACTTTCATTATCATCAATATAACATGCATTATTACCCATATAATAGAGGTATTATCGCTAGAACTGTAATAATTATACTTATTACTTATACTATTAGCAATAAAACGTGCATTGTTACCCATATAATGCAGTTATTATCGCTAGAACTATAATAATTATACTTATTACTCCCGATATTATCAATATAACATGCATTATTACCCATATAATGCAGTTATTATCGCTAGAACTGTAATAATTATACTTATTACTTATATTATTCTCAATATAACATGCATTATTACCCATATAATGGAGGTATTATCGCTAGAACTGTAATAATTATACTTATTACTTATATTATTCTCAATATAACATGCATTATTACCCATATTATGCAGTTATTATCGATAGAACTGTAATAAATACACTTACTACTTTTACTATTATCAATATATCACGCACTATTAGCCATATTTTACTATTATTATCGCTAGAGCTATAATAATTATACTTATTACTTATATTGTTAGCAGTATAACGTGCATTTTTACCCATATAATGCAGTTATTATCGCTAGAACTTTAATAATTATACTTATTACTCATATTATTATCAATATAACATGCATTATTACCCATATTATCCAGTTATTATCGCTAGAACTATAATATATATACGTATTACTTTTATTATCATCAATATAACATGCAGTATTACCCATATAATGCAGTTATTATCGCTAGAACTATAATATATATACGTATTACTTTTATTATCATCAATATAACATGCATTATTACCCATATAATGCAGTTATTATCGCTAGAACTGTAATAATTGTACTTATTACTTATATCATTATCAATATAACATGCATTATTACCCATATAATGCAGGTATTATCGCTAGAACTGTAATAATTATACTTATTACTTATATTATTATCAATATAACATGCATTATTACCCATATTATGCAGTTATTATCGATAGAACTGTAATAAATACACTTACTACTTTTACTATTATCAATATATCATGCACTATTAGCCATATTTTACTATTATTATCGCTAGAACTATTATAATTACACTTATTACTCCCGATGTTATCAATATAACATGCCTTATTACCCATATAATGCAGTTATTATCGCTAGAACTGTAATAATTATACTCATTACTTATATTATTAGCAATGTAACGTGCATTACTACCCATATAATGCAGTTAGTATCGCTAGAACTGTAATAATTATACTTATTACTTATATTGTTAGCAATATAACGTGCATTATTACCCATATAATGCAGTTATTATCGCTAGAGCTGTAATAATTATACTTATTACTCATATTATTGTCAATATAACATGCATTATTACCCATATTATGCAGTTATTATCGCTAGAACTGTAATAAATATACGTATTACCTTTTATTATCATCAATATAACATGCATTATTACCCATATTATGCAGTTATTATCGATAGAACTGTAATAAATATACTTATTACTTTTATTATTATCAATATAACATGCACTATTTGCCATATTTTACTATTATTATCGCTAGAACTATAATAATTATACTTATTACTCCCGATGTTATCAATATAACATGCCTTATTACCCATATAATGCAGTTATTATCGCTAGAACTATAATAAATATACGTATTACTTTCATTATCATCAATATAACATGCATTATTACCCATATAATGGAGGTATTATCGCTAGAACTGTAATAATTATACTTATTTCTTATATTATTATCAATATAACATGCATTATTACCCATATTATGCAGTTATTATCTCTAGAACCATAATAAATATACTCATTACTCCCAATATTATCAATATAACATGCATTTTTACCCATATAATGCAGTTATTATCGCTAGAACTGTAATAATTATACTTATTACTTATATTGTTAGCAATATAACGTGCATTATTACCCATATAATGCAGTTATTATCGCTAGAACTGTAATAATTATACTTATTACTTATAATATTATCAATATAACATGCATTATTACCCATATTATGCAGTTATGATCGCCAGAACTATAATAAATATACGTATTACTTTTATTATCATCAATATAACATGCATTATTACCCATAATATGCAGTTATTATCGGTAGAACTGTAATAAATATACTTATTTCTTTTATTATTATCAATATAACATGCACTATTTGCCATATTTTACTATTATTATCGCTAGAACTATAATAATTATACTTATTACTCCCGATATTATCAATATAACATGCATTATTACCCATATTATGCAGTTATTATCGATAGAACTGTAATAAATACACTTACTACTTTTACTATTATCAATATATCACGCACTATTAGCCATATTTTACTATTATTATCGCTAGAGCTATAATAATTATACTTATTACTTATATTGTTAGCAATATAACGTGCATTATTACCCATATAATGCAGTTATTATCGCTAGAACTTTAATAATTATACTCATTACTCATATTATTATCAATATAACATGCATTATTACCCATATTATCCAGTTATTATCGCTAGAACTATAATATATATACGTATTACTTTTATTATCATCAATATAACATGCATTATTACCCATATAATGCAGTTATTATCGCTAGAACTGTAATAATTGTACTTATTACTTATATCATTATCAATATAACATGCATTATTACCCATATTATGCAGTTATTATCGCTAGAACTATAATAAATATACGTATTACTTTCATTATCATCAATGTAACATGCATTATTACCCATATAATGCAGGTATTATCGCTAGAACTGTAATAATTATACTTATTACTTATATTATTATCAATATAACATGCATTATTACCCATATTATGCAGTTATTATCGATAGAACTGTAATAAATACACTTACTACTTTTACTATTATCAATATATCATGCACTATTAGCCATATTTTACTATTATTATCGCTAGAACTATAATAATTACACTTATTACTCCCGATGTTATCAATATAACATGCCTTATTACCCATATAATGCAGTTATTATCGCTAGAACTGTAATAATTATACTCATTACTTATATTATTAGCAATGTAACGTGCATTACTACCCATATAATGCAGTTAGTATCGCTAGAACTGTAATAATTATACTTATTACTTATATTGTTAGCAATATAACGTGCATTATTACCCATATAATGCAGTTATTATCGCTAGAACTGTAATAATTATACTTATTACTCATATTATTATCAATATAACATGCATTATTACCCACATTATGCAGTTATTATCGCTAGAACTACAATAAATATACGTATTACTTTCATTATCATCAATATAACATGCATTATTACCCATATAATGGAGGTATTATCGCTAGAACTGTAATAATTATACTTATTACTTATATTATTCTCAATATAACATGCATTATTACCCATATTATGCAGTTATTATCGATAGAACTGTAATAAATACACTTATTACTTTTACTATTATCAATATATCATGCACTATTAGCCATATTTTACTATTATTATCGCTAGAACTATAATAATTATACTTATTACTCCCGATGTTATCAATATAACATGCCTTATTACCCATATAATGCAGTTATTATCGCTAGAACTGTAATAATTATACTCATTACTTATATTATTAGCAATGTAACGTGCATTATTACCCATATTATGCAGTTATTATCGCTAGAACTGTAATATTTATACTTATTACTTATATTATTATCAATATAACATGCATTATTACCCACATAATGGAGGTATTATCGCTAGAACTGTAATAAATATACTTATTACTTATACTATTAGCAATATAACGTGCATTATTACCCATATAATGCAGTTATTATCGCCAGAACTGTAATAATTATACTTATTACTTATATTATTCTCAATATAACATGCATTATTACCCATATTATGCAGTTATTATCGCTAGAACTATAATAAATATACGTATTACTTTCATTATCATCAATATAACATGCATTATTACCCATATAATGCAGGTATTATCGCTAGAACTGTAATAATTATACTTATTACTTATATTATTATCAATATAACATGCATTATTACCCATATTATGCAGTTATTATCGATAGAACTGTAATAAATACACTTACTACTTTTACTATTATCAATATATCATGCACTATTAGCCATATTTTACTATTATTATCGCTAGAACTATAATAATTACACTTATTATTCCCGATGTTATCAATATAACATGCCTTATTACCCATATAATGCAGTTATTATCGCTAGAACTGTAATAATTATACTCATTACTTATATTATTAGCAATGTAACGTGCATTACTACCCATATAATGCAGTTAGTATCGCTAGAACTGTAATAATTATACTTATTACTTATATTGTTAGCAATATAACGTGCATTATTACCCATATAATGCAGTTATTATCGCTAGAACTGTAATAATTATACTTATTACTCATATTATTATCAATATAACATGCATTATTACCCATATTATGCAGTTATTATCGCTAGAACTGTAATAAATATACGTATTACCTTTTATTATCATCAATATAACATGCATTATTACCCATATTATGCAGTTATTATCGATAGAACTGTAATAAATATACTTATTACTTTTATTATTATCAATATAACATGCACTATTTGCCATATTTTACTATTATTATCGCTAGAACTATAATAATTATACTTATTACTCCCGATGTTATCAATATAACATGCCTTATTACCCATATAATGCAGTTATTATCGCTAGAACTATAATAAATATACGTATTACTTTCATTATCATCAATATAACATGCATTATTACCCATATAATGGAGGTATTATCGCTAGAACTGTAATAATTATACTTATTACTTATATTATTATCAATATAACATGCATTATTACCCATATTATGCAGTTATTATCTCTAGAACCATAATAAATATACTCATTACTCCCAATATTATCAATATAACATGCATTTTTACCCATATAATGCAGTTATTATCGCTAGAACTGTAATAATTATACTTATTACTTATATTGTTAGCAATATAACGTGCATTATTACCCATATAATGCAGTTATTATCGCTAGAACTGTAATAATTATACCTATTACTTATAATATTATCAATATAACATGCATTATTACCCATATTATGCAGTTATGATCGCCAGAACTATAATAAATATACGTATTACTTTTAATATCATCAATATAACATGCATTATTACCCATAATATGCAGTTATTATCGATAGAACTGTAATAAATATACTTATTTCTTTTATTATTATCAATATAACATGCACTATTTGCCATATTTTACTATTATTATCGCTAGAACTATAATAATTATACTTATTACTCCCGATATTATCAATATAACATGCATTATTACCCATATTATGCAGTTATTATCGCTAGAACTGTAATAATTATACTTATTACTTATATTATTATCAATATAACATGCATTATTACCCATATAATGCAGTTATTATCGCTAGAACTGTAATAATTGTACTCATTACTTATATTATTAGCAATATAACGTGCATTATTACCCATATTATGCAGTTGTTATCGCTAGAACTGTAATAATTATACTTATTACTTATATCACTATCAATATAACATGCAGTATTACCCATATAATAGAGGTATTATCGCTAGAACTGTAATAATTACACTTATTACTTATACTATTAGCAATAAAACGTGCATTGTTACCCATATAATGCAGTTATTATCGCTAGAACTATAATAATTATACTTATTACTCCCGATATTATCAATATAACATGCATTATTACCCATATAATGCAGTTATTATCGCTAGAACTGTAATAATTATACTTATTACTTATATTATTAGCAATATAACGTGCATTATTACCCATATAATGCAGTTATTATCGCTAGAACTGTAATAATTATACTTATTACTTATACTATTAGCAATATAACGTGCATTATTACCCATATAATGCAGTTATTATCGCCAGAACTGTAATAATTATACTTATTACTTATATTATTCTCAATATTACATGCATTATTACCCACATTATGCAGTTATTATCGCTAGAACTACAATAAATATACGTATTACTTTCATTATCATCAATATAACATGCATTATTACCCATATAATGGAGGTATTATCGCTAGAACTGTAATAATTATACTTATTACTTATATTATTCTCAATATAACATGCATTATTACCCATATTATGCAGTTATTATCGATAGAACTGTAATAAATACACTTACTACTTTTACTATTATCAATATATCACGCACTATTAGCCATATTTTACTATTATTATCGCTAGAGCTATAATAATTATACTTATTACTTATATTGTTAGCAATATAACGTGCATTTTTACGCATATAATGCAGTTATTATCGCTAGAACTTTAATAATTATACTTATTACTCATATTATTATCAATATAACATGCATTATTACCCATATTATCCAGTTATTATCGCTAGAACTATAATATATATACGTATTACTTTTATTATCATCAATATAACATGCAGTATTACCCATATAATGCAGTTATTATCGCTAGAACTATAATATATATACGTATTACTTTTATTGTCATCAATATAACATGCATTATTACCCATATAATGCAGTTATTATCGCTAGAACTGTAATAATTGTACTTATTACTTATATCATTATCAATATAACATGCATTATTACCCATATAATAGAGGTATTATCGCTAGAACTGTAATAATTATACTTATTACTTATACTATTAGCAATAAAACGTGCATTATTACCCATATAATGCAGTTATTATCGCTAGAACTGTAATAATTATACTTATTACTTATATTGTTAGCAATATAACGTGCATTATTACCCATATAATGCAGTTATTATCGCTAGAACTGTAATAATTATACTTATTACTTATATTATTATCAATATAACATGCATTATTACCCATATAATGGAGGTATTATCGCAAGAACTGTAATAATTATACTTATTACTTATACTATTAGCAATATAACGTGCATTATTACCCATATAATGCAGTTATTATCGCCAGAACTGTAATAATTATACTTATTACTTATATTATTCTCAATATAACATGCATTATTACCCACATTATGCAGTTATTATCGCTAGAACTATAATAAATATACGTATTACTTTCATTATCATCAATATAACATGCATTATTACCCATATAATAGAGGTATTATCGCTAGAACTGTAATAATTATACTTATTACTTATACTATTAGCAATAAAACGTGCATTGTTACCCATATAATGCAGTTATTATCGCCAGAACTGTAATAATTATACTTATTACTTATATTATTCTCAATATAACATGCATTATTACCCACATTATGCAGTTATGATCGCCAGAACTATAATAAATATACTTATTACTCCCAATATTATCAATGTAACATGCATTATTACCCATATAATAGAGGTATTATCGCTAGAACTGTAATAATTATACTTATTACTTATACTATTAGCAATAAAACGTGCATTATTACCCATATAATGCAGTTATTATCGCCAGAACTGTAATAATTATACTTATTACTTATATTATTCTCAATATAACATGCATTATTACCCACATTATGCAGTTATTATCGCTAGAACTACAATAAATATACGTATTACTTTCATTATCATCAATATAACATGCATTATTACCCATATAATGGAGGTATTATCGCTAGAACTGTAATAATTATACTTATTACTTATATTATTCTCAATATAACATGCATTATTACCCATATTATGCAGTTATTATCGATAGAACTGTAATAAATACACTTATTACTTTTACTATTATCAATATATCATGCACTATTAGCCATATTTTACTATTATTATCGCTAGAACTATAATAATTATACTTATTACTCCCGATGTTATCAATATAACATGCCTTATTACCCATATAATGCAGTTATTATCGCTAGAACTGTAATAATTATACTCATTACTTATATTATTAGCAATGTAACGTGCATTATTACCCATATTATGCAGTTATTATCGCTAGAACTGTAATATTTATACTTATTACTTATATTATTATCAATATAACATGCATTATTACCCACATAATGGAGGTATTATCGCTAGAACTGTAATAAATATACTTATTACTTATACTATTAGCAATATAACGTGCATTATTACCCATATAATGCAGTTATTATCGCCAGAACTGTAATAATTATACTTATTACTTATATTATTCTCAATATAACATGCATTATTACCCACATTATGCAGTTATTATCGCTAGAACTACAATAAATATACGTATTACTTTCATTATCATCAATATAACATGCATTATTACCCATATAATGGAGGTATTATCGCTAGAACTGTAATAATTATACTTATTACTTATATTATTCTCAATATAACATGCATTATTACCCATATTATGCAGTTATTATCGATAGAACTGTAATAAATACACTTATTACTTTTACTATTATCAATATATCATGCACTATTAGCCATATTTTACTATTATTATCGCTAGAACTATAATAATTATACTTATTACTCCCGATGTTATCAATATAACATGCCTTATTACCCATATAATGCAGTTATTATCGCTAGAACTGTAATAATTATACTTATTACTTATACTATTAGCAATATAACGTGCATTATTACCCATATAATGCAGTTATTATCGCCAGAACTGTAATAATTATACTTATTACTTATATTATTCTCAATATAACATGCATTATTACCCACATTATGCAGTTATTATCGCTAGAACTACAATAAATATACGTATTACTTTCATTATCATCAATATAACATGCATTATTACCCATATAATGGAGGTATTATCGCTAGAACTGTAATAATTATACTTATTACTTATATTATTCTCAATATAACATGCATTATTACCCATATTATGCAGTTATTATCGATAGAACTGTAATAAATACACTTACTACTTTTACTATTATCAATATATCACGCACTATTAGCCATATTTTACTATTATTATCGCTAGAGCTATAATAATTATACTTATTACTTATATTGTTAGCAATATAACGTGCATTTTTACGCATATAATGCAGTTATTATCGCTAGAACTTTAATAATTATACTTATTACTCATATTATTATCAATATAACATGCATTATTACCCATATTATCCAGTTATTATCGCTAGAACTATAATATATATACGTATTACTTTTATTATCATCAATATAACATGCAGTATTACCCATATAATGCAGTTATTATCGCTAGAACTATAATATATATACGTATTACTTTTATTATCATCAATATAACATGCATTATTACCCATATAATGCAGTTATTATCGCTAGAACTGTAATAATTGTACTTATTACTTATATCATTATCAATATAACATGCATTATTACCCATATAATAGAGGTATTATCGCTAGAACTGTAATAATTATACTTATTACTTATACTATTAGCAATAAAACGTGCATTATTACCCATATAATGCAGTTATTATCGCTAGAGCTGTAATAATTATACTTATTACTTATATTGTTAGCAATATAACGTGCATTATTACCCATATAATGCAGTTATTATCGGTAGAACTGTAATAATTATACTTATTACTTATATTATTATCAATATAACATGCATTATTACCCATATAATGGAGGTATTATCGCAAGAACTGTAATAATTATACATATTACTTATACTATTAGCAATATAACGTGCATTATTACCCATATAATGCAGTTATTATCGCCAGAACTGTAATAATTATACTTATTACTTATATTATTCTCAATATAACATGCATTATTACCCACATTATGCAGTTATTATCGCTAGAACTATAATAAATATACGTATTACTTTCATTATCATCAATATAACATGCATTATTACCCATATAATAGAGGTATTATCGCTAGAACTGTAATAATTATACTTATTACTTATACTATTAGCAATAAAACGTGCATTGTTACCCATATAATGCAGTTATTATCGCCAGAACTGTAATAATTATACTTATTACTTATATTATTCTCAATATAACATGCATTATTACCCACATTATGCAGTTATGATCGCCAGAACTATAATAAATATACTTATTACTCCCAATATTATCAATGTAACATGCATTATTACCCATATAATAGAGGTATTATCGCTAGAACTGTAATAATTATACTTATTACTTATACTATTAGCAATAAAACGTGCATTATTACCCATATAATGCAGTTATTATCGCCAGAACTGTAATAATTATACTTATTACTTATATTATTCTCAATATAACATGCATTATTACCCACATTATGCAGTTATTATCGCTAGAACTACAATAAATATACGTATTACTTTCATTATCATCAATATAACATGCATTATTACCCATATAATGGAGGTATTATCGCTAGAACTGTAATAATTATACTTATTACTTATATTATTCTCAATATAACGTGCATTATTACCCACATTATGCAGTTATTATCGCTAGAACTACAATAAATATACGTATTACTTTCATTATCATCAATATAACATGCATTATTACCCATATAATGGAGGTATTATCGCTAGAACTGTCGTAATTATACTTATTACTTATATTATTATCAATATAACATGCATTATTACCCATATAATGGAGGTATTATCGCTAGAACTGTAATAATTATACTTATTACTTATACTATTAGCAATATAACGTGCATTATTACCCATATAATGCAGTTATTATCGCCAGAACTGTAATAATTATACTTATTACTTATATTATTCTCAATATAACATGCATTATTACCCATATAATGCAGTTATTATCGCTAGAACTGTAATAATTATACTTATTACTTATATTATTATCAACATAACATGCATTATTACCCATATAATGGAGGTATTATTGCTAGAACTGTAATAATTATACTTACTACTTACACTATTAGCAATATAACGAGCATTGTTACCCATATAATGCAGTTATTATCGCCAGAACTGTAATAATTATACTTATTACTTATATTATTCTCAACATAACATGCATTATTAGCCATATTATGCAGTTATTATCGCAAGAACTATAATAAATATACGTATTACTTTCATTATTATCAATATAACATGCATTATTACCCATATTATGCAGTTATTATCGCTAGAACTATAATAAATATACGTATTGCTTTTATTATCATCAATATAACATGCATTATTACCCATATTATGCAGTTATTATCGATAGAACTGTAATAAATATACTTATTACTTTTATTATTATCAATATAACATGCACTATTTGCCATATTTTACTATTATTACCGCTAGAACTATAATAATTATACATATTACTCCCGATATTATCAATATAACATGCATTATTACCCATATAATGCAGTTATTATCGCTAGAACTGTAATAATTATACTTATTACTTATATTATTATCAATATAACATGCATTATTACCCATATAATGCAGTTATTATCGCTAGAACTGTAATAATTGTACTCATTACTTATATTATTAGCAATATAACGTGCATTATTACCCATATTATGCAGTTGTTATCGCTAGAACTGTAATAATTACACTTATTACTTATATCACTATCAATATAACATGCAGTATTACCCATATAATAGAGGTATTATCGCTAGAACTGTAATAATTATACTTATAACTTATACTATTAGCAATAAAACGTGCATTGTTACCCATATAATGCAGTTATTATCGCTAGAACTATAATAATTATACTTATTACTCCCGATATTATCAATATAACATGCATTATTACCCATATAATGCAGTTATTATCGCCAGAACTGTAATAATTATACTTATTACTTATATTATTCTCAATATAACATGCATTATTACCCACATTATGCAGTTATTATCGCTAGAAGTACAATAAATATACGTATTACTTTCATTATCATCAATATAACATGCATTATTACCCATATAATGGAGGTATTATCGCTAGAACTGTAATAATTATACTTATTACTTATATTATTCTCAATATAACATGCATTATTACCCATATTATGCAGTTATTATCGATAGAACTGTAATAAATACACTTATTACTTTTACTATTATCAATATATCATGCACTATTAGCCATATTTTACTATTATTATCGCTAGAACTATAATAATTATACTTATTACTCCCGATGTTATCAATATAACATGCCTTATTACCCATATAATGCAGTTATTATCGCTAGAACTGTAATAATTATACTCATTACTTATATTATTAGCAATGTAACGTGCATTATTACCCATATTATGCAGTTATTATCGCTAGAACTGTAATATTTATACTTATTACTTATATTATTATCAATATAACATGCATTATTACCCACATAATGGAGGTATTATCGCTAGAACTGTAATAAATATACTTATTACTTATACTATTAGCAATATAACGTGCATTATTACCCATATAATGCAGTTATTATCGCCAGAACTGTAATAATTATACTTATTACTTATATTATTCTCAATATAACATGCATTATTACCCACATTATGCAGTTATTATCGCTAGAACTACAATAAATATACGTATTACTTTCATTATCATCAATATAACATGCATTAGTACCCATATAATGGAGGTATTATCGCTAGAACTGTAATAATTATACTTATTACTTATATTGTTCTCAATATAACATGCATTATTACCCATATAATGCAGTTATTATCGCTAGAACTGTAATAATTATACTTATTACTTATATTGTTAGCAATATAACGTGCATTATTACCCATATAATGCAGTTATTATCGCTAGAACTGTAATAATTATACTTATTACTTATGTTATTCTCAATATAACATGCATTATTACCCATATTATGCAGTTATTATCGCTAGAACTGTAATAATTATACTTATTACTCATATTATTATCAATATAACATGCATTACTACCCATATTATGCAGTTATTATCGCTAGAACTATAATAAATATACGTATTACTTTTATTATCATCAATATAACATGCATTATTACCCATATTATGCAGTTATTATCGCCAGAACTGTAATAATTATACTTATTACTTATATTATTCTCAATATAACATGCATTATTACCCACATTATGCAGTTATTATCGCTAGAACTATAATCAATATACGTATTACTTTCATTATCATCAATATAACATGCATTATTACCCATATAATGGAGGTATTATCGCTAGAACTGTAATAATTATACTTATTACTTATATTATTATCAATATAACATGCATTATTACCCATATAATGGAGGTATTATCGCTAGAACTGTAATAATTATACTTATTACTTATACTATTAGCAATATAACGTGCATTATTACCCATATAATGCAGTTATTATCGCCAGAACTGTAATAATTATACTTATTACTTATATTATTCTCAATATAACATGCATTATTACCCATATAATGCAGTTATTATCGCTAGAACTGTAATAATTATACTTATTACTTATATTATTATCAACATAACATGCATTATTACCCATATAATGGAGGTATTATTGCTAGAACTGTAATAATTATACTTACTACTTACACTATTAGCAATATAACGTGCATTGTTACCCATATAATGCAGTTATTATCGCCAGAACTGTAATAATTATACTTATTACTTATATTATTCTCAACATAACATGCATTATTAGCCATATTATGCAGTTATTATCGCAAGAACTATAATAAATATACGTATTACTTTCATTATTATCAATATAACATGCATTATTACCCATATTATGCAGTTATTATCGCTAGAACTATAATAAATATACGTATTGCTTTTATTATCATCAATATAACATGCATTATTACCCATATTATGCAGTTATTATCGATAGAACTGTAATAAATATACTTATTACTTTTATTATTATCAATATAACATGCACTATTTGCCATATTTTACTATTATTACCGCTAGAACTATAATAATTATACATATTACTCCCGATATTATCAATATAACATGCATTATTACCCATATAATGCAGTTATTATCGCTAGAACTGTAATAATTATACTTATTACTTATATTATTATCAATATAACATGCATTATTACCCATATAATGCAGTTATTATCGCTAGAACTGTAATAATTGTACTCATTACTTATATTATTAGCAATATAACGTGCATTATTACCCATATTATGCAGTTGTTATCGCTAGAACTGTAATAATTATACTTATTACTTATATCACTATCAATATAACATGCAGTATTACCCATATAATAGAGGTATTATCGCTAGAACTGTAATAATTATACTTATAACTTATACTATTAGCAATAAAACGTGCATTGTTACCCATATAATGCAGTTATTATCGCTAGAACTATAATAATTATACTTATTACTCCCGATATTATCAATATAACATGCATTATTACCCATATAATGCAGTTATTATCGCTAGAACTACAATAAATATACGTATTACTTTCATTATCATCAATATAACATGCATTATTACCCATATAATGGAGGTATTATCGCTAGAACTGTAATAATTATACTTATTACTTATATTGTTCTCAATATAACATGCATTATTACCCATATAATGCAGTTATTATCGCTAGAACTGTAATAATTATACTTATTACTTATATTGTTAGCAATATAACGTGCATTATTACCCATATAATGCAGTTATTATCGCTAGAACTGTAATAATTATACTTATTACTTATATTATTCTCAATATAACATGCATTATTACCCATATTATGCAGTTATTATCGCTAGAACTATAATAAATATACGTATTACTTTTATTATCATCAATATAACATGCATTATTACCCGTATTATTCAGTTATTATCGATAGAACTGTAATATATATACTTATTACTTTTATTATTATCAATATAACATGCACTATTTGCCATATTTTACTATTATTATCGCTAGAACTATAATAATTATACTTATTACTCCTGATGTTATCAATATAACATGCCTTATTACCCATATAATGCAGTTATTATCGCTAGAACAGTAATAATTATACTCATTACTTATATTATTAGCAATGTAACATGCATTATTACCCATATTATGCAGTTATTATTGCTAGAACTGTAATATTTATACTTATTACTTATATTATTATCAATATAACATGCATTATTACCCACATAATGGAGGTATTATCGCTAGAACTGTAATAAATATACTTATTACTTATACTATTAGCAATATAACGTGCATTATTACCCATATAATGCAGTTATTATCGCCAGAACTGTAATAATTATACTTATTACTTATATTATTCTCAATATAACATGCATTATTACCCACATTATGCAGTTATTATCGCTAGAACTACAATAAATATACGTATTACTTTCATTATCATCAATATAACATGCATTATTACCCATATAATGGAGGTATTATCGCTAGAACTGTAATAATTATACTTATTACTTATATTGTTCTCAATATAACATGCATTATTACCCATATAATGCAGTTATTATCGCTAGAACTGTAATAATTATACTTATTACTTATATTGTTAGCAATATAACGTGCATTATTACCCATATAATGCAGTTATTATCGCTAGAACTGTAATAATTATACTTATTACTTATATTATTCTCAATATAACATGCATTATTACCCATATTATGCAGTTATTATCGCTAGAACTATAATAAATATACGTATTACTTTTATTATCATCAATATAACATGCATTATTACCCATATAATGGAGGTATTATCGCTAGAACTGTAATAATTATACTTATTACTTATATTATTCTCAATATAACATGCATTATTACCCATATTATGCAGTTATTATCGATAGAACTGTAATAAATACACTTATTACTCCCGATGTTATCAATATAACATGCCTTATTACCCATATAATGCAGTTATTATCGCTAGAACAGTAATAATTATACTCATTACTTATATTATTAGCAATGTAACATGCATTATTACCCATATTATGCAGTTATTATTGCTAGAACTGTAATATTTATACTTATTACTTATATTATTATCAATATAACATGCATTATTACCCACATAATGGAGGTATTATCGCTAGAACTGTAATAAATATACTTATTACTTATACTATTAGCAATATAACGTGCATTATTACCCATATAATGCAGTTATTATCGCCAGAACTGTAATAATTATACTTATTACTTATATTATTCTCAATATAACATGCATTATTACCCACATTATGCAGTTATTATCGCTAGAACTACAATAAATATACGTATTACTTTCATTATCATCAATATAACATGCATTATTACCCATATAATGGAGGTATTATCGCTAGAACTGTAATAATTATACTTATTACTTATATTGTTCTCAATATAACATGCATTATTACCCATATAATGCAGTTATTATCGCTAGAACTGTAATAATTATACTTATTACTTATATTGTTAGCAATATAACGTGCATTATTACCCATATAATGCAGTTATTATCGCTAGAACTGTAATAATTATACTTATTACTTATATTATTCTCAATATAACATGCATTATTACCCATATTATGCAGTTATTATCGCTAGAACTATAATAAATATACGTATTACTTTTATTATCATCAATATAACATGCATTATTACCCGTATTATTCAGTTATTATCGATAGAACTGTAATATATATACTTATTACTTTTATTATTATCAATATAACATGCACTATTTGCCATATTTTACTATTATTATCGCTAGAACTATAATAATTATACTTATTACTCCTGATGTTATCAATATAACATGCCTTATTACCCATATAATGCAGTTATTATCGCTAGAACTGTAATAATTATACTTATTACTTATATTATTATCAATATAACATGCATTATTACCCATATAAACGGAGGTATTATCGTAAGAACTGTAATAATTATACTTATTACTTATACTATTAGCAATATAACGTGCATTATTACCCATATAATGCAGTTATTATCGCCAGAACTGTAATAATTATACTTATTACTTATATTATTCTCAATATAACATGCATTATTACCCACATTATGCAGTTATTATCGCTAGAACTACAATAAATATACGTATTACTTTCATTATCATCAATATAACATGCATTATTACCCATATAATGGAGGTATTATCGCTAGAACTGTAATAATTATACTTATTACTTATATTGTTCTCAATATAACATGCATTATTACCCATATTATGCAGTTATTATCGATAGAACTGTAATAAATACACTTATTACTTTTACTATTATCAATATATCATGCATTATTACCCATATAATGGAGGTATTATCGCTAGAACTGTAATAATTATACTTATTACTTATATTATTCTCAATATAACATGCATTATTACCCATATTATGCAGTTATTATCGATAGAACTGTAATAAATACACTTATTACTTTTACTATTATCAATATATCATGCACTATTAGCCATATTTTACTATTATTATCGCTAGAACTATAATAATTATACTTATTACTCCCGATGTTATCAATATAACATGCCTTATTACCCATATAATGCAGTTATTATCGCTAGAACTGTAATAAATATACTCATTACTTATATTATTAGCAATGTAACGTGCATTATTACCCATATTATGCAGTTATTATCGCTAGAACTGTAATATTTATACTTATTACTTATATTATTATCAATATAACATGCATTATTACCCACATAATGGAGGTATTATCGCTAGAACTGTAATAATTATACTTATTACTTATACTATTAGCAATATAACGTGCATTATTACCAATATAATGCAGTTATTATCGCCAGAACTGTAATAATTATACTTATTACTTATATTATTCTCAATATAACATGCATTATTACCCATATTATGCAGTTATTATCGCTAGAACTGTAATAATTATACTCATTACTTATATTATTAGCAATGTAACGTGCATTATTACCCATATAATGCAGTTATTATCGCTAGAACTGTAATAATTATACTTATTACTTATATTGTTAGCAATATAACGTGCATTATTACCCATATAATGCAGTTATTATCGCTAGAACTGTAATAATTATACTTATTACTCATATTATTATCAATATAACATGCATTATTACCCATATTATGCAGTTATTATCGCTAGAACTATAATAAATATACGTATTACTTTCATTATCATCAATATAACATGCATTATTACCCATATAATGGAGGTATTATCGCTAGAACTGTAATAATTATACTTATTACTTATATTATTATCAATATAACATGCATTATTACCCATATTATGCAGTTATTATCTCTAGAACCATAATAAATATACTCATTACTCCCAATATTATCAATATAACATGCATTTTTACCCATATAATGCAGTTATTATCGCTAGAACTGTAATAATTATACTTATTACTTATATTGTTAGCAATATAACGTGCATTATTACCCATATAATGCAGTTATTATCGCTAGAACTGTAATAATTATACTTATTACTTATAATATTATCAATATAACATGCATTATTACCCATATTATGCAGTTATGATCGCCAGAACTATAATAAATATACGTATTACTTTTATTATCATCAATATAACATGCATTATTACCCATATTATGCAGTTATTATCGATAGAACTGTAATAAATATACTTATTACTTTTATTATTATCAATATAACATGCACTATTTGCCATATTTTACTATTATTATCGCTAGAACTATAATAATTATACTTATTACTCCCGATATTATCAATATAACATGCATTATTACCCATATAATGCAGTTATTATCGCTAGAACTGTAATAATTGTACTCATTACTTATATTATTAGCAATATAACGTGCATTATTACCCATATTATGCAGTTATTATCGCTAGAACTGTAATAATTATACTTATTACTTATATTACTATCAATATAACATGCATTATTACCCATATTATGCAGTTATTATCGCTAGAACTATAATAAATATACGTATTACTTTCATTATCATCAATATAACATGCATTATTACCCATATAATGGAGGTATTATCGCTAGAACTGGAATAATTATACTTATTACTTATATTATTATCAATATAACATGCATTATTACCCATATTATGCAGTTATTATCTCTAGAACCATAATAAATATACTCATTACTCCCAATATTATCAATATAACATGCATTTTTACCCATATAATGCAGTTATTATCGCTAGAACTGTAATAATTATACTTATTACTTGTATTGTTAGCAATATAACGTGCATTATTACCCATATAATGCAGTTATTATCGCTAGAACTGTAATAATTATACTTATTACTTATAATATTATCAATATAACATGCATTATTACCCATATAATAGAGGTATTATCGCTAGAACTGTAATAATTATACTTATTACTTATACTATTAGCAATATAACGTGCATTTTTACCCATATAATGGAGGTATTATCGCAAGAACTGTAATAATTATACTTATTACTTGTACTATTAGCAATATAACGTGCATTATTACCCATATAATGCAGTTATTATCGCCAGAACTGTAATAATTATACTTATTACTTATATTGTTAGCAATATAACGTGCATTATTACCCATATAATGCAGTTATTATCGCTAGAACTGTAATAATTATACTTATTACTTATAATATTATCAATATAACATGCATTATTACCCATATTATGCAGTTATGATCGCCAGAACTATAATAAATATACGTATTACTTTTATTATCATCAATATAACATGCATTATTACCCATATTATGCAGTTATTATCGATAGAACTGTAATAAATATACTTATTACTTTTATTATTATCAATATAACATGCACTATTTGCCACATTTTACTATTATTATCGCTAGAACTATAATAATTATACTTATTACTCCCGATATTATCAATATAACATGCATTATTACCCATATAATGCAGTTATTATCGCTAGAACTGTAATAATTGTACTTATTACTTATATTACTATCAATATAACATGCATTATTACCCATATAATAGAGGTATTATCGCTAGAACTGTAAAAATTATACTTATTACTTATACTATTAGCAATATAACGTGCATTTTTACCCATATAATGGAGGTATTATCGCAAGAACTGTAATAATTATACTTATTACTTATACTATTAGCAATATAACGTGCATTATTACCCATATAATGCAGTTATTATCGCCAGAACTGTAATAATTATACTTATTACTTATATTATTCTCAATATAACATGCATTATTACCCACATTATGCAGTTATTATCGCTAGAACTATAATAAATATACGTATTACTTTCATTATCATCAATATAACATGCATTATTACCCATATAATGGAGGTATTATCGCTAGAACTGTAATAATTATACTTCTTACTTATACTATTAGCAATATAACGTGCATTTTTACCCATATAATGGAGGTATTATCGCTAGAACTGTAATAATTATACTCATTACTTATATTATTAGCAATGTAACGTGCATTATTACCCATATTATGCAGTTATTATCGCTAGAACTGTAATATTTATACTTATTACTTATATTATTATCAATATAACATGCATTATTACCCATATAATGGAGGTATTATCGCTAGAACTGTAATAATTATACTTATTACTTATACTATTAGCAATATAACGTGCATTATTACCCATATAATGCAGTTATTATCGCCAGAACTGTAATAATTATACTTATTACTTATATTATTCTCAATATAACATGCATTATTACCCATATAATGCAGTTATTATCGCTAGAACTGTCATAATTATACTTATTACTTTCATTCTCATCAATATAACATGCATTATTACCCATATAATGGAGGTATTATCGCTAGAATTGTAATAATTATACTTATTACTTATACTATTAGCAATATAACGTGCATTTTTACCCATATAATGGAGGTATTATCGCTAGAACTGTAATAATTATACTCATTACTTATATTATTAGCAATGTAACGTGCATTATTACCCATATTATGCAGTTATTATCGCCAGAACTGTAATAATTATACTTATTACTTATATTATTCTCAATATAACATGCATTATTACCCATATTATGCAGTTATTATCGATAGAACTGTAATAAATACACTTATTACTTTTACTATTATCAATATATCATGCACTATTAGCCATATTTTACTATTATTATCGCTAGAACTATAATAATTATACTTATTACTCCCGATGTTATCAATATAACGTGCATTATTACCCATATAATGCAGTTATTATCGCCAGAACTGTAATAATTATACTTATTACTTATATTATTCTCAATATAACATGCATTATTACCCACATTATGCAGTTATTATCGCTAGAACTACAATAAATATACGTATTACTTTCATTATCATCAATATAACATGCATTATTACCCATATAATGGAGGTATTATCGCTAGAACTGTCATAATTATACTTATTACTTATATTATTCTCAATATAACATGCATTATTACCCATATTATGCAGTTATTATCGCTAGAACTGTAATAATTATACTTATTACTCATATTATTATCAATATAACATGCATTACTACCCATATTATGCAGTTATTATCGCTAGAACTATAATAAATATACGTATTACTTTTATTATCATCAATATAACATGCATTATTACCCATATTATGCAGTTATTATCGCCAGAACTGTAATAATTATACTTATTACTTATATTATTCTCAATATAACATGCATTATTACCCACATTATGCAGTTATTATCGCTAGAACTATAATAAATATACGTATTACTTTCATTATCATCAATATAACATGCATTATTACCCATATAATGGAGGTATTATCGCTAGAACTGTAATAATTATACTTATTACTTATATTATTATCAATATAACATGCATTATTACCCATATAATGGAGGTATTATCGCTAGAACTGTAATAATTATACTTATTACTTATACTATTAGCAATATAACGTGCATTATTACCCATATAATGCAGTTATTATCGCCAGAACTGTAATAATTATACTTATTACTTATATTATTCTCAATATAACATGCATTATTACCCATATAATGCAGTTATTATCGCTAGAACTGTAATAATTATACTTATTACTTATATTATTATCAACATAACATGCATTATTACCCATATAATGGAGGTATTATTGCTAGGACTGTAATAATTATACTTACTACTTACACTATTAGCAATATAACGTGCATTGTTACCCATATAATGCAGTTATTATCGCCAGAACTGTAATAATTATACTTATTACTTATATTATTCTCAACATAACATGCATTATTAGCCATATTATGCAGTTATTATCGCAAGAACTATAATAAATATACGTATTACTTTCATTATTATCAATATAACATGCATTATTACCCATATTATGCAGTTATTATCGCTAGAACTATAATAAATATACGTATTGCTTTTATTATCATCAATATAACATGCATTATTACCCATATTATGCAGTTATTATCGATAGAACTGTAATAAATATACTTATTACTTTTATTATTATCAATATAACATGCACTATTTGCCATATTTTACTATTATTACCGCTAGAACTATAATAATTATACATATTACTCCCGATATTATCAATATAACATGCATTATTACCCATATAATGCAGTTATTATCGCTAGAACTGTAATAATTATACTTATTACTTATATTATTATCAATATAACATGCATTATTACTCATATAATGCAGTTATTATCGCTAGAACTGTAATAATTGTACTCATTACTTATATTATTAGCAATATAACGTGCATTATTACCCATATTATGCAGTTGTTATCGCTAGAACTGTAATAATTATACTTATTACTTATATCACTATCAATATAACATGCAGTATTACCCATATAATAGAGGTATTATCGCTAGAACTGTAATAATTATACTTATAACTTATACTATTAGCAATAAAACGTGCATTGTTACCCATATAATGCAGTTATTATCGCTAGAACTATAATAATTATACTTATTACTCCCGATATTATCAATATAACATGCATTATTACCCATATAATGCAGTTATTATCGCTAGAACTGTAATAATTATACTTATTACTTATATTATTAGCAATATAACGTGCATTATTACCCATATAATGCTGTTATTATCGCTAGAACTGTAATAATTATACTTATTACTTATACTATTAGCAATATAACGTGCATTATTACCCATATAATGCAGTTATTATCGCCAGAACTGTAATAATTATACTTATTACTTATATTATTCTCAATATAACATGCATTATTACCCACATTATGCAGTTATTATCGCTAGAACTACAATAAATATACGTATTACTTTCATTATCATCAATATAACATGCATTATTACCCATATAATGGAGGTATTATCGCTAGAACTGTAATAATTATACTTATTACTTATATTATTCTCAATATAACATGCATTATTACCCATATTATGCAGTTATTATCGATAGAACTGTAATAAATACACTTATTACTTTTACTATTATCAATATATCATGCATTATTACCCATATAATGGAGGTATTATCGCTAGAACTGTAATAATTATACTTATTACTTATATTATTCTCAATATAACATGCATTATTACCCATATTATGCAGTTATTATCGATAGAACTGTAATAAATACACTTATTACTTTTACTATTATCAATATATCATGCACTATTAGCCATATTTTACTATTATTATCGCTAGAACTATAATAATTATACTTATTACTCCCGATGTTATCAATATAACATGCCTTATTACCCATATAATGCAGTTATTATCGCTAGAACTGTAATAAATATACTCATTACTTATATTATTAGCAATGTAACGTGCATTATTACCCATATTATGCAGTTATTATCGCTAGAACTGTAATATTTATACTTATTACTTATATTATTATCAATATAACATGCATTATTACCCACATAATGGAGGTATTATCGCTAGAACTGTAATAATTATACTTATTACTTATACTATTAGCAATATAACGTGCATTATTACCAATATAATGCAGTTATTATCGCCAGAACTGTAATAATTATACTTATTACTTATATTATTCTCAATATAACATGCATTATTACCCATATTATGCAGTTATTATCGCTAGAACTGTAATAATTATACTCATTACTTATATTATTAGCAATGTAACGTGCATTATTACCCATATAATGCAGTTATTATCGCTAGAACTGTAATAATTATACTTATTACTTATATTGTTAGCAATATAACGTGCATTATTACCCATATAATGCAGTTATTATCGCTAGAACTGTAATAATTATACTTATTACTCATATTATTATCAATATAACATGCATTATTACCCATATTATGCAGTTATTATCGCTAGAACTATAATAAATATACGTATTACTTTCATTATCATCAATATAACATGCATTATTACCCATATAATGGAGGTATTATCGCTAGAACTGTAATAATTATACTTATTACTTATATTATTATCAATATAACATGCATTATTACCCATATTATGCAGTTATTATCTCTAGAACCATAATAAATATACTCATTACTCCCAATATTATCAATATAACATGCATTATTACCCATATTATGCAGTTATGATCGCCAGAACTATAATAAATATACGTATTACTTTTATTATCATCAATATAACATGCATTATTACCCATATTATGCAGTTATTATCGATAGAACTGTAATAAATATACTTATTACTTTTATTATTATCAATATAACATGCACTATTTGCCATATTTTACTATTATTATCGCTAGAACTATAATAATTATACTTATTACTCCCGATATTATCAATATAACATGCATTATTACCCATATAATGCAGTTATTATCGCTAGAACTGTAATAATTGTACTCATTACTTATATTATTAGCAATATAACGTGCATTATTACCCATATTATGCAGTTATTATCGCTAGAACTGTAATAATTATACTTATTACTTATATTACTATCAATATAACATGCATTATTACCCATATTATGCAGTTATTATCGCTAGAACTATAATAAATATACGTATTACTTTCATTATCATCAATATAACATGCATTATTACCCATATAATGGAGGTATTATCGCTAGAACTGGAATAATTATACTTATTACTTATATTATTATCAATATAACATGCATTATTACCCATATTATGCAGTTATTATCTCTAGAACCATAATAAATATACTCATTACTCCCAATATTATCAATATAACATGCATTTTTACCCATATAATGCAGTTATTATCGCTAGAACTGTAATAATTATACTTATTACTTGTATTGTTAGCAATATAACGTGCATTATTACCCATATAATGCAGTTATTATCGCTAGAACTGTAATAATTATACTTATTACTTATAATATTATCAATATAACATGCATTATTACCCATATAATAGAGGTATTATCGCTAGAACTGTAATAATTATACTTATTACTTATACTATTAGCAATATAACGTGCATTTTTACCCATATAATGGAGGTATTATCGCAAGAACTGTAATAATTATACTTATTACTTATACTATTAGCAATATAACGTGCATTACTACCCATATAATGCAGTTATTATCGCCAGAACTGTAATAATTATACTTATTACTTATATTGTTAGCAATATAACGTGCATTATTACCCATATAATGCAGTTATTATCGCTAGAACTGTAATAATTATACTTATTACTTATAATATTATCAATATAACATGCATTATTACCCATATTATGCAGTTATGATCGCCAGAACTATAATAAATATACGTATTACTTTTATTATCATCAATATAACATGCATTATTACCCATATTATGCAGTTATTATCGATAGAACTGTAATAAATATACTTATTACTTTTATTATTATCAATATAACATGCACTATTTGCCACATTTTACTATTATTATCGCTAGAACTATAATAATTATACTTATTACTCCCGATATTATCAATATAACATGCATTAATACCCATATAATGCAGTTATTATCGCTAGAACTGTAATAATTGTACTTATTACTTATATTACTATCAATATAACATGCATTATTACCCATATAATAGAGGTATTATCGCTAGAACTGTAAAAATTATACTTATTACTTATACTATTAGCAATATAACGTGCATTTTTACCCATATAATGGAGGTATTATCGCAAGAACTGTAATAATTATACTTATTACTTATACTATTAGCAATATAACGTGCATTATTACCCATATAATGCAGTTATTATCGCCAGAACTGTAATAATTATACTTATTACTTATATTATTCTCAATATAACATGCATTATTACCCACATTATGCAGTTATTATCGCTAGAACTATAATAAATATACGTATTACTTTCATTATCATCAATATAACATGCATTATTACCCATATAATGGAGGTATTATCGCTAGAACTGTAATAATTATACTTCTTACTTATACTATTAGCAATATAACGTGCATTTTTACCCATATAATGGAGGTATTATCGCTAGAACTGTAATAATTATACTCATTACTTATATTATTAGCAATGTAACGTGCATTATTACCCATATTATGCAGTTATTATCGCTAGAACTGTAATATTTATACTTATTACTTATATTATTATCAATATAACATGCATTATTACCCATATAATGGAGGTATTATCGCTAGAACTGTAATAATTATACTTATTACTTATACTATTAGCAATATAACGTGCATTATTACCCATATAATGCAGTTATTATCGCCAGAACTGTAATAATTATACTTATTACTTATATTATTCTCAATATAACATGCATTATTACCCATATAATGCAGTTATTATCGCTAGAACTGTCATAATTATACTTATTACTTTCATTCTCATCAATATAACATGCATTATTACCCATATAATGGAGGTATTATCGCTAGAACTGTAATAATTATACTTATTACTTATACTATTAGCAATATAACGTGCATTTTTACCCATATAATGGAGGTATTATCGCTAGAACTGTAATAATTATACTCATTACTTATATTATTAGCAATGTAACGTGCATTATTACCCATATTATGCAGTTATTATCGCCAGAACTGTAATAATTATACTTATTACTTATATTATTCTCAATATAACATGCATTATTACCCATATTATGCAGTTATTATCGATAGAACTGTAATAAATACACTTATTACTTTTACTATTATCAATATATCATGCACTATTAGCCATATTTTACTATTATTATCGCTAGAACTATAATAATTATACTTATTACTCCCGATGTTATCAATATAACGTGCATTATTACCCATATAATGCAGTTATTATCGCCAGAACTGTAATAATTATACTTATTACTTATATTATTCTCAATATAACATGCATTATTACCCACATTATGCAGTTATTATCGCTAGAACTACAATAAATATACGTATTACTTTCATTATCATCAATATAACATGCATTATTACCCATATAATGGAGGTATTATCGCTAGAACTGTCATAATTATACTTATTACTTATATTATTCTCAATATAACATGCATTATTACCCATATTATGCAGTTATTATCGCTAGAACTGTAATAATTATACTTATTACTCATATTATTATCAATATAACATGCATTACTACCCATATTATGCAGTTATTATCGCTAGAACTATAATAAATATACGTATTACTTTTATTATCATCAATATAACATGCATTATTACCCATATTATGCAGTTATTATCGCCAGAACTGTAATAATTATACTTATTACTTATATTATTCTCAATATAACATGCATTATTACCCACATTATGCAGTTATTATCGCTAGAACTATAATAAATATACGTATTACTTTCATTATCATCAATATAACATGCATTATTACCCATATAATGGAGGTATTATCGCTAGAACTGTAATAATTATACTTATTACTTATATTATTATCAATATAACATGCATTATTACCCATATAATGGAGGTATTATCGCTAGAACTGTAATAATTATACTTATTACTTATACTATTAGCAATATAACGTGCATTATTACCCATATAATGCAGTTATTATCGCCAGAACTGTAATAATTATACTTATTACTTATATTATTCTCAATATAACATGCATTATTACCCATATAATGCAGTTATTATCGCTAGAACTGTAATAATTATACTTATTACTTATATTATTATCAACATAACATGCATTATTACCCATATAATGGAGGTATTATTGCTAGGACTGTAATAATTATACTTACTACTTACACTATTAGCAATATAACGTGCATTGTTACCCATATAATGCAGTTATTATCGCCAGAACTGTAATAATTATACTTATTACTTATATTATTCTCAACATAACATGCATTATTAGCCATATTATGCAGTTATTATCGCAAGAACTATAATAAATATACGTATTACTTTCATTATTATCAATATAACATGCATTATTACCCATATTATGCAGTTATTATCGCTAGAACTATAATAAATATACGTATTGCTTTTATTATCATCAATATAACATGCATTATTACCCATATTATGCAGTTATTATCGATAGAACTGTAATAAATATACTTATTACTTTTATTATTATCAATATAACATGCACTATTTGCCATATTTTACTATTATTACCGCTAGAACTATAATAATTATACATATTACTCCCGATATTATCAATATAACATGCATTATTACCCATATAATGCAGTTATTATCGCTAGAACTGTAATAATTATACTTATTACTTATATTATTATCAATATAACATGCATTATTACTCATATAATGCAGTTATTATCGCTAGAACTGTAATAATTGTACTCATTACTTATATTATTAGCAATATAACGTGCATTATTACCCATATTATGCAGTTGTTATCGCTAGAACTGTAATAATTATACTTATTACTTATATCACTATCAATATAACATGCAGTATTACCCATATAATAGAGGTATTATCGCTAGAACTGTAATAATTATACTTATAACTTATACTATTAGCAATAAAACGTGCATTGTTACCCATATAATGCAGTTATTATCGCTAGAACTATAATAATTATACTTATTACTCCCGATATTATCAATATAACATGCATTATTACCCATATAATGCAGTTATTATCGCTAGAACTGTAATAATTATACTTATTACTTATATTATTAGCAATATAACGTGCATTATTACCCATATAATGCTGTTATTATCGCTAGAACTGTAATAATTATACTTATTACTTATACTGTTAGCAATATAACGTGCATTATTACCCATATAATGCAGTTATTATCGCCAGAACTGTAATAATTATACTTATTACTTATATTATTCTCAATATAACATGCATTATTACCCACATTATGCAGTTATTATCGCTAGAACTACAATAAATATACGTATTACTTTCATTATCATCAATATAACATGCATTATTACCCATATAATGGAGGTATTATCGCTAGAACTGTAATAATTATACTTATTACTTATATTATTCTCAATATAACATGCATTATTACCCATATTATGCAGTTATTATCGATAGAACTGTAATAAATACACTTATTACTTTTACTATTATCAATATATCATGCACTATTAGCCATATTTTACTATTATTATCGCTAGAACTATAATAATTATACTTATTACTCCCGATGTTATCAATATAACATGCCTTATTACCCATATAATGCAGTTATTATCGCTAGAACTGTAATAATTATACTCATTACTTATATTATTAGCAATGTAACGTGCATTATTACCCATATTATGCAGTTATTATCGCTAGAACTGTAATATTTATACTTATTACTTATATTATTATCAATATAACATGCATTATTACCCACATAATGGAGGTATTATCGCTAGAACTGTAATAAATATACTTATTACTTATACTATTAGCAATATAACGTGCATTATTACCCATATAATGCAGTTATTATCGCCAGAACTGTAATAATTATACTTATTACTTATATTATTCTCAATATAACATGCATTATTACCCACATTATGCAGTTATTATCGCTAGAACTACAATAAATATACGTATTACTTTCATTATCATCAATATAACATGCATTATTACCCATATAATGGAGGTATTATCGCTAGAACTGTAATAATTATACTTATTACTTATATTGTTCTCAATATAACATGCATTATTACCCATATAATGCAGTTATTATCGCTAGAACTGTAATAATTATACTTATTACTTATATTGTTAGCAATATAACGTGCATTATTACCCATATAATGCAGTTATTATCGCTAGAACTGTAATAATTATACTTATTACTTATAATATTATCAATATAACATGCATTATTACCCATATAATAGAGGTATTATCGCTAGAACTGTAATAATTATACTTATTACTTATACTATTAGCAATATAACGTGCATTTTTACCCATATAATGGAGGTATTATCGCAAGAACTGTAATAATTATACTTATTACTTATACTATTAGCAATATAACGTGCATTATTACCCATATAATGCAGTTATTATCGCCAGAACTGTAATAATTATACTTATTACTTATATTGTTAGCAATATAACGTGCATTATTACCCATATAATGCAGTTATTATCGCTAGAACTGTAATAATTATACTTATTACTTATAATATTATCAATATAACATGCATTATTACCCATATTATGCAGTTATGATCGCCAGAACTATAATAAATATACGTATTACTTTTATTATCATCAATATAACATGCATTATTACCCATATTATGCAGTTATTATCGATAGAACTGTAATAAATATACTTATTACTTTTATTATTATCAATATAACATGCACTATTTGCCACATTTTACTATTATTATCGCTAGAACTATAATAATTATACTTATTACTCCCGATATTATCAATATAACATGCATTATTACCCATATAATGCAGTTATTATCGCTAGAACTGTAATAATTGTACTTATTACTTATATTACTATCAATATAACATGCATTATTACCCATATAATAGAGGTATTATCGCTAGAACTGTAAAAATTATACTTATTACTTATACTATTAGCAATATAACGTGCATTTTTACCCATATAATGGAGGTATTATCGCAAGAACTGTAATAATTATACTTATTACTTATACTATTAGCAATATAACGTGCATTATTACCCATATAATGCAGTTATTATCGCCAGAACTGTAATAATTATACTTATTACTTATATTATTCTCAATATAACATGCATTATTACCCACATTATGCAGTTATTATCGCTAGAACTATAATAAATATACGTATTACTTTCATTATCATCAATATAACATGCATTATTACCCATATAATGGAGGTATTATCGCTAGAACTGTAATAATTATACTTCTTACTTATACTATTAGCAATATAACGTGCATTTTTACCCATATAATGGAGGTATTATCGCTAGAACTGTAATAATTATACTCATTACTTATATTATTAGCAATGTAACGTGCATTATTACCCATATTATGCAGTTATTATCGCTAGAACTGTAATATTTATACTTATTACTTATATTATTATCAATATAACATGCATTATTACCCATATAATGGAGGTATTATCGCTAGAACTGTAATAATTATACTTATTACTTATACTATTAGCAATATAACGTGCATTATTACCCATATAATGCAGTTATTATCGCCAGAACTGTAATAATTATACTTATTACTTATATTATTCTCAATATAACATGCATTATTACCCATATAATGCAGTTATTATCGCTAGAACTGTCATAATTATACTTATTACTTTCATTCTCATCAATATAACATGCATTATTACCCATATAATGGAGGTATTATCGCTAGAACTGTAATAATTATACTTATTACTTATACTATTAGCAATATAACGTGCATTTTTACCCATATAATGGAGGTATTATCGCTAGAACTGTAATAATTATACTCATTACTTATATTATTAGCAATGTAACGTGCATTATTACCCATATTATGCAGTTATTATCGCCAGAACTGTAATAATTATACTTATTACTTATATTATTCTCAATATAACATGCATTATTACCCATATTATGCAGTTATTATCGATAGAACTGTAATAAATACACTTATTACTTTTACTATTATCAATATATCATGCACTATTAGCCATATTTTACTATTATTATCGCTAGAACTATAATAATTATACTTATTACTCCCGATGTTATCAATATAACGTGCATTATTACCCATATAATGCAGTTATTATCGCCAGAACTGTAATAATTATACTTATTACTTATATTATTCTCAATATAACATGCATTATTACCCACATTATGCAGTTATTATCGCTAGAACTACAATAAATATACGTATTACTTTCATTATCATCAATATAACATGCATTATTACCCATATAATGGAGGTATTATCGCTAGAACTGTCATAATTATACTTATTACTTATATTATTCTCAATATAACATGCATTATTACCCATATTATGCAGTTATTATCGCTAGAACTGTAATAATTATACTTATTACTCATATTATTATCAATATAACATGCATTACTACCCATATTATGCAGTTATTATCGCTAGAACTATAATAAATATACGTATTGCTTTTATTATCATCAATATAACATGCATTATTACCCATATTATGCAGTTATTATCGATAGAACTGTAATAAATATACTTATTACTTTTATTATTATCAATATAACATGCACTATTTGCCATATTTTACTATTATTACCGCTAGAACTATAATAATTATACATATTACTCCCGATATTATCAATATAACATGCATTATTACCCATATAATGCAGTTATTATCGCTAGAACTGTAATAATTATACTTATTACTTATATTATTATCAATATAACATGCATTATTACTCATATAATGCAGTTATTATCGCTAGAACTGTAATAATTGTACTCATTACTTATATTATTAGCAATATAACGTGCATTATTACCCATATTATGCAGTTGTTATCGCTAGAACTGTAATAATTATACTTATTACTTATATCACTATCAATATAACATGCAGTATTACCCATATAATAGAGGTATTATCGCTAGAACTGTAATAATTATACTTATAACTTATACTATTAGCAATAAAACGTGCATTGTTACCCATATAATGCAGTTATTATCGCTAGAACTATAATAATTATACTTATTACTCCCGATATTATCAATATAACATGCATTATTACCCATATAATGCAGTTATTATCGCTAGAACTGTAATAATTATACTTATTACTTATATTATTAGCAATATAACGTGCATTATTACCCATATAATGCTGTTATTATCGCTAGAACTGTAATAATTATACTTATTACTTATACTATTAGCAATATAACGTGCATTATTACCCATATAATGCAGTTATTATCGCCAGAACTGTAATAATTATACTTATTACTTATATTATTCTCAATATAACATGCATTATTACCCACATTATGCAGTTATTATCGCTAGAACTATAATAAATATACGTATTACCTTCATTATCATCAATATAACATGCATTATTACCCATATAATGGAGGTATTATCGCTAGAACTGTAATAATTATACTTATTACTTATATTATTATCAATATAACATGCATTATTACCCATATAATGGAGGTATTATCGCTAGAACTGTAATAATTATACTTATTACTTATACTATTAGCAATATAACGTGCATTATTACCCATATAATGCAGTTATTATCGCCAGAACTGTAATAATTATACTTATTACTTATATTATTCTCAATATAACATGCATTATTACCCATATAATGCAGTTATTATCGCTAGAACTGTAATAATTATACTTATTACTTATATTATTATCAACATAACATGCATTATTACCCATATAATGGAGGTATTATTGCTAGAACTGTAATAATTATACTTACTACTTACACTATTAGCAATATAACGTGCATTGTTACCCATATAATGCAGTTATTATCGCCAGAACTGTAATAATTATACTTATTACTTATATTATTCTCAACATAACATGCATTATTAGCCATATTATGCAGTTATTATCGCAAGAACTATAATAAATATACGTATTACTTTCATTATTATCAATATAACATGCATTATTACCCATATTATGCAGTTATTATCGCTAGAACTATAATAAATATACGTATTGCTTTTATTATCATCAATATAACATGCATTATTACCCATATTATGCAGTTATTATCGATAGAATTGTAATAAATATACTTATTACTTTTATTATTATCAATATAACATGCACTATTTGCCATATTTTACTATTATTACCGCTAGAACTATAATAATTATACATATTACTCCCGATATTATCAATATAACATGCATTATTACCCATATAATGCAGTTATTATCGCTAGAACTGTAATAATTATACTTATTACTTATATTATTATCAATATAACATGCATTATTACTCATATAATGCAGTTATTATCGCTAGAACTGTAATAATTGTACTCATTACTTATATTATTAGCAATATAACGTGCATTATTACCCATATTATGCAGTTGTTATCGCTAGAACTGTAATAATTATACTTATTACTTATATCACTATCAATATAACATGCAGTATTACCCATATAATAGAGGTATTATCGCTAGAACTGTAATAATTATACTTATAACTTATACTATTAGCAATAAAACGTGCATTGTTACCCATATAATGCAGTTATTATCGCTAGAACTATAATAATTATACTTATTACTCCCGATATTATCAATATAACATGCATTATTACCCATATAATGCAGTTATTATCGCTAGAACTGTAATAATTATACTTATTACTTATATTATTAGCAATATAACGTGCATTATTACCCATATAATGCTGTTATTATCGCTAGAACTGTAATAATTATACTTATTACTTATACTATTAGCAATATAACGTGCATTATTACCCATATAATGCAGTTATTATCGCCAGAACTGTAATAATTATACTTATTACTTATATTATTCTCAATATAACATGCATTATTACCCACATTATGCAGTTATTATCGCTAGAACTACAATAAATATACGTATTACTTTCATTATCATCAATATAACATGCATTATTACCCATATAATGGAGGTATTATCGCTAGAACTGTAATAATTATACTTATTACTTATATTATTCTCAATATAACATGCATTATTACCCATATTATGCAGTTATTATCGATAGAACTGTAATAAATACACTTATTACTTTTACTATTATCAATATATCATGCACTATTAGCCATATTTTACTATTATTATCGCTAGAACTATAATAATTATACTTATTACTCCCGATGTTATCAATATAACATGCCTTATTACCCATATAATGCAGTTATTATCGCTAGAACTGTAATAATTATACTCATTACTTATATTATTAGCAATGTAACGTGCATTATTACCCATATTATGCAGTTATTATCGCTAGAACTGTAATATTTATACTTATTACTTATATTATTATCAATATAACATGCATTATTACCCACATAATGGAGGTATTATCGCTAGAACTGTAATAAATATACTTATTACTTATACTATTAGCAATATAACGTGCATTATTACCCATATAATGCAGTTATTATCGCCAGAACTGTAATAATTATACTTATTACTTATATTATTCTCAATATAACATGCATTATTACCCACATTATGCAGTTATTATCGTTAGAACTACAATAAATATACGTATTACTTTCATTATCATCAATATAACATGCATTATTACCCATATAATGGAGGTATTATCGCTAGAACTGTAATAATTATACTTATTACTTATATTGTTCTCAATATAACATGCATTATTACCCATATAATGCAGTTATTATCGCTAGAACTGTAATAATTATACTTATTACTTATATTGTTAGCAATATAACGTGCATTATTACCCATATAATGCAGTTATTATCGCTAGAACTGTAATAATTATACTTATTACTTATATTATTCTCAATATAACATGCATTATTACCCATATTATGCAGTTATTATCGCTAGAACTATAATAAATATACGTATTACTTTTATTATCATCAATATAACATGCATTATTACCCGTATTATTCAGTTATTATCGATAGAACTGTAATATATATACTTATTACTTTTATTATTATCAATATAACATGCACTATTTGCCATATTTTACTATTATTATCGCTAGAACTATAATAATTATACTTATTACTCCTGATGTTATCAATATAACATGCCTTATTACCCATATAATGCAGTTATTATCGCTAGAACTGTAATAATTATACTTATTACTTATATTATTATCAATATAACATGCATTATTACCCATATAAACGGAGGTATTATCGTAAGAACTGTAATAATTATACTTATTACTTATACTATTAGCAATATAACGTGCATTATTACCCATATAATGCAGTTATTATCGCCAGAACTGTAATAATTATACTTATTACTTATATTATTCTCAATATAACATGCATTATTACCCACATTATGCAGTTATTATCGCTAGAACTACAATAAATATACGTATTACTTTCATTATCATCAATATAACATGCATTATTACCCATATAATGGAGGTATTATCGCTAGAACTGTAATAATTATACTTATTACTTATATTATTCTCAATATAACATGCATTATTACCCATATTATGCAGTTATTATCGATAGAACTGTAATAAATACACTTATTACTTTTACTATTATCAATATATCATGCATTATTACCCATATAATGGAGGTATTATCGCTAGAACTGTAATAATTATACTTATTACTTATATTATTCTCAATATAACATGCATTATTACCCATATTATGCAGTTATTATCGATAGAACTGTAATAAATACACTTATTACTTTTACTATTATCAATATATCATGCACTATTAGCCATATTTTACTATTATTATCGCTAGAACTATAATAATTATACTTATTACTCCCGATGTTATCAATATAACATGCCTTATTACCCATATAATGCAGTTATTATCGCTAGAACTGTAATAAATATACTCATTACTCTTATTATTAGCAATGTAACGTGCATTATTACCAATATAATGCAGTTATTATCGCCAGAACTGTAATAATTATACTTATTACTTATATTATTCTCAATATAACATGCATTATTACCCATATTATGCAGTTATTATCGCTAGAACTGTAATAATTATACTCATTACTTATATTATTAGCAATGTAACGTGCATTATTACCCATATAATGCAGTTATTATCGCTAGAACTGTAATAATTATACTTATTACTTATATTGTTAGCAATATAACGTGCATTATTACCCATATAATGCAGTTATTATCGCTAGAACTGTAATAATTATACTTATTACTCATATTATTATCAATATAACATGCATTATTACCCATATTATGCAGTTATTATCGCTAGAGCTATAATAAATATACGTATTACTTTCATTATCATCAATATAACATGCATTATTACCCATATAATGGAGGTATTATCGCTAGAACTGTAATAATTATACTTATTACTTATATTATTATCAATATAACATGCATTATTACCCATATTATGCAGTTATTATCTCTAGAACCATAATAAATATACTCATTACTCCCAATATTATCAATATAACATGCATTTTTACCCATATAATGCAGTTATTATCGCTAGAACTGTAATAATTATACTTATTACTTATATTGTTAGCAATATAACGTGCATTATTACCCATATAATGCAGTTATTATCGCTAGAACTGTAATAATTATACTTATTACTTATAATATTATCAATATAACATGCATTATTACCCATATTATGCATTTATGATCGCCAGAACTATAATAAATATACGTATTACTTTTATTATCATCAATATAACATGCATTATTACCCATATTATGCAGTTATTATCGATAGAACTGTAATAAATATACTTATTACTTTTATTATTATCAATATAACATGCACTATTTGCCATATTTTACTATTATTATCGCTAGAACTATAATAATTATACTTATTACTCCCGATATTATCAATATAACATGCATTATTACCCATATAATGCAGTTATTATCGCTAGAACTGTAATAATTGTACTCATTACTTATATTATTAGCAATATAACGTGCATTATTACCCATATTATGCAGTTATTATCGCTAGAACTGTAATAATTATACTTATTACTTATATTACTATCAATATAACATGCATTATTACCCATATTATGCAGTTATTATCGCTAGAACTATAATAAATATACGTATTACTTTCATTATCATCAATATAACATGCATTATTACCCATATAATGGAGGTATTATCGCTAGAACTGGAATAATTATACTTATTACTTATATTATTATCAATATAACATGCATTATTACCCATATTATGCAGTTATTATCTCTAGAACCATAATAAATATACTCATTACTCCCAATATTATCAATATAACATGCATTTTTACCCATATAATGCAGTTATTATCGCTAGAACTGTAATAATTATACTTATTACTTGTATTGTTAGCAATATAACGTGCATTATTACCCATATAATGCAGTTATTATCGCTGGAACTGTAATAATTATACTTATTACTTATAATATTATCAATATAACATGCATTATTACCCATATTATGCATTTATGATCGCCAGAACTATAATAAATATACGTATTACTTTTATTATCATCAATATAACATGCATTATTACCCATATTATGCAGTTATTATCGATAGAACTGTAATAAATATACTTATTACTTTTATTATTATCAATATAACATGCACTATTTGCCATATTTTACTATTATTATCGCTAGAACTATAATAATTATACTTATTACTCCCGATATTATCAATATAACATGCATTATTACCCATATAATGCAGTTATTATCGCTAGAACTGTAATAATTGTACTCATTACTTATATTATTAGCAATATAACGTGCATTATTACCCATATTATGCAGTTATTATCGCTAGAACTGTAATAATTATACTTATTACTTATATTACTATCAATATAACATGCATTATTACCCATATTATGCAGTTATTATCGCTAGAACTATAATAAATATACGTATTACTTTTATTATCATCAATATAACATGCATTATTACCCATATTATGCAGTTATTATCGATAGAACTGTAATAAATATACTTATTACTTTTATTATTATCAATATAACATGCACTATTTGCCACATTTTACTATTATTATCGCTAGAACTATAATAATTATACTTATTACTCCCGATATTATCAATATAACATGCATTATTACCCATATAATGCAGTTATTATCGCTAGAACTGTAATAATTGTACTTATTACTTATATTACTATCAATATAACATGCATTATTACCCATATAATAGAGGTATTATCGCTAGAACTGTAATAATTATACTTATTACTTATACTATTAGCAATATAACGTGCATTTTTACCCATATAATGGAGGTATTATCGCAAGAACTGTAATAATTATACTTATTACTTATACTATTAGCAATATAACGTGCATTATTACCCATATAATGCAGTTATTATCGCCAGAACTGTAATAATTATACTTATTACTTATATTATTCTCAATATAACATGCATTATTACCCACATTATGCAGTTATTATCGCTAGAACTATAATAAATATACGTATTACTTTCATTATCATCAATATAACATGCATTATTACCCATATAATGGAGGTATTATCGCTAGAACTGTAATAATTATACTTCTTACTTATACTATTAGCAATATAACGTGCATTTTTACCCATATAATGGAGGTATTATCGCTAGAACTGTAATAATTATACTCATTACTTATATTATTAGCAATGTAACGTGCATTATTACCCATATTATGCAGTTATTATCGCTAGAACTGTAATATTTATACTTATTACTTATATTATTCTCAATATAACATGCATTATTACCCACATAATGCAGTTATTATCGCTAGAACTGTCATAATTATACTTATTACTTTCATTCTCATCAATATAACATGCATTATTACCCATATAATGGAGGTATTATCGCTAGAACTGTAATAATTATACTTATTACTTATACTATTAGCAATATAACGTGCATTTTTACCCATATAATGGAGGTATTATCGCTAGAACTGTAATAATTATACTCATTACTTATATTATTAGCAATGTAACGTGCATTATTACCCATATTATGCAGTTATTATCGCCAGAACTGTAATAATTATACTTATTACTTATATTATTCTCAATATAACATGCATTATTACCCATATAATGCAGTTATTATCGCTAGAACTGGAATAATTATACTTATTACTTATATTATTATCAACATAACATGCATTATTACCCATATAATGGAGGTATTATTGCTAGAACTGTAATAATTATACTTATTACTTACACTATTAGCAATATAACGTGCATTGTTACCCATATAATGCAGTTATTATCGCCAGAACTGTAATAACTATACTTATTACTTATATTATTCTCAATATAACATGCATTATTACCCACATTATGCAGTTATTATCGCTATAAAAATAATAAATATACGTATTACTTTCATTATCATCAATATAACATGCATTATTACCCATATAATAGAGGTATTATCGCTTGAACTGTAATAATTATACTTATTACTTATACTATTAGCAATAAAACGTGCATTGTTACCCATATAATGCAGTTATTATCGCTAGAACTATAATAATTATACTTATTACTCCCGATATTATCAATATAACATGCATTATTACCCATATAATGCAGTTATTATCGCTGGAACTGTAATAATTATACTTATTACTTATATTATAAGCAATATAACGTGCATTATTACCCATATAATGCAGATATTATCGCTAGAACTGTAATAATTATACTTATTACTTATATTATTATCAATATAACATGCATTATTACCCATATAATGGAGGTATTATCGCAAGAACTGTAATAATTATATTTATTATTTATACTATTAGCAATATAACGTGCATTATTACCCATATAATGCAGTTATTATCGCCAGAACTGTAATAATTATACTTATTACTTATATTATTCTCAATATAACATGCATTATTACCCACATTATGCAGTTATTATCGCTAGAACTATAATAAATATACGTATTACTTTCATTATCATCAATATAACATGCATTATTACCCATATAATGGAGGTATTATCGCTAGAACTGTAATAATTATACTCATTACTTATATTATTATCAATATAACATGCATTATTACCCATATAATGGAGGTATTATCGCTAGAACTGTAATAATTATACTTATTACTTATACTATTAGCAATATAACGTGCATTATTACCCATATAATGCAGTTCTTATCGCCAGAACTGTAATAATTATACTGATTACTTATATTATTCTCAATATAACATGCATTATTACCCACATTATGCAGTTATTATCGCTAGAAAAATAATAAATATACGTATTACTTTCATTATCATCAATATAACATGCATTATTACCCATATAATAGAGGTATTATCGCTAGAACTGTAATAATTATACTTATTACTTATATTATTCTCAATATAACATGCATTATTACCCACATTATGCAGTTATTATCGCTAGAACTATAATAAATATACGTATTACTTTCATTATCATCAATATAACATGCATTATTACCCATATAATGGAGGTATTATCGCTAGAACTGTAATAATTATACTTATTACTTATATTATTATCAATATAACATGCATTATTACCCATATAATGCAGTTATTATCGCTAGAACTGTAATAATTGTACTCATTACTTATATTATTAGCAATATAACGTGCATTATTACCCATATTATGCAGTTATTATCGCTAGAACTGTAATAATTATACTTATTACTTATATCATTATCAATATAACATGCATTATTACCCATATAATAGAGGTATTATCGCTAGAACTGTAATAATTATACTTATTACTTATACTATTAGCAATATAACGTGCATTTTTACCCGTATAATGCAGTTATTATCGCTAGAACTGTAATAATTATACTTATTACTTATATTGTTAGCAATATAACGTGCATTATTACCCATATAATGCAGTTATTATCGCTAGAACTGTAATAATTATACTTATTACTTATATTATTATCAATATAACATGCATTATTACCCATATAATGGAGGTATTATCGCAAGAACTGTAATAATTATACTTATTACTTATACTATTAGCAATATAACGTGCATTATTACCCATATAATGCAGTTATTATCGCCAGAACTGGAATAATTATACTTATTACTTATATTATTCTCAATATAACATGCATTATTACCCACATTATGCAGTTATTATCGCTAGAACTATAATAAATATACGTATTACTTTCATTATCATAAATATAACTTGCATTATTACCCATATAATGGAGGTATTATCGCTAGAACTGTAATAATTATACTCATTACTTATATTATTAGCAATGTAACGTGCATTATTACCCATATAATGCAGTTATTATCGCCAGTACTGTAATAATTATACTTATTACTTATATTATTCTCAATATAACATGCATTATTACCCATATAATGCAGTTATTATCGCTAGAACTGTAATAATTGTACTCATTACTTATATAATTAGCAATATAACGTGCATTATTACCCATATTATGCAGTTATTATCGCTAGAACTGTAATAATTGTACTTATTACTTATATCATTATCAATATAACATGCATTATTACCCATATAATAGAGGTATTATCGCTAGAACTGTAATAATTATACTTATTACTTATACTGTTAGCAATATAACGTGCATTTTTACCCGTATAATGCAGTTATTATCGCTAGAACTGTAATAATTATACTTATTACTTATATTATAAGCAATATAACGTGCATTATTACCCATATAATGCAGTTATTATCGCTAGAACTGTAATAATTATACTTATTACTTATATTATTATCAATATAACATGCATTATTACCCATATAATGGAGGTATTATCGCAAGAACTGTAATAATTATACTTATTACTTATACTATTAGCAATATAACGTGCATTATTACCCATATAATGCAGTTATTATCGCCAGAACTGTAATAATTATACTTATTACTTATATTATTCTCAATATAACATGCATTATTACCCACATTATGCAGTTATTATCGCTAGAAAAATAATAAATACACGTATTACTTTCATTATCATCAATATAACATGCATTATTACCCATATAATAGAGGTATTATCGCTAGAACTGTAATAATTATACTTATTACTTATACTATTAGCAATAAAACGTGCATTGTTACCCATATAATGCAGTTATTATCGCTAGAACTATAATAATTATACTTATTACTCCCGATATTATCAATATAACATGCATTAGTACCCATATAATGCAGTTATTATCGCTGGAACTGTAATAATTATACTTATTACTTATATCATTATCAATATAACATGCATTATTACCCATATAATGGAGGTATTATCGCAAGAACTGTAATAATTATACTTATTACTTATACTATTAGCAATATAACGTGCATTATTACCGATATAATGCAGTTATTATCGCTAGAACTGTAATATTTATACTTATTACTTATATTATTATCAATATAGCATGCATTATTACCCATATAATGGAGGTATTATCGCTAGATCTGTAATAATTATACTTATTACTTATACTATTAGCAATATAACGTGCATTATTACCCATATAATGCAGTTATTATCGCCAGAACTGTAATAATTATACTTATTACTTATATTATTCTGAATATAACATGCATTATTACCCATATAATGCAGTTATTATCGCTAGAACTGTAATAATTGTACTTATTACTTATATTATTATCAATATAACATGCATTATTACCCATATAATGCAGTTATTATCGCTAGATCTGTAATAATTGTACTCATTACTTATATTACTAGCAATATAACGTGCATTATTACCCATATTATGTAGTTATTATCGCTAGAACTGTAATAATTATACTTATTACTTATATCATTATCAATATAACATGCATTATTACCCATATAATGGAGGTATTATCGCAAGAACTGTAATAATTATACTTATTACTTATATTATTAGCAATATAACGTGCATTATTACCCATATAATGCAGTTATTATCGCCAGAACTGTAATAATTATACTTATTACTTATATTATTCTCAATATAACATGCATTATTACCCACATTATGCAGTTATTATCGCTAGACCTATAATAAATATACGTATTACTTTCATTATCATCAATATAACATGCATTATTACCCATATAATAGAGGTATTATCGCTAGAACTGTAATAATTATACTTATTACTTATATTATTAGCAATATAACGTGCATTATTACCCATATAATGCAGTTATTATCGCTAGAACTGTTATAATTATACTTATTACTTATATTATTATCAATATAACATGCATTATTACCCATATAATGGAGGTATTATCCCAAGACCTGTAACAATTATACTTATTACTTATACTATTACCAATATAACGTGCATTATTACCCATATAATGCAGTTATTATCGCCAGAACTGTAATAATTATACTTATTACTTATATTATTCTCAATATAACATGCATTATTACCCACATTATGCAGTTATTATCGCTAGAACTATAATAAATATACGTATTACTTTCATTATCATCAATATAACATGCATTATTACCCATATAATGGAGGTATTATCGCTGGAACTGTAATAATTATACTTATTACTTATATTATTATCAATATTACAGGCATTATTACCCATATTATGCAATTATTATCGATAGAACTGTAATAAATACACTTACTACTTTTACTATTATCAATATATCACGCACTATTAGCCATATTTTACTATTATTATCGCTAGAGCTATAATAATTATACTTATTACTTATATTGTTAGCAATATAACGTGCATTATTACCCATATAATGCAGTTATTATCGCTAGAACTTTAATAATTATACTTATTACTCATATTATTATCAATATAACATGCATTATTACCCACATTATGCAGTTATTATCGCTAGAACTATAATAAATATACGTATTACTTTCATTATCATCAATATAACATGCGTTATTACCCATATAATAGAGGTATTATCGCTAGAACTGTAATAATTATACTTATTACTTATACTATTAGCAATATAACGTGCATTTTTACCCATATAATGGAGGTATTATCGCAAGAACTGTAATAATTATACTTATTACTTATACTATTAGCAATATAACGTGCATTATTACCCATATAATGCAGTTATTATCGCCAGAACTGTAATAATTATACTTATTACTTATATTATTCTCAATATAACATGCATTATTACCCACATTATGCAGTTATTATCGCTAGAACTATAATAAATATACGTATTACTTTCATTATCATCAATATAACATGCATTATTACCCATATAATGGAGGTATTATCGCTAGAACTGTAATAATTATACTTCTTACTTATACTATTAGCAATATAACGTGCATTTTTACCCATATAATGGAGGTATTATCGCTAGAACTGTAATAATTATACTCATTACTTATATTATTAGCAATGTAACGTGCATTATTACCCATATTATGCAGTTATTATCGCTAGAACTGTAATATTTATACTTATTACTTATATTATTATCAATATAACATGCATTATTACCCATATAATGGAGGTATTATCGCTAGAACTGTAATAATTATACTTATTACTTATACTATTAGCAATATAACGTGCATTATTACCCATATAATGCAGTTATTATCGCCAGAACTGTAATAATTATACTTATTACTTATATTATTCTCAATATAACATGCATTATTACCCATATAATGCAGTTATTATCGCTAGAACTGTCATAATTATACTTATTACTTTCATTCTCATCAATATAACATGCATTATTACCCATATAATGGAGGTATTATCGCTAGAACTGTAATAATTATACTTATTACTTATATTATTATCAATATAACATGCATTATTACCCATATTATGCAGTTATTATCGATAGAACTGTAATAAATACACTTACTACTTTTAGTATTATCAATATATCATGCACTATTAGCCATATTTTACTGTTATTATCGCTAGAACTATAATAATTATACTTATTACTCCCGATGTTATCAACATAACATGCCTTATTACCCATATAATGCAGTTATTATCGCTAGAACTATAATAAATATACGTATTACTTTCATTATCATCAATATAACATGCATTATTACCCATATAATGCAGTTATTATCGCTAGAACTGTAATAATTATACTTATTACTTATACTATTAGCAATATAACGTGCATTTTTACCCATATAATGGAGGTATTATCGCTAGAACTGTAATAATTATACTCATTACTTATATTATTAGCAATGTAACGTGCATTATTACCCATATTATGCAGTTATTATCGCCAGAACTGTAATAATTATACTTATTACTTATATTATTCTCAATATAACATGCATTATTACCCATATAATGCAGTTATTATCGCTAGAACTGTAATAATTATACTTATTACTTATATTATTATCAACATAACATGCATTATTACCCATATAATGGAGGTATTATTGCTAGAACTGTAATAATTATACTTATTACTTACACTATTAGCAATATAACGTGCATTGTTACCCATATAATGCAGTTATTATCGCCAGAACTGTAATAACTATACTTATTACTTATATTATTCTCAATATAACATGCATTATTACCCATATTATGCAGTTATTATCGCTAGAACTATAATAAATATACGTATTACTTTCATTATCATCAATATAACATGCATTATTACCCATATAATGGAGGTATTATCGCTAGAACTGTAATAATTATACTTATTACTTATATTACTATCAATATAACATGCATTATTACCCATATTATGCAGTTATTATCGATAGAACTGTAATAAATACACTTACTACTTTTACTATTATCAATATATCATGCACTATTAGCCATATACTGGAGGTATTATCGCAAGAACTGTAATAATTATACTTATTACTTATACTATTAGCAATATAACGTGCATTATTACCCATATAATGCAGTTCTTATCGCCAGAACTGTAATAATTATACTTATTACTTATATTATTCTCAATATAACATGCATTATTACCCACATTATGCAGTTATTATCGCTATAAAAATAATAAATATACGTATTACTTTCATTATCATCAATATAACATGCATTATTACCCATATAATAGAGGTATTATCGCTTGAACTGTAATAATTATACTTATTACTTATACTATTAGCAATAAAACGTGCATTGTTACCCATATAATGCAGTTATTATCGCTAGAACTATAATAATTATACATATTACTCCCGATATTATCAATATAACATGCATTATTACCCATATAATGCAGTTATTATCGCTGGAACTGTAATAATTATACTTATTACTTATATTATAAGCAATATAACGTGCATTATTACCCATATAATGCAGATATTATCGCTAGAACTGTAATAATTATACTTATTACTTATATTATTATCAATATAACATGCATTATTACCCATATAATGGAGGTATTATCGCAAGAACTGTAATAATTATATTTATTATTTATACTATTAGCAATATAACGTGCATTATTACCCATATAATGCAGTTATTATCGCCAGAACTGTAATAATTATACTTATTACTTATATTATTCTCAATATAACATGCATTATTACCCACATTATGCAGTTATTATCGCTAGAACTATAATAAATATACGTATTACTTTCATTATCAACAATATAACATGCATTATTACCCATATAATGGAGGTATTATCGCTAGAACTGTAATAATTATACTCATTACTTATATTATTATCAATATAACATGCATTATTACCCATATAATGGAGGTATTATCGCTAGAACTGTAATAATTATATTTATTACTTATACTATTAGCAATATAACGTGCATTATTACCCATATAATGCAGTTCTTATCGCCAGAACTGTAATAATTATACTGATTACTTATATTATTCTCAATATAACATGCATTATTACCCACATTATGCAGTTATTATCGCTAGAAAAATAATAAATATACGTATTACTTTCATTATCATCAATATAACATGCATTATTACCCATATAATAGAGGTATTATCGCTAGAACTGTAATAATTATACTTATTACTTATATTATTCTCAATATAACATGCATTATTACCCACATTATGCAGTTATTATCGCTAGAACTATAATAAATATACGTATTACTTTCATTATCATCAATATAACATGCATTATTACCCATATAATGGAGGTATTATCGCTAGAATTGTAATAATTATACTTATTACTTATACTATTAGCAATAAAACGTGCATTGTTACCCATATAATGCAGTTATTATCGCTAGAACTGTAATAATTATACTTATTACTTATATTATTCTCAATATAACATGCATTATTACCCACATTATGCAGTTATTATCGCTAGAACTATAATAAATATACGTATTACTTTCATTATCATAAATATAACATGCATTATTACCCATATAATGGAGGTATTATCGCTAGAACTGTAATAATTATACTCATTACTTATATTATTAGCAATGTAACGTGCATTATTACCCATATTATGCAGTTATTATCGCTAGAACTGTAATATTTATACTTATTACTTATATTATTATCAATATAACATGCATTATTACCCATATAATGGAGGTATTATCGCTAGAACTGTAATAATTATACTTATTACTTATACTATTAGCAATATAACGTGCATTATTACCCATATAATGCAGTTATTATCGCCAGAACTGTAATAATTATACTTATTTCTTATATTATTCTCAATATAACATGCATTATTACCCATATAATGCAGTTATTATCGCTAGAACTGTAATAATTATACTTATTACTTATATTATTATCAATATAACATGCATTATTACCCATATAATGCAGTTATTATCGCTAGAACTGTAATAATTGTACTCATTACTTATATTATTAGCAATATAACGTGCATTATTACCCATATTATGCAGTTATTATCGCTAGAACTGTAATAATTATACTTATTACTTATATCATTATCAATATAACATGCATTATTACCCATATAATAGAGGTAATATCGCTAGAACTGTAATAATTATACTTATTACTTATACTATTAGCAATATAACGTGCATTTTTACCCGTATAATGCAGTTATTATCGCTAGAACTGTAATAATTATACTTATTACTTATATTGTTAGCAATATAACGTGCATTATTACCCATATAATGCAGTTATTATCGCTAGAACTGTAATAATTATACTTATTACTTATATTATTATCAATATAACATGCATTATTACCCATATAATGGAGGTATTATCGCAAGAACTGTAATAATTATACTTATTACTTATACTATTAGCAATATAACGTGTATTATTACCCATATAATGCAGTTATTATCGCCAGAACTGTAATAATTATACTTATTACTTATATTATTCTCAATATAACATGCATTATTACCCACATTATGCAGTTATTATCGCTAGAACTATAATAAATATACGTATTACTTTCATTATCATAAATATAACATGCATTATTACCCATATAATGGAGGTATTATCGCTAGAACTGTAATAATTATACTCATTACTTATATTATTAGCAATGTAACGTGCATTATTACCCATATTATGCAGTTATTATCGCTAGAACTGTAATATTTATACTTATTACTTATATTATTATCAATATAACATGCATTATTACCCATATAATGGAGGTATTATCGCTAGAACTGTATTAATTATACTTATTACTTATACTATTAGCAATATAACGTGCATTATTACCCATATAATGCAGTTATTATCGCCAGTACTGTAATAATTATACTTATTACTTATATTATTCTCAATATAACATGCATTATTACCCATATAATGCAGTTATTATCGCTAGAACTGTAATAATTGTACTCATTACTTACATTATTAGCAATATAACGTGCATTATTACCCATATTATGCAGTTATTATCGCTAGAACTGTAATAATTGTACTTATTACTTATATCATTATCAATATAACATGCATTATTACCCATATAATAGAGGTATTATCGCTAGAACTGTAATAATTATACTTATTACTTATACTATTAGCAATATAACGTGCATTTTTACCCGTATAATGCAGTTATTATCGCTAGAACTGTAATAATTATACTTATTACTTATATTATAAGCAATATAACGTGCATTATTACCCATATAATGCAGTTATTATCGCTAGAACTGTAATAATTATACTTATTACTTATATTATTATCAATATAACATGCATTATTACCCATATAATGGAGGTATTATCGCAAGAACTGTAATAATTATACTTATTACTTATACTATTAGCAATATAACGTGCATTATTACCCATATAATGCAGTTATTATCGCCAGAACTGTAATAATTATACTTATTACTTATATTATTCTCAATATAACATGCATTATTACCCACATTATGCAGTTATTATCGCTAGAAAAATAATAAATACACGTATTACTTTCATTATCATCAATATAACATGCATTATTACCCATATAATAGAGGTATTATCGCTAGAACTGTAATAATTATACTTATTACTTATACTATTAGCAATAAAACGTGCATTGTTACCCATATAATGCAGTTATTATCGCTAGAACTATAATAATTATACTTATTACTCCCGATATTATCAATATAACATGCATTAGTACCCATATAATGCAGTTATTATCGCTAGAACTGTAATAATTATACTTATTACTTATATTATTATCAATATAACATGCATTATTACCCATATAATGGAGGTATTATCGCAAGAACTGTAATAATTATACTTATTACTTATACTATTAGCAATATAACGTGCATTGTTACCCATATAATGCAGTTATTATCGCTAGAACTATAATAATTATACTTATTACTCCCGATATTATCAATATAACATGCATTAGTACCCATATAATGCAGTTATTATCGCTGGAACTGTAATAATTATACTTATTGCTTATATCATTATCAATATAACATGCATTATTACCCATATAATGGAGGTATTATCGCAAGAACTGTAATAATTATACTTATTACTTATACTATTAGCAATATAACGTGCATTATTTCCGATATAATGCAGTTATTATCGCTAGAACTGTAATATTTATACTTATTACTTATATTATTATCAATATAGCATGCATTATTACCCATATAATGGAGGTATTATCGCTAGAACTGTAATAATTATACTTATTACTTATAATATTAGCAATATAACGTGCATTATTACCCATATAATGCAGTTATTATCGCCAGAACTGTAATAATTATACTTATTACTTATATTATTCTCAATATAACATGCATTATTATCCATATAATGCAGTTATTATCGCTAGAACTGTAATAATTGTACTTATTACTTATATTATTATCAATATAACATGCATTATTACCCATATAATGCAGTTATTATCGCTAGATCTGTAATAATTGTACTCATTACTTATATTACTAGCAATATAACGTGCATTATTACCCATATTATGTAGTTATTATCGCTAGAACTGTAATAATTATACTTATTACTTATATCATTATCAATATAACATGCATTATTACCCATATAATGGAGGTATTATCGCAAGAACTGTAATAATTATACTTATTACTTATATTATTAGCAATATAACGTGCATTATTACCCATATAATGCAGTTATTATCGCCAGAACTGTAATAATTATACTTATTACTTATATTATTCTCAATATAACATGCATTATTACCCACATTATGCAGTTATTATCGCTAGAACTATAATAAATATACGTATTACTTTCATTATCATCAATATAACATGCATTATTACCCATATAATGGAGGTATTATCGCTGGAACTGTAATAATTATACTTATTACTTATATTATTATCAATATAACAGGCATTATTACCCATATTATGCAATTATTATCGATAGAACTGTAATAAATACACTTACTACTTTTACTATTATCAATATATCACGCACTATTAGCCATATTTTACTATTATTATCGCTAGAGCTATAATAATTATACTTATTACTTATATTGTTAGCAATATAACGTGCATTATTACCCATATAATGCAGTTATTATCGCTAGAACTTTAATAATTATACTTATTACTCATATTATTATCAATATAACATGCATTATTACCCATATTATCCAGTTATTATCGCTAGAACTATAATATATATACGTATTACTTTTATTATCATCAATATAACATGCAGTATTACCCATATAATGCAGTTATTATTCGCTAGAACTATAATATATATACGTATTACTTTTATTATCATCAATATAACATGCATTATTACCCATATAATGCAGTTATTATCGCTAGAACTGTAATAATTGTACTTATTACTTATATCATTATCAATATAACATGCATTATTACCCATATAATAGAGGTATTATTGCTAGAACTGTAATAATTATACTTATTACTTATACTATTAGCAATATAACGTGCATTTTTACCCATATAATGCAGTTATTATCGCTAGAACTGTAATAATTATACTTATTACTTATATTGTTAGCAATATAACGTGCATTATTACCCATATAATGCAGTTATTATCGCTAGAACTGTAATAATTATACTTATTACTTATATTATTATCAATATAACATGCATTATTACCCATATAATGGAGGTATTATCGCAAGAACTGTAATAATTATACTTATTACTTATATTATTCTCAATATAACATGCATTATTACCCACATTATGCAGTTATGATCGCCAGAACTATAATAAATATACTTATTACTCCCAATATTATCAATGTAACATGCATTATTACCCATATAATGCAGTTATTATCGCTAGAACAGTAATAATTATACTTATTACTTATATTGTTAGCAATATAACGTGCATTATTACCCATATAATGCAGTTATTATCGCTAGAACTGTAATAATTATACTTATTACTCATATTATTATCAATATAACATGCATTATTACCCATATTATGCAGTTATTATCGATAGAACTATAATAAATATACTTATTACTTTTACTATTATCAATATATCATGCACTATTAGCCATATTTTACTATTATTATCGCTAGAACTATAATAATTATACTTATTACTCCCGATGTTATCAATATAACATGCCTTATTACCCATATAATGCAGTTATTATCGCTAGAACTGTAATAATTATACGCATTACTTATATTATTAGCAATGTAACGTGCATTATTACCCATATTATGCAGTTATTATCGCTAGAACTGTAATATTTATACTTATTACTTATATTATTATCAATATAACATGCATTATTACCCATATAATGGAGGTATTATCGCTAGAACTGTAATAATTATACTTATTACTTATACTATTAGCAATATAACGTGCATTATTACCCATATAGTGCAGTTATTATCGCCAGAACTGTAATAATTATACTTATTACTTATATTATTCTCAATATAACATGCATTATTACCCATATAATGCAGTTATTATCGCTAGAACTGTAATAATTATACTTATTACTTATATTATTATCAACATAACATGCATTATTACCCATATAATGGAGGTATTATTGCTAGAACTGTCATAATTATACTTATTACTTACACTATTAGCAATATAACGTGCATTATTACCCATATAATGCAGTTCTTATCGCCAGAACTGTAATAATTATACTGATTACTTATATTATTCTCAATATAACATGCATTATTACCCACATTATGCAGTTATTATCGCTAGAAAAATAATAAACATACGTATTACTTTCATTATCATCAATATAACATGCATTATTACCCATATAATAGAGGTATTATCGCTAGAACTGTAATAATTATACTTATTACTTATATTATTCTCAATATAACATGCATTATTACCCACATTATGCAGTTATTATCGCTAGAACTATAATAAATATACGTATTACTTTCATTATCATCAATATAACATGCATTATTACCCATATAATGGAGGTATTATCGCTAGAATTGTAATAATTATACTTATTACTTATACTATTAGCAATAAAACGTGCATTGTTACCCATATAATGCAGTTATTATCGCTAGAACTGTAATAATTATACTTATTACTTATATTATTCTCAATATAACATGCATTATTACCCACATTATGCAGTTATTATCGCTAGAACTATAATAAATATACGTATTACTTTCATTATCATAAATATAACATGCATTATTACCCATATAATGGAGGTATTATCGCTAGAACTGTAATAATTATACTCATTACTTATATTATTAGCAATGTAACGTGCATTATTACCCATATTATGCAGTTATTATCGCTAGAACTGTAATATTTATACTTATTACTTATATTATTATCAATATTACATGCATTATTACCCATATAATGGAGGTATTATCGCTAGAACTGTAATAATTATACTTATTACTTATACTATTAGCAATATAACGTGCATTATTACCCATATAATGCAGTTATTATCGCCAGAACTGTAATAATTATTCTTATTACTTATATTATTCTCAATATAACATGCATTATTACCCATATAATAGAGGTATTATCGCTAGAACTGTAATAATTATACTTATTACTTATACTATTAGCAATATAACGTGCATTTTTACCCGTATAATGCAGTTATTATCGCTAGAACTGTAATAATTATACTTATTACTTATATTGTTAGCAATATAACGTGCATTATTACCCATATAATGCAGTTATTATCGCTAGAACTGTAATAATTATACTTATTACTTATATTATTATCAATATAACATGCATTATTACCCATATAATGGAGGTATTATCGCAAGAACTGTAATAATTATACTTATTACTTATACTATTAGCAATATAACGTGCATTATTACCCATATAATGCAGTTATTATCGCCAGAACTGTAATAATTATACTTATTACTTATATTATTCTCAATATAACATGCATTATTACCCACATTATGCAGTTATTATCGCTAGAACTATAATAAATATACGTATTACTTTCATTATCATAAATATAACATGCATTATTACCCATATAATGGCGGTATTATCGCTAGAACTGTAATAATTATACTCATTACTTATATTATTAGCAATGTAACGTGCATTATTACCCATATTATGCAGTTATTATCGCTAGAACTGTAATATTTATACTTATTACTTATATTATTATCAATATAACATGCATTATTACCCATATAATGGAGGTATTATCGCTAGAACTGTATTAATTATACTTATTACTTATACTATTAGCAATATAACGTGCACTATTACCCATATAATGCAGTTATTATCGCCAGTACTGTAATAATTATACTTATTACTTATATTATTCTCAATATAACATGCATTATTACCCATATAATGCAGTTATTATCGTTAGAACTGTAATAATTGTACTCATTACTTATATTATTAGCAATATAACGTGCATTATTACCCATATTATGCAGTTATTATCGCTAGAAAAATAATAAATACACGTATTACTTTCATTATCATCAATATAACATGCATTATTACCCATATAATGGAGGTATTATCGCCAGAACTGTAATAATTATACTTATTACTTATACTATTAGCATTATAACGTGCATTATTACCCATATAATGCAGTTATTATCGCCAGAACTGTAATAATTATACTTATTACTTATATTATTCTCAATATAACATGCATTATTACCCATATAATGCAGTTATTATCGCTAGAAGTGTAATAATTGTACTTATTACTTATATTATTATCAATATAACATGCATTATTACCCATATAATGCAGTTATTATCGCTAGATCTGTAATAATTGTACTCATTACTTATATTACTAGCAATATAACGTGCATTATTACCCATATTATGTAGTTATTATCGCTAGAACTGTAATAATTATACTTATTACTTATATCATTATCAATATAACATGCATTATTACCCATATAATGGAGGTATTATCGCAAGAACTGTAATAATTATACTTATTACTTATATTATTAGCAATATAACGTGCATTATTACCCATATAATGCAGTTATTATCGCCAGAACTGTAATAATTATACTTGTTACTTATATTATTCTCAATATAACATGCATTATTACCCACATTATGCAGTTATTATCGCTAGAACTATAATAAATATACGTATTACTTTCATTATCATCAATATAACATGCATTATTACCCATATAATAGAGGTATTATCGCTAGAACTGTAATAATTATACTTATTACTTATATTATTAGCAATATAACGTGCATTATTACCCATATAATGCAGTTATTATCGCTAGAACTGTAATAATTATACTTATTACTTATATTATTATCAATATAACATGCATTATTACCCATATAATGGAGGTATTATCCCAAGACCTGTAACAATTATTATTATTACTTATACTATTACCAATATAACGTGCATTATTACCCATATAATGCAGTTATTATCGCCAGTACTGTAATAATTATACTTATTACTTATATTATTCTCAATATAACATGCATTGTTACCCACATTATGCAGTTATTATCGCTAGAACTATAATAAATATACGTATTACTTTCATTATCATCAATATAACATGCATTATTACCCATATAATGGAGGTATTATCGCTGGAACTGTAATAATTATACTTATTACTTATATTATTATCAATATAACAGGCATTATTACCCATATTATGCAATTATTATCGATAGAACTGTAATAAATACACTTACTACTTTTACTATTATCAATATATCATGCACTATTAGCCATATTTTACTATTATTATCGCTAGAACTATAACAATTATACTTATTACTCCCGATGTTATCAATATAACATGCATTATTACCCATATAATGCAGTTAATATCGCTAGAACTGTAATAATTATACTCATTACTTATATTATTAGCAATATAACGTGCATTATTACCCATATTATGCAGTTATTATCGCTAGAACTGTAATAATTATACTTATTACTTATATCATTATCAATATAACATGCATTATTACCCATATAATAGAGGTATTATCGCTAGAACTGTAATAATTATACTTATTACTTGTACTATTAGCAACATAACGTCCATTCTTACCCATATAATGCAGTTATTATCGCTAGAACTGTAATAATTATACTTATTACTTATATTATTCTCAATATAACATGCATTATTACCCATATTATGCAGTTATTATCGCTAGAACTATAATAAATATACGTATTACTTTCATTATCATCAACATAACATGCATTATTACCCATATAATGGAGGTATTATCGCTAGAACTGTAATAATTATACTGATTACTTATATTATTATCAATATAACATGCATTATTACCCATATTATGCAGTTATTATCCCTAGAACCGTAATAAATATACTTATTACTCCCAATATTATCAATATAACATGCATTTTTACCCATATAATGCAGTTATTATCGCTAGAACTGTAATAATTATACTTATTACTTATATTATTATCGATATAACATGCATTATTACCCATATAATGCAGTTATTATCGCTAGAACTGTAATAATTATACTTATTACTTATATTATTATCAACATAACATGTATTATTACCCATATAATGGAGGTATTATTGCTAGAACTGTAATAATTATACTTATTACTTACACTATTAGCAATATAACGTGCATTGTTACCCATATAATGCAGTTATTATCGCCAGAACTGTAATAATTATACTTATTACTTATATTATTCTCAATATAACATGCATTATTACCCATATTATGCAGTTATTATCGCAAGAACTATAATAAATATAGGTATTACTTTCATTATCATCAATATAACATGCATTATTACCCATATAATGGAGGTATTATCGCTAGAACTGTAATAATTATTCTTATTACTTATATTATTATCAATATAACATGCATTATTACCCATTTTATGCAGTTATTATCGATAGAACTGTAATAAATACACTTACTACTTTTACTATTATCAATATATCATGCACTATTAGCCATATTTTACTATTATTATCGCTAGAACTATAACAATTATACTTATTACTCCCGATGTTATCAATATAACATGCATTATTACCCATATAATGCAGTTAATATCGCTAGAACTGTAATAATTATACTCATTACTTATATTATTAGCAATATAACGTGCATTATTACCCATATTATGCAGTTATTATCGCTAGAACTGTAATAATTATACTTATTACTTATATCATTATCAATATAACATGCATTATTACCCATATAATAGAGGTATTATCGCTAGACCTGTAATAATTATACTTATTACTTGTACTATTAGCAATATAACGTCCATTCTTACCCATATAATGCAGTTATTATCGCTAGAACTGTAATAATTATACTTATTACTTATATTATTCTCAATATAACATGCATTATTACCCATATTATGCAGTTATTATCGCTAGAACTATAATAAATATACGTATTACTTTCATTATCATCAACATAACATGCATTATTACCCATATAATGGAGGTATTATCGCTAGAACTGTAATAATTATACTGATTACTTATATTATTATCAATATAACATGCATTATTACCCATATTATGCAGTTATTATCCCTAGAACCATAATAAATATACTTATTACTCCCAATATTATCAATATAACATGCATTTTTACCCATATAATGCAGTTATTATCGCTAGAACTGTAATAATTATACTTATTACTTATATTATTATCGATATAACATGCATTATTACCCATATAATGCAGTTATTATCGCTAGAACTGTAATAATTGTACTCATTACTTATATTATTTGCAATATAACGTGCATTATTACCCATATTATGCAGTTATTATCGCTAGAACTGTAATAATTATACTTATTACTTATATCATTATCAATATAACATGCATTATTACCCATATAATGGAGGTATTATCGCTTGAACTGTAATAATTATACTTATTACTTATACTATTAGCAATATAACGTGCATTGTTACCCATATAATGCAGTTATTATCGCTAGAACTGTAATAATTATACTTATTACTTATATTGTTAGCAATATAACGTGCATTATTACCCATATTATGCAGTTATTATCGCTAGAACTGTAATAAATATACTTATTACTTTTATTATTATCAATATAACATGCACTATTTGCCATATTTTACTATTATTATCGCTAGAACTATAATAATTATACTTATTACTCCCGATATTATCAATATAACATGCATTATTACCCATATAATGCGGAAATTATCGCTAGGACTGTAATAATTATACTTATTGCTTATATTGTTAGCAATATAACGTGCATTATTACCCATATAATGCAGTTATTATCGCTAGAAGTGTAATAATTATACTTATTACTTATATTATTATCAATATAACATGCATTATTACCCATATTATGCAGTTAATATCGCTAGAACTATAATAAATATACGTATTACTCCCAATATTATCAATATAACATGCATTATTACCTATATTATGCAGTTATTATCGCTAGAACTGTAATAATTGTACTCATTACTTGTATTATTAGCAATATAACGTGCATTATTACCCATATTATGCAGTTATTATCGCTAGAACTGTAATGATTATACTTATTACTTATATTATTCTCAATATAACATGCATTATTAGCCATATTATGCAGTTATTATCGCTAGAACTGTAATAAATATACTTACTACTTTCATTATCATCAATATAACACGCATTATTACCCATATTAAGAAGTTATTATCGCTAGAACTGTAATAATTATACTTATTACTCATATTATTATCAATATAACATGCATTATTACCCATATTATGCAGTTATTATCGCTAGAACTATAATAAATATACGTATTACTTTTATTATCATCAATATAACATGCATTATTACCCATATTATGCAGTTATTATCGATAGAACTGTAATAAATATACTTATTACTTTTATTATTATCAACATAACATGCACTATTTGCCATATTTTACTATTATTATCGCTAGAACTATAATAATTATACTTATTACTCCCGATATTATCAATATAACATGCATTATTAGCCATATTATGCAGTTATTATCGCTAGAACTGTAATAATTATACTTATTACTTATATTATTATCAATATAACATGCATTATTACCCATATAATGCAGTTATTATCGCTAGAACTGTAATAATTGTACTCATTACTCATATTATTAGCAATATAACGTGCATTATTACCCATATTAAGAAGTTATTATCGCTAGAACTGTAATAATTATACTTATTACTCATATTATTATCAATATAACATGCATTATTACCCATATTATGCAGTTATTATCGCTAGAACTATAATAAATATACGTATTACTTTTATTATCATCAATATAACATGCATTATTACCCATATTATGCAGTTATTATCGATAGAACTGTAATAAATATACTTATTACTTTTATTATTATCAACATAACATGCACTATTTGCCATATTTTACTATTATTATCGCTAGAACTATAATAATTATACTTATTACTCCCGATATTATCAATATAACATGCATTATTACCCATATTATGCAGTTATGATCGCCAGAACTATAATAAATATACTTATTACTCCCAATATTATCAATGTAACATGCACTATTACCCATATAATGCAGTTATTATCGCTAGAACTGTAATAATTATACTTATTACTTATATTGTTAGCAATATAACGTGCATTATTACCCATATAATGCAGTTATTATCGCTAGAACTGTAATAATTATACTTATTACTCATATTATTATCAATATAACATGCATTATTACCCATATTATGCAGTTATTATCGCTAGAACTGTAATAATTATACTTATTACTCCCGATGTTATCAATATAACATGCATTATTACCCATATAATGCAGTTATTATCGCTAGAACTGTAATAATTATACTTATTACTTATATTATTATCAACATAACATGTATTATTACCCATATAATGGAGGTATTATTGCTGGAACTGTAATAATTATACTTATTACTTACATTATTAGCAATATAACGTGCATTGTTACCCATATAATGCAGTTATTATCGCCAGAACTGTAATAATTATACTTATTACTTATATTATTCTCAATATAACATGCATTATTACCCATATTATGCAGTTATTATCGCAAGAACTATAATAAATATAGGTATTACTTTCACTATCATCAATATAACATGCATTATTACCCATATAATGGAGGTATTATCGCTAGAACTGTAATAATTATTCTTATTACTTATATTATTATCAATATAACATGCATTATTACCCATTTTATGCAGTTATTATCGATAGAACTGTAATAAATACACTTATTACTTTTATTATTATCAATATAACATGCACTATTTGCCATAATTTTACTATTATTATCGCTAGAACTATAATAATTATACTTATTACTCCCGATATTATCAATATAACATGCATTATTACCCATATTATGCAGTTATGATCGCCAGAACTATAATAAATATACTTATTACTCCCAATATTATCAATGTAACATGCACTATTACCCATATAATGCAGTTATTATCGCTAGAACTGTAATAATTATACTTATTACTTATATTGTTAGCAATATAACGTGCATTATTACCCATATAATGCAGTTATTATCGCTAGAACTGTAATAATTATACTTATTACTCATATTATTATCAATATAACATGCATTATTACCCATATTATGCAGTTATTATCGCTAGAACTGTAATAATTATACTTACTACTCCCGATGTTATCAATATAACATGCATTATTACCCATATAATGCAGTTATTATCGCTAGAACTGTAATAATTATACTTATTACTTATATTATTATCAACATAACATGTATTATTACCCATATAATGGAGGTATTATTGCTGGAACTGTAATAATTATACTTATTACTTACACTATTAGCAATATAACGTGCATTGTTACCCATATAATGCAGTTATTATCGCCAGAACTGTAATAATTATACTTATTACTTATATTATTCTCAATATAACATGCATTATTACCCATATTATGCAGTTATTATCGCAAGAACTATAATAAATATAGGTATTACTTTCATTATCATCAATATAACATGCATTATTACCCATATAATGGAGGTATTATCGCTAGAACTGTAATAATTATTCTTATTACTTATATTATTATCAATATAACATGCATTATTACCCATTTTATGCAGTTATTATCGATAGAACTGTAATAAATACACTTACTACTTTTACTATTATCAATATATCATGCACAATTAGCCATATTTTACTATTATTATCGCTAGAACTATAATAATTATACTTATTACTCCCGATGTTGTCAATATAACATGCATTATTACCCATATAATGCAGTTATTATCGCTACAACTGTAATAATTATACTTATTACTTATATTGTTAGCAATATAACGTGCATTATTACCCATATTATGCAGTTATTGTCGATAGAACTGTAATAAATATACTTATTACTTTTATTATTATCAATATAACATGCACTATTTGCCATATTTTACTATTATTATCGCTAGAACTATAATAATTATACTTATTACTCCCGATATTATCAATATAACATGCATTATTACCCATATTATGCAGTTATGATCGCCAGAACTATAATAAATATACTTATTACTCCCAATATTATCAATGTAACATGCACTATTACCCATATAATGCAGTTATTATCGCTAGAACTGTAATAATTATACTTATTACTTATATTGTTAGCAATATAACGTGCATTATTACCCATATAATGCAGTTATTATCGCTAGAACTGTAATAATTATACTTATTACTCATATTATTATCAATATAACATGCATTATTACCCATATTATGCAGTTATTATCGCTAGAACTGTAATAATTATACTTATTACTCCCGATGTTATCAATATAACATGCATTATTACCCATATAATGCAGTTATTATCGCTAGAACTGTAATAATTATACTTATTACTTATATTATTATCAACATAACATGTATTATTACCCATATAATGGAGGTATTATTGCTGGAACTGTAATAATTATACTTATTACTTACACTATTAGCAATATAACGTGCATTGTTACCCATATAATGCAGTTATTATCGCCAGAACTGTAATAATTATACTTATTACTTATATTAGTCTCAATATAACATGCATTATTACCCATATTATGCAGTTATTATCGCAAGAACTATAATAAATATAGGTATTACTTTCATTATCATCAATATAACATGCATTATTACCCATATAATGGAGGTATTATCGCTAGAACTGTAATAATTATTCTTATTACTTATATTATTATCAATATAACATGCATTATTACCCATTTTATGCAGTTATTATCGATAGAACTGTAATAAATACACTTATTACTTTTATTATTATCAATATAACATGCACTATTTGCCATATTTTACTATTATTATCGCTAGAACTATAATAATTATACTTATTACTCCCGATATTATCAATATAACATGCATTATTACCCATATTATGCAGTTATGATCGCCAGAACTATAATAAATATACTTATTACTCCCAATATTATCAATGTAACATGCACTATTACCCATATAATGCAGTTATTATCGCTAGAACTGTAATAATTATACTTATTACTTATATTGTTAGCAATGTAACGTGCATTATTACCCATATTATGCAGTTATTATCGCTAGAACTGTAATATTTATACTTATTACTTATATTATTATCAATATTACATGCATTATTACCCATATAATGGAGGTATTATCGCTAGAACTGTAATAATTATACTTATTACTTATACTATTAGCAATATAACGTGCATTATTACCCATATAATGCAGTTATTATCGCCAGAACTGTAATAATTATTCTTATTACTTATATTATTCTCAATATAACATGCATTATTACCCATATAATAGAGGTATTATCGCTAGAACTGTAATAATTATACTTATTACTTATACTATTAGCAATATAACGTGCATTTTTACCCGTATAATGCAGTTATTATCGCTAGAACTGTAATAATTATACTTATTACTTATATTGTTAGCAATATAACGTGCATTATTACCCATATAATGCAGTTATTATCGCTAGAACTGTAATAATTATACTTATTACTTATATTATTATCAATATAACATGCATTATTACCCATATAATGGAGGTATTATCGCAAGAACTGTAATAATTATACTTATTACTTATACTATTAGCAATATAACGTGCATTATTACCCATATAATGCAGTTATTATCGCCAGAACTGTAATAATTATACTTATTACTTATATTATTCTCAATATAACATGCATTATTACCCACATTATGCAGTTATTATCGCTAGAACTATAATAAATATACGTATTACTTTCATTATCATAAATATAACATGCATTATTACCCATATAATGGCGGTATTATCGCTAGAACTGTAATAATTATACTCATTACTTATATTATTAGCAATGTAACGTGCATTATTACCCATATTATGCAGTTATTATCGCTAGAACTGTAATATTTATACTTATTACTTATATTATTATCAATATAACATGCATTATTACCCATATAATGGAGGTATTATCGCTAGAACTGTATTAATTATACTTATTACTTATACTATTAGCAATATAACGTGCACTATTACCCATATAATGCAGTTATTATCGCCAGTACTGTAATAATTATACTTATTACTTATATTATTCTCAATATAACATGCATTATTACCCATATAATGCAGTTATTATCGTTAGAACTGTAATAATTGTACTCATTACTTATATTATTAGCAATATAACGTGCATTATTACCCATATTATGCAGTTATTATCGCTAGAAAAATAATAAATACACGTATTACTTTCATTATCATCAATATAACATGCATTATTACCCATATAATAGAGGTATTATCGCTAGAACTGTAATAATTATACTTATTACTTATACTATTAGCAATAAAACGTGCATTGTTACCCATATAATGCAGTTATTATCGCTAGAACTATAATAATTATACTTATTACTCCCGATATTATCAATATAACATGCATTAGTACCCATATAATGCAGTTATTATCGCTGGAACTGTAATAATTATACTTATTACTTATATCATTATCAATATAACATGCATTATTACCCATATAATGGAGGTATTATCGCAAGAACTGTAATAATTATACTTATTACTTATACTATTAGCAATATAACGTGCATTATTACCGATATAATGCAGTTATTATCGCTAGAACTGTAATATTTATACTTATTACTTATATTATTATCAATATAGCATGCATTATTACCCATATAATGGAGGTATTATCGCCAGAACTGTAATAATTATACTTATTACTTATACTATTAGCATTATAACGTGCATTATTACCCATATAATGCAGTTATTATCGCCAGAACTGTAATAATTATACTTATTACTTATATTATTCTCAATATAACATGCATTATTACCCATATAATGCAGTTATTATCGCTAGAACTGTAATAATTGTACTTATTACTTATATTATTATCAATATAACATGCATTATTACCCATATAATGCAGTTATTATCGCTAGATCTGTAATAATTGTACTCATTACTTATATTACTAGCAATATAACGTGCATTATTACCCATATTATGTAGTTATTATCGCTAGAACTGTAATAATTATACTTATTACTTATATCATTATCAATATAACATGCATTATTACCCATATAATGGAGGTATTATCGCAAGAACTGTAATAATTATACTTATTACTTATATTATTAGCAATATAACGTGCATTATTACCCATATAATGCAGTTATTATCGCCAGAACTGTAATAATTATACTTATTACTTATATTATTCTCAATATAACATGCATTATTACCCACATTATGCAGTTATTATCGCTAGAACTATAATAAATATACGTATTACTTTCATTATCATCAATATAACATGCATTATTACCCATATAATAGAGGTATTATCGCTAGAACTGTAATAATTATACTTATTACTTATATTATTAGCAATATAACGTGCATTATTACCCATATAATGCAGTTATTATCGCTAGAACTGTAATAATTATACTTATTACTTATATTATTATCAATATAACATGCATTATTACCCATATAATGGAGGTATTATCCCAAGACCTGTAACAATTATTATTATTACTTATACTATTACCAATATAACGTGCATTATTACCCATATAATGCAGTTATTATCGCCAGTACTGTAATAATTATACTTATTACTTATATTATTCTCAATATAACATGCATTGTTACCCACATTATGCAGTTATTATCGCTAGAACTATAATAAATATACGTATTACTTTCATTATCATCAATATAACATGCATTATTACCCATATAATGGAGGTATTATCGCTGGAACTGTAATAATTATACTTATTACTTATATTATTATCAATATAACAGGCATTATTACCCATATTATGCAATTATTATCGATAGAACTGTAATAAATACACTTACTACTTTTACTATTATCAATATATCATGCACTATTAGCCATATTTTACTATTATTATCGCTAGAACTATAACAATTATACTTATTACTCCCGATGTTATCAATATAACATGCATTATTACCCATATAATGCAGTTAATATCGCTAGAACTGTAATAATTATACTCATTACTTATATTATTAGCAATATAACGTGCATTATTACCCATATTATGCAGTTATTATCGCTAGAACTGTAATAATTATACTTATTACTTATATCATTATCAATATAACATGCATTATTACCCATATAATAGAGGTATTATCGCTAGAACTGTAATAATTATACTTATTACTTGTACTATTAGCAACATAACGTCCATTCTTACCCATATAATGCAGTTATTATCGCTAGAACTGTAATAATTATACTTATTACTTATATTATTCTCAATATAACATGCATTATTACCCATATTATGCAGTTATTATCGCTAGAACTATAATAAATATACGTATTACTTTCATTATCATCAACATAACATGCATTATTACCCATATAATGGAGGTATTATCGCTAGAACTGTAATAATTATACTGATTACTTATATTATTATCAATATAACATGCATTATTACCCATATTATGCAGTTATTATCCCTAGAACCGTAATAAATATACTTATTACTCCCAATATTATCAATATAACATGCATTTTTACCCATATAATGCAGTTATTATCGCTAGAACTGTAATAATTATACTTATTACTTATATTATTATCGATATAACATGCATTATTACCCATATAATGCAGTTATTATCGCTAGAACTGTAATAATTATACTTATTACTTATATTATTATCAACATAACATGTATTATTACCCATATAATGGAGGTATTATTGCTAGAACTGTAATAATTATACTTATTACTTACACTATTAGCAATATAACGTGCATTGTTACCCATATAATGCAGTTATTATCGCCAGAACTGTAATAATTATACTTATTACTTATATTATTCTCAATATAACATGCATTATTACCCATATTATGCAGTTATTATCGCAAGAACTATAATAAATATAGGTATTACTTTCATTATCATCAATATAACATGCATTATTACCCATATAATGGAGGTATTATCGCTAGAACTGTAATAATTATTCTTATTACTTATATTATTATCAATATAACATGCATTATTACCCATTTTATGCAGTTATTATCGATAGAACTGTAATAAATACACTTACTACTTTTACTATTATCAATATATCATGCACTATTAGCCATATTTTACTATTATTATCGCTAGAACTATAACAATTATACTTATTACTCCCGATGTTATCAATATAACATGCATTATTACCCATATAATGCAGTTAATATCGCTAGAACTGTAATAATTATACTCATTACTTATATTATTAGCAATATAACGTGCATTATTACCCATATTATGCAGTTATTATCGCTAGAACTGTAATAATTATACTTATTACTTATATCATTATCAATATAACATGCATTATTACCCATATAATAGAGGTATTATCGCTAGACCTGTAATAATTATACTTATTACTTGTACTATTAGCAATATAACGTCCATTCTTACCCATATAATGCAGTTATTATCGCTAGAACTGTAATAATTATACTTATTACTTATATTATTCTCAATATAACATGCATTATTACCCATATTATGCAGTTATTATCGCTAGAACTATAATAAATATACGTATTACTTTCATTATCATCAACATAACATGCATTATTACCCATATAATGGAGGTATTATCGCTAGAACTGTAATAATTATACTGATTACTTATATTATTATCAATATAACATGCATTATTACCCATATTATGCAGTTATTATCCCTAGAACCATAATAAATATACTTATTACTCCCAATATTAACAATATAACATGCATTTTTACCCATATAATGCAGTTATTATCGCTAGAACTGTAATAATTATACTTATTACTTATATTATTATCGATATAACATGCATTATTACCCATATAATGCAGTTATTATCGCTAGAACTGTAATAATTGTACTCATTACTTATATTATTTGCAATATAACGTGCATTATTACCCATATTATGCAGTTATTATCGCTAGAACTGTAATAATTATACTTATTACTTATATCATTATCAATATAACATGCATTATTACCCATATAATGGAGGTATTATCGCTTGAACTGTAATAATTATACTTATTACTTATACTATTAGCAATATAACGTGCATTGTTACCCATATAATGCAGTTATTATCGCTAGAACTGTAATAATTATACTTATTACTTATATTGTTAGCAATATAACGTGCATTATTACCCATATTATGCAGTTATTATCGCTAGAACTGTAATAAATATACTTATTACTTTTATTATTATCAATATAACATGCACTATTTGCCATATTTTACTATTATTATCGCTAGAACTATAATAATTATACTTATTACTCCCGATATTATCAATATAACATGCATTATTACCCATATAATGCGGAAATTATCGCTAGGACTGTAATAATTATACTTATTGCTTATATTGTTAGCAATATAACGTGCATTATTACCCATATAATGCAGTTATTATCGCTAGAAGTGTAATAATTATACTTATTACTTATATTATTATCAATATAACATGCATTATTACCCATATTATGCAGTTAATATCGCTAGAACTATAATAAATATACGTATTACTCCCAATATTATCAATATAACATGCATTATTACCTATATTATGCAGTTATTATCGCTAGAACTGTAATAATTGTACTCATTACTTGTATTATTAGCAATATAACGTGCATTATTACCCATATTATGCAGTTATTATCGCTAGAACTGTAATGATTATACTTATTACTTATATTATTCTCAATATAACATGCATTATTAGCCATATTATGCAGTTATTATCGCTAGAACTGTAATAAATATACTTACTACTTTCATTATCATCAATATAACACGCATTATTACCCATATTAAGAAGTTATTATCGCTAGAACTGTAATAATTATACTTATTACTCATATTATTATCAATATAACATGCATTATTACCCATATTATGCAGTTATTATCGCTAGAACTATAATAAATATACGTATTACTTTTATTATCATCAATATAACATGCATTATTACCCATATTATGCAGTTATTATCGATAGAACTGTAATAAATATACTTATTACTTTTATTATTATCAACATAACATGCACTATTTGCCATATTTTACTATTATTATCGCTAGAACTATAATAATTATACTTATTACTCCCGATATTATCAATATAACATGCATTATTAGCCATATTATGCAGTTATTATCGCTAGAACTGTAATAATTATACTTATTACTTATATTATTATCAATATAACATGCATTATTACCCATATAATGCAGTTATTATCGCTAGAACTGTAATAATTGTACTCATTACTCATATTATTAGCAATATAACGTGCATTATTACCCATATTAAGAAGTTATTATCGCTAGAACTGTAATAATTATACTTATTACTCATATTATTATCAATATAACATGCATTATTACCCATATTATGCAGTTATTATCGCTAGAACTATAATAAATATACGTATTACTTTTATTATCATCAATATAACATGCATTATTACCCATATTATGCAGTTATTATCGATAGAACTGTAATAAATATACTTATTACTTTTATTATTATCAACATAACATGCACTATTTGCCATATTTTACTATTATTATCGCTAGAACTATAATAATTATACTTATTACTCCCGATATTATCAATATAACATGCATTATTACCCATATTATGCAGTTATGATCGCCAGAACTATAATAAATATACTTATTACTCCCAATATTATCAATGTAACATGCACTATTACCCATATAATGCAGTTATTATCGCTAGAACTGTAATAATTATACTTATTACTTATATTGTTAGCAATATAACGTGCATTATTACCCATATAATGCAGTTATTATCGCTAGAACTGTAATAATTATACTTATTACTCATATTATTATCAATATAACATGCATTATTACCCATATTATGCAGTTATTATCGCTAGAACTGTAATAATTATACTTATTACTCCCGATGTTATCAATATAACATGCATTATTACCCATATAATGCAGTTATTATCGCTAGAACTGTAATAATTATACTTATTACTTATATTATTATCAACATAACATGTATTATTACCCATATAATGGAGGTATTATTGCTGGAACTGTAATAATTATACTTATTACTTACATTATTAGCCATATAACGTGCATTGTTACCCATATAATGCAGTTATTATCGCCAGAACTGTAATAATTATACTTATTACTTATATTATTCTCAATATAACATGCATTATTACCCATATTATGCAGTTATTATCGCAAGAACTATAATAAATATAGGTATTACTTTCACTATCATCAATATAACATGCATTATTACCCATATAATGGAGGTATTATCGCTAGAACTGTAATAATTATTCTTATTACTTATATTATTATCAATATAACATGCATTATTACCCATTTTATGCAGTTATTATCGATAGAACTGTAATAAATACACTTATTACTTTTATTATTATCAATATAACATGCACTATTTGCCATATTTTACTATTATTATCGCTAGAACTATAATAATTATACTTATTACTCCCGATATTATCAATATAACATGCATTATTACCCATATTATGCAGTTATGATCGCCAGAACTATAATAAATATACTTATTACTCCCAATATTATCAATGTAACATGCACTATTACCCATATAATGCAGTTATTATCGCTAGAACTGTAATAATTATACTTATTACTTATATTGTTAGCAATATAACGTGCATTATTACCCATATAATGCAGTTATTATCGCTAGAACTGTAATAATTATACTTATTACTCATATTATTATCAATATAACATGCATTATTACCCATATTATGCAGTTATTATCGCTAGAACTGTAATAATTATACTTACTACTCCCGATGTTATCAATATAACATGCATTATTACCCATATAATGCAGTTATTATCGCTAGAACTGTAATAATTATACTTATTACTTATATTATTATCAACATAACATGTATTATTACCCATATAATGGAGGTATTATTGCTGGAACTGTAATAATTATACTTATTACTTACACTATTAGCAATATAACGTGCATTGTTACCCATATAATGCAGTTATTATCGCCAGAACTGTAATAATTATACTTATTACTTATATTATTCTCAATATAACATGCATTATTACCCATATTATGCAGTTATTATCGCAAGAACTATAATAAATATAGGTATTACTTTCATTATCATCAATATAACATGCATTATTACCCATATAATGGAGGTATTATCGCTAGAACTGTAATAATTATGCTTATTACTTATATTATTATCAATATAACATGCATTATTACCCATTTTATGCAGTTATTATCGATAGAACTGTAATAAATACACTTACTACTTTTACTATTATCAATATATCATGCACAATTAGCCATATTTTACTATTATTATCGCTAGAACTATAATAATTATACTTATTACTCCCGATGTTGTCAATATAACATGCATTATTACCCATATAATGCAGTTATTATCGCTACAACTGTAATAATTATACTTATTACTTATATTGTTAGCAATATAACGTGCATTATTACCCATATTATGCAGTTATTGTCGATAGAACTGTAATAAATATACTTATTACTTTTATTATTATCAATATAACATGCACTATTTGCCATATTTTACTATTATTATCGCTAGAACTATAATAATTATACTTATTACTCCCGATATTATCAATATAACATGCATTATTACCCATATTATGCAGTTATGATCGCCAGAACTATAATAAATATACTTATTACTCCCAATATTATCAATGTAACATGCACTATTACCCATATAATGCAGTTATTATCGCTAGAACTGTAATAATTATACTTATTACTTATATTGTTAGCAATATAACGTGCATTATTACCCATATAATGCAGTTATTATCGCTAGAACTGTAATAATTATACTTATTACTCATATTATTATCAATATAACATGCATTATTACCCATATTATGCAGTTATTATCGCTAGAACTGTAATAATTATACTTATTACTCCCGATGTTATCAATATAACATGCATTATTACCCATATAATGCAGTTATTATCGCTAGAACTGTAATAATTATACTTATTACTTATATTATTATCAACATAACATGTATTATTACCCATATAATGGAGGTATTATTGCTGGAACTGTAATAATTATACTTATTACTTACACTATTAGCAATATAACGTGCATTGTTACCCATATAATGCAGTTATTATCGCCAGAACTGTAATAATTATACTTATTACTTATATTAGTCTCAATATAACATGCATTATTACCCATATTATGCAGTTATTATCGCAAGAACTATAATAAATATAGGTATTACTTTCATTATCATCAATATAACATGGCATTATTACCCATATAATGGAGGTATTATCGCTAGAACTGTAATAATTATTCTTATTACTTATATTATTATCAATATAACATGCATTATTACCCATTTTATGCAGTTATTATCGATAGAACTGTAATAAATACACTTATTACTTTTATTATTATCAATATAACATGCACTATTTGCCATATTTTACTATTATTATCGCTAGAACTATAATAATTATACTTATTACTCCCGATATTATCAATATAACATGCATTATTACCCATATTATGCAGTTATGATCGCCAGAACTATAATAAATATACTTATTACTCCCAATATTATCAATGTAACATGCACTATTACCCATATAATGCAGTTATTATCGCTAGAACTGTAATAATTATATTTATTACTTATATTGTTAGCAATATAACGTGCATTATTACCCATATAATGCAGTTATTATCGCTAGAACTGTAATAATTATACTTATTACTCATATTATTATCAATATAACATGCATTATTACCCATATTATGCAGTTATTATCGCTAGAACTGTAATAATTATACTTATTACTCCCGATGTTATCAATATAACATGCATTATTACCCATATAATGCAGTTATTATCGCTAGAACTGTAATAATTATACTTATTACTTATATTATTATCAACATAACATGTATTATTACCCTTATAATGGAGGTATTATTGCTGGAACTGTAATAATTATACTTATTACTTACACTATTAGCAATATAACGTGCATTGTTACCCATATAATGCAGTTATTATCGCCAGAACTGTAATAATTATACTTATTACTTATATTATTCTCAATATAACATGCATTATTACCCATATTATGCAGTTATTATCGCAAGAACTATAATAAATATAGGTATTACTTTCATTATCATCAATATAACATGCATTATTACCCATATAATGGAGGTATTATCGCTAGAACTGTAATAACTATTCTTATTACTTATATTATTATCAATATAACATGCATTATTACCCATTTTATGCAGTTATTATCGATAGAACTGTAATAAATACACTTACTACTTTTACTATTATCAATATATCATGCACTATTAGCCATATTTTACTATTATTATCGCTAGAACTATAACAATTATACTTATTACTCCCGATGTTATCAATATAACATGCATTATTACCCATATAATGCAGTTATTATCGCCAGAACTGTAATAATTATACTTATTGCTTATATTATTCTCAATATAACATGCATTATTACCCATATTATGCAGTTATTATCGCAAGAACTATAATAAATATAGGTATTACTTTCATTATCATCAATATAACATGCATTATTACCCATATAATGGAGGTATTATCGCTAGAACTGTAATAATTATTCTTATTACTTATATTATTATCAATATAACATGCATTATTACCCATTTTATGCAGTTATTATCGATAGAACTGTAATAAATACACTTACTACTTTTACTATTATCAATATATCATGCACTATTAGCCATATTTTACTATTATTATCGCTAGAACTATAATAATTATACTTATTACTCCCGATGTTGTCAATATAACATGCATTATTACCCATATAATGCAGTTATTATCGCTACAACTGTAATAATTATACTTATTACTTATATTGTTAGCAATATAACGTGCATTATTACCCATATTATGCAGTTATTGTCGATAGAACTGTAATAAATATACTTATTACTTTTATTATTATCAATATAACATGCACTATTTGCCATATTTTACTATTATTATCGCTAGAACTATAATAATTATACTTATTACTCCCGATATTATCAATATAACATGCATTATTACCCATATTATGCAGTTATGATCGCCAGAACTATAATAAATATACTTATTACTCCCAATATTATCAATGTAACATGCACTATTACCCATATAATGCAGTTATTATCGCTAGAACTGTAATAATTATACTTATTACTTATATTGTTAGCAATATAACGTGCATTATTACCCATATAATGCAGTTATTATCGCTAGAACTGTAATAATTATACTTATTACTCATATTATTATCAATATAACATGCATTATTACCCATATTATGCAGTTATTATCGCTAGAACTGTAATAATTATACTTATTACTCCCGATGTTATCAATATAACATGCATTATTACCCATATAATGCAGTTATTATCGCTAGAACTGTAATAATTATACTTATTACTTATATTATTATCAACATAACATGTATTATTACCCATATAATGGAGGTATTATTGCTGGAACTGTAATAATTATACTTATTACTTACACTATTAGCAATATAACGTGCATTGTTACCCATATAATGCAGTTATTATCGCCAGAACTGCAATAATTATACTTATTACTTATATTATTCTCAATATAACATGCATTATTACCCATATTATGCAGTTATTATCGCAAGAACTATAATAAATATAGGTATTACTTTCATTATCATCAATATAACATGCATTATTACCCATATAATGGAGGTATTATCGCTAGAACTGTAATAATTATTCTTATTACTTATATTATTATCAATATAACATGCATTATTACCCATTTTATGCAGTTATTATCGATAGAACTGTAATAAATACACTTATTACTTTTATTATTATCAATATAACATGCACTATTTGCCATATTTTACTATTATTATCGCTAGAACTATAATAATTATACTTATTACTCCCGATATTATCAATATAACATGCATTATTACCCATATTATGCAGTTATGATCGCCAGAACTATAATAAATATACTTATTACTCCCAATATTATCAATGTAACATGCACTATTACCCATATAATGCAGTTATTATCGCTAGAACTGTAATAATTATACTTATTACTTATATTGTTAGCAATATAACGTGCATTATTACCCATATAATGCAGTTATTATCGCTAGAACTGTAATAATTATACTTATTACTCCCGATGTTATCAATATAACATGCATTATTACCCATATAATGCAGTTATTATCGCTAGAACTGTAATAATTATACTTATTACTTATATTATTATCCACATAACATGTATTATTACCCATATAATGGAGGTATTATTGCTGGAACTGTAATAATTATACTTATTACTTACACTATTAGCAATATAACGTGCATTGTTACCCATATAATGCAGTTATTATCGCCAGAACTGTAATAATTATACTTATTACTTATATTATTCTCAATATAACATGCATTATTACCCATATTATGCAGTTATTATCGCAAGAACTATAATAAATATAGGTATTACTTTCATTATCATCAATATAACATGCATTATTACCCATATAATGGAGGTATTATCGCTAGAACTGTAATAACTATTCTTATTACTTATATTATTATCAATATAACATGCATTATTACCCATTTTATGCAGTTATTATCGATAGAACTGTAATAAATACACTTACTACTTTTACTATTATCAATATATCATGCACTATTAGCCATATTTTACTATTATTATCGCTAGAACTATAACAATTATACTTATTACTCCCGATGTTATCAATATAACATGCATTATTACCCATATAATGCAGTTAATATCGCTAGAACTGTAATAATTATACTTATTACTTATATTATTCTCAATATAACATGCATTATTACCCATATAATGCAGTTATTATCGCTAGAACTGTAATAATTATACTTATTACTTATATTATTATCAACATAACATGTATTATTACCCATATAATGGAGGTATTATTGCTAGAACTGTAATAATTATACTTATTACTTACACTATTAGCAATATAACGTGCATTGTTACCCATATAATGCAGTTATTATCGCCAGAACTGTAATAATTATACTTATTGCTTATATTATTCTCAATATAACATGCATTATTACCCATATTATGCAGTTATTATCGCAAGAACTATAATAAATATAGGTATTACTTTCATTATCATCAATATAACATGCATTATTACCCATATAATGGAGGTATTATCGCTAGAACTGTAATAATTATTCTTATTACTTATATTATTATCAATATAACATGCATTATTACCCATTTTATGCAGTTATTATCGATAGAACTGTAATAAATACACTTACTACTTTTATTATTATCAATATAACATGCACTATTTGCCATATTTTACTATTATTATCGCTAGAACTATAATAATTATACTTATTACTCCCGATATTATCAATATAACATGCATTATTACCCATATCATGCAGTTATGATCGCCAGAACTGTAATAATTGTACTCATTACTTATATTATTTGCAATATAACGTGCATTATTACCCATATTATGCAGTTATTATCGCTAGAACTGTAATAATTATACTTATTACTTATATCATTATCAATATAACATGCATTATTACCCATATAATGGAGGAATTATCGCTTGAACTGTAATAATTATACTTATTACTTATACTATTAGCAATATAACGTGCATTGTTACCCATATAATGCAGTTATTATCGCTAGAACTGTAATAATTATACTTATTACTTATATTGTTAGCAATATAACGTGCATTATTACCCATATTATGCAGTTATTGTCGATAGAACTGTAATAAATATACTTATTACTTTTATTATTATCAATATAACATGCACTATTTGCCATATTTTACTATTATTATCGCTAGAACTATAATAATTATACTTATTACTCCCGATATTATCAATATAACATGCATTATTACCTATATTATGCAGTTATTATCGCTAGAACTGTAATAATTGTACTCATTACTTTTATTATTAGCAATATAACGTGCATTATTACCCATATTATGCAGTTATTATCGCTAGAACTGTAATGATTATACTTATTACTTATATTATTCTCAATATAACATGCATTATTAGCCATATTATGCAGTTATTATCGCTAGAACTGTAATAAATATACTTACTACTTTCATTATCATCAATATAACACGCATTATTACCCATATTAAGAAGTTATTATCGCTAGAACTGTAATAATTATACTTATTACTCATATTATTATCAATATAACATGCATTATTACCCATATTATGCAGTTATTATCGCTAGAACTATAATAAATATACGTATTACTTTTATTATCATCAATATAACATGCATTATTACCCATATTATGCAGTTATTATCGATAGAACTGTAATAAATACACTTACTACTTTTACTATTATCAATATATCATGCACTATTAGCCATATTTTACTATTATTATCGCTAGAACTATAATAATTATACTTATTACTCCCGATGTTATCAATATAACATGCATTATTACCCATATAATGCAGTTATTATCGCTAGAACTGTAATAATTATACTTATTACTTATATTATTATCAATATAACATGCATTATTACCCATATAATGCAGTTATTATCGCTAGAACTGTAATAATTGTACTCATTACTCATATTATTAGCAATATAACGTGCATTATTACCCATATTATGCAGTTATTATCGCTAGAACTGTAATAATTATACTTATTACTTATATTATTATCAACATAACATGTATTATTACCCATATAATGGAGGTATTATTGCTAGAACTGTAATAATTATACTTATTACTTACACTATTAGCAATATAACGTGCATTGTTACCCATATAATGCAGTTATTATCGCCAGAACTGTAATAATTATACTTATTACTTATACTATTCTCAATATAACATGCATTATTACCCATATTATGCAGTTATTATCGCAAGAACTATAATAAATATAGGTATTACTTTCATTATCATCAATATAACATGCATTATTACCCATATAATGGAGGTATTATCGCTAGAACTGTAATAATTATTCTTATTACTTATATTATTATCAATATAACATGCATTATTACCCATTTTATGCAGTTATTATCGATAGAACTGTAATAAATACACTTACTACTTTTACTATTATCAATATATCATGCACTATTAGCCATATTTTACTATTATTATCGCTAGAACTATAATAATTATACTTATTACTCCCGATGTTGTCAATATAACATGCATTATTACCCATATAATGCAGTTATTATCGCTACAACTGTAATAATTATACTTATTACTTATATTGTTAGCAATATAACGTGCATTATTACCCATATTATGCAGTTATTGTCGATAGAACTGTAATAAATATACTTATTACTTTTATTATTATCAATATAACATGCACTATTTGCCATATTTTACTATTATTATCGCTAGAACTATAACAATTATACTTATTACTCCCGATGTTATCAATATAACATGCATTATTACCCATATAATGCAGTTAATATCGCTAGAACTGTAATAATTATACTTATTACTTATATTATTCTCAATATAACATGCATTATTACCCATATAATGCAGTTATTATCGCTAGAACTGTAATAATTATACTTATTACTTATATTATTATCAACATAACATGTATTATTACCCATATAATGGAGGTATTATTGCTAGAACTGTAATAATTATACTTATTACTTACACTATTAGCAATATAACGTGCATTGTTACCCATATAATGCAGTTATTATCGCCAGAACTGTAATAATTATACTTATTGCTTATATTATTCTCAATATAACATGCATTATTACCCATATTATGCAGTTATTATCGCAAGAACTATAATAAATATAGGTATTACTTTCATTATCATCAATATAACATGCATTATTACCCATATAATGGAGGTATTATCGCTAGAACTGTAATAATTATTCTTATTACTTATATTATTATCAATATAACATGCATTATTACCCATTTTATGCAGTTATTATCGAGAGAACTGTAATAAATACACTTACTACTTTTATTATTATCAATATAACATGCACTATTAGCCATATTTTACTATTATTATCGCTAGAACTATAACAATTATACTTATTACTCCCGATGTTATCAATATAACATGCATTATTACCCATATAATGCAGTTAATATCGCTAGAACTGTAATAATTATACTCATTACTTATATTATTAGCAATATAACGTGCATTATTACCCATATTATGCAGTTATTATCGCTAGAACTGTAATAATTATACTTACTACTTATATCATTATCAATATAACATGCATTATTACCCATATAATAGAGGTATTATCGCTAGACCTGTAATAATTATACTTATTACTTGTACTATTAGCAATATAACGTCCATTCTTACCCATATAATGCAGTTATTATCGCTAGAACTGTAATAATTATACTTATTACTTATATTATTCTCAATATAACATGCATTATTACCCATATTATGCAGTTATTATCGCTAGAACTATAATAAATATACGTATTACTTTCATTATCATCAACATAACATGCATTATTACCCATATAATGGAGGTATTATCGCTAGAACTGTAATAATTATACTGATTACTTATATTATTATCAATATAACATGCATTATTACCCATATTATGCAGTTATTATCCCTAGAACCATAATAAATATACTTATTACTCCCAATATTATCAATATAACATGCATTTTTACCCATATAATGCAGTTATTATCGCTAGAACTGTAATAATTATACTTATTACTTATATTATTATCGATATAACATGCATTATTACCCATATAATGCAGTTATTATCGCTAGAACTGTAATAATTGTACTCATTACTTATATTATTTGCAATATAACGTGCATTATTACCCATATTATGCAGTTATTATCGCTAGAACTGTAATAATTATACTTATTACTTATATCATTATCAATATAACATGCATTATTACCCATATAATGGAGGTATTATCGCTTGAACTGTAATAATTATACTTATTACTTATACTATTAGCAATATAACGTGCATTGTTACCCATATAATGCAGTTATTATCGCTAGAACTGTAATAATTATACTTATTACTTATATTGTTAGCAATATAACGTGCATTATTACCCATATTATGCAGTTATTATCGCTAGAACTGTAATAAATATACTTATTACTTTTATTATTATCAATATAACATGCACTATTTGCCATATTTTACTATTATTATCGCTAGAACTATAATAATTATACTTATTACTCCCGATATTATCAATATAACATGCATTATTACCCATATAATGCAGAAATTATCGCTAGGACTGTAATAATTATACTTATTGCTTATATTGTTAGCAATATAACGTGCATTATTACCCATATAATGCAGTTATTATCGCTAGAAGTGTAATAATTATACTTATTACTTATATTATTATCAATATAACATGCATTATTACCCATATTATGCAGTTAATATCGCTAGAACTATAATAAATATACGTATTACTCCCAATATTATCAATATAACATGCATTATTACCTATATTATGCAGTTATTATCGCTAGAACTGTAATAATTGTACTCATTACTTGTATTATTAGCAATATAACGTGCATTATTACCCATATTATGCAGTTATTATCGCTAGAACTGTAATGATTATACTTATTACTTATATTATTCTCAATATAACATGCATTATTAGCCATATTATGCAGTTATTATCGCTAGAACTGTAATAAATATACTTACTACTTTCATTATCATCAATATAACACGCATTATTACCCATATTAAGAAGTTATTATCGCTAGAACTGTAATAATTATACTTATTACTCATATTATTATCAATATAACATGCATTATTACCCATATTATGCAGTTATTATCGCTAGAACTATAATAAATATACGTATTACTTTTATTATCATCAATATAACATGCATTATTACCCATATTATGCAGTTATTATCGATAGAACTGTAATAAATATACTTATTACTTTTATTATTATCAACATAACATGCACTATTTGCCATATTTTACTATTATTATCGCTAGAACTATAATAATTATACTTATTACTCCCGATATTATCAATATAACATGCATTATTAGCCATATTATGCAGTTATTATCGCTAGAACTGTAATAATTATACTTATTACTTATATTATTATCAATATAACATGCATTATTACCCATATAATGCAGTTATTATCGCTAGAACTGTAATAATTGTACTCATTACTCATATTATTAGCAATATAACGTGCATTATTACCCATATTAAGAAGTTATTATCGCTAGAACTGTAATAATTATACTTATTACTCATATTATTATCAATATAACATGCATTATTACCCATATTATGCAGTTATTATCGCTAGAACTATAATAAATATACGTATTACTTTTATTATCATCAATATAACATGCATTATTACCCATATTATGCAGTTATTATCGATAGAACTGTAATAAATATACTTATTACTTTTATTATTATCAACATAACATGCACTATTTGCCATATTTTACTATTATTATCGCTAGAACTATAATAATTATACTTATTACTCCCGATATTATCAATATAACATGCATTATTACCCATATTATGCAGTTATGATCGCCAGAACTATAATAAATATACTTATTACTCCCAATATTATCAATGTAACATGCACTATTACCCATATAATGCAGTTATTATCGCTAGAACTGTAATAATTATACTTATTACTTATATTGTTAGCAATATAACGTGCATTATTACCCATATAATGCAGTTATTATCGCTAGAACTGTAATAATTATACTTATTACTCATATTATTATCAATATAACATGCATTATTACCCATATTATGCAGTTATTATCGCTAGAACTGTAATAATTATACTTATTACTCCCGATGTTATCAATATAACATGCATTATTACCCATATAATGCAGTTATTATCGCTAGAACTGTAATAATTATACTTATTACTTATATTATTATCAACATAACATGTATTATTACCCATATAATGGAGGTATTATTGCTGGAACTGTAATAATTATACTTATTACTTACACTATTAGCAATATAACGTGCATTGTTACCCATATAATGCAGTTATTATCGCCAGAACTGTAATAATTATACTTATTACTTATATTATTCTCAATATAACATGCATTATTACCCATATTATGCAGTTATTATCGCAAGAACTATAATAAATATAGGTATTACTTTCACTATCATCAATATAACATGCATTATTACCCATATAATGGAGGTATTATCGCTAGAACTGTAATAATTATTCTTATTACTTATATTATTATCAATATAACATGCATTATTACCCATTTTATGCAGTTATTATCGATAGAACTGTAATAAATACACTTATTACTTTTATTATTATCAATATAACATGCACTATTTGCCATATTTTACTATTATTATCGCTAGAACTATAATAATTATACTTATTACTCCCGATATTATCAATATAACATGCATTATTACCCATATTATGCAGTTATGATCGCCAGAACTATAATAAATATACTTATTACTCCCAATATTATCAATGTAACATGCACTATTACCCATATAATGCAGTTATTATCGCTAGAACTGTAATAATTATACTTATTACTTATATTGTTAGCAATATAACGTGCATTATTACCCATATAATGCAGTTATTATCGCTAGAACTGTAATAATTATACTTATTACTCATATTATTATCAATATAACATGCATTATTACCCATATTATGCAGTTATTATCGCTAGAACTGTAATAATTATACTTACTACTCCCGATGTTATCAATATAACATGCATTATTACCCATATAATGCAGTTATTATCGCTAGAACTGTAATAATTATACTTATTACTTATATTATTATCAACATAACATGTATTATTACCCATATAATGGAGGTATTATTGCTGGAACTGTAATAATTATACTTATTACTTACACTATTAGCAATATAACGTGCATTGTTACCCATATAATGCAGTTATTATCGCCAGAACTGTAATAATTATACTTATTACTTATATTATTCTCAATATAACATGCATTATTACCCATATTATGCAGTTATTATCGCAAGAACTATAATAAATATAGGTATTACTTTCATTATCATCAATATAACATGCATTATTACCCATATAATGGAGGTATTATCGCTAGAACTGTAATAATTATTCTTATTACTTATATTATTATCAATATAACATGCATTATTACCCATTTTATGCAGTTATTATCGATAGAACTGTAATAAATACACTTACTACTTTTACTATTATCAATATATCATGCACAATTAGCCATATTTTACTATTATTATCGCTAGAACTATAATAATTATACTTATTACTCCCGATGTTGTCAATATAACATGCATTATTACCCATATAATGCAGTTATTATCGCTACAACTGTAATAATTATACTTATTACTTATATTGTTAGCAATATAACGTGCATTATTACCCATATTATGCAGTTATTGTCGATAGAACTGTAATAAATATACTTATTACTTTTATTATTATCAATATAACATGCACTATTTGCCATATTTTACTATTATTATCGCTAGAACTATAATAATTATACTTATTACTCCCGATATTATCAATATAACATGCATTATTACCCATATTATGCAGTTATGATCGCCAGAACTATAATAAATATACTTATTACTCCCAATATTATCAATGTAACATGCACTATTACCCATATAATGCAGTTATTATCGCTAGAACTGTAATAATTATACTTATTACTTATATTGTTAGCAATATAACGTGCATTATTACCCATATAATGCAGTTATTATCGCTAGAACTGTAATAATTATACTTATTACTCATATTATTATCAATATAACATGCATTATTACCCATATTATGCAGTTATTATCGCTAGAACTGTAATAATTATACTTATTACTCCCGATGTTATCAATATAACATGCATTATTACCCATATAATGCAGTTATTATCGCTAGAACTGTAATAATTATACTTATTACTTATATTATTATCAACATAACATGTATTATTACCCATATAATGGAGGTATTATTGCTGGAACTGTAATAATTATACTTATTACTTACACTATTAGCAATATAACGTGCATTGTTACCCATATAATGCAGTTATTATCGCCAGAACTGTAATAATTATACTTATTACTTATATTAGTCTCAATATAACATGCATTATTACCCATATTATGCAGTTATTATCGCAAGAACTATAATAAATATAGGTATTACTTTCATTATCATCAATATAACATGCATTATTACCCATATAATGGAGGTATTATCGCTAGAACTGTAATAATTATTCTTATTACTTATATTATTATCAATATAACATGCATTATTACCCATTTTATGCAGTTATTATCGATAGAACTGTAATAAATACACTTATTACTTTTATTATTATCAATATAACATGCACTATTTGCCATATTTTACTATTATTATCGCTAGAACTATAATAATTATACTTATTACTCCCGATATTATCAATATAACATGCATTATTACCCATATTATGCAGTTATGATCGCCAGAACTATAATAAATATACTTATTACTCCCAATATTATCAATGTAACATGCACTATTACCCATATAATGCAGTTATTATCGCTAGAACTGTAATAATTATACTTATTACTTATATTGTTAGCAATATAACGTGCATTATTACCCATATAATGCAGTTATTATCGCTAGAACTGTAATAATTATACTTATTACTCATATTATTATCAATATAACATGCATTATTACCCATATTATGCAGTTATTATCGCTAGAACTGTAATAATTATACTTATTACTCCCGATGTTATCAATATAACATGCATTATTACCCATATAATGCAGTTATTATCGCTAGAACTGTAATAATTATACTTATTACTTATATTATTATCAACATAACATGTATTATTACCCTTATAATGGAGGTATTATTGCTGGAACTGTAATAATTATACTTATTACTTACACTATTAGCAATATAACGTGCATTGTTACCCATATAATGCAGTTATTATCGCCAGAACTGTAATAATTATACTTATTACTTATATTATTCTCAATATAACATGCATTATTACCCATATTATGCAGTTATTATCGCAAGAACTATAATAAATATAGGTATTACTTTCATTATCATCAATATAACATGCATTATTACCCATATAATGGAGGTATTATCGCTAGAACTGTAATAACTATTCTTATTACTTATATTATTATCAATATAACATGCATTATTACCCATTTTATGCAGTTATTATCGATAGAACTGTAATAAATACACTTACTACTTTTACTATTATCAATATATCATGCACTATTAGCCATATTTTACTATTATTATCGCTAGAACTATAACAATTATACTTATTACTCCCGATGTTATCAATATAACATGCATTATTACCCATATAATGCAGTTATTATCGCCAGAACTGTAATAATTATACTTATTGCTTATATTATTCTCAATATAACATGCATTATTACCCATATTATGCAGTTATTATCGCAAGAACTATAATAAATATAGGTATTACTTTCATTATCATCAATATAACATGCATTATTACCCATATAATGGAGGTATTATCGCTAGAACTGTAATAATTATTCTTATTACTTATATTATTATCAATATAACATGCATTATTACCCATTTTATGCAGTTATTATCGATAGAACTGTAATAAATACACTTACTACTTTTACTATTATCAATATATCATGCACTATTAGCCATATTTTACTATTATTATCGCTAGAACTATAATAATTATACTTATTACTCCCGATGTTGTCAATATAACATGCATTATTACCCATATAATGCAGTTATTATCGCTACAACTGTAATAATTATACTTATTACTTATATTGTTAGCAATATAACGTGCATTATTACCCATATTATGCAGTTATTGTCGATAGAACTGTAATAAATATACTTATTACTTTTATTATTATCAATATAACATGCACTATTTGCCATATTTTACTATTATTATCGCTAGAACTATAATAATTATACTTATTACTCCCGATATTATCAATATAACATGCATTATTACCCATATTATGCAGTTATGATCGCCAGAACTATAATAAATATACTTATTACTCCCAATATTATCAATGTAACATGCACTATTACCCATATAATGCAGTTATTATCGCTAGAACTGTAATAATTATACTTATTACTTATATTGTTAGCAATATAACGTGCATTATTACCCATATAATGCAGTTATTATCGCTAGAACTGTAATAATTATACTTATTACTCATATTATTATCAATATAACATGCATTATTACCCATATTATGCAGTTATTATCGCTAGAACTGTAATAATTATACTTATTACTCCCGATGTTATCAATATAACATGCATTATTACCCATATAATGCAGTTATTATCGCTAGAACTGTAATAATTATACTTATTACTTATATTATTATCAACATAACATGTATTATTACCCATATAATGGAGGTATTATTGCTGGAACTGTAATAATTATACTTATTACTTACACTATTAGCAATATAACGTGCATTGTTACCCATATAATGCAGTTATTATCGCCAGAACTGCAATAATTATACTTATTACTTATATTATTCTCAATATAACATGCATTATTACCCATATTATGCAGTTATTATCGCAAGAACTATAATAAATATAGGTATTACTTTCATTATCATCAATATAACATGCATTATTACCCATATAATGGAGGTATTATCGCTAGAACTGTAATAATTATTCTTATTACTTATATTATTATCAATATAACATGCATTATTACCCATTTTATGCAGTTATTATCGATAGAACTGTAATAAATACACTTATTACTTTTATTATTATCAATATAACATGCACTATTTGCCATATTTTACTATTATTATCGCTAGAACTATAATAATTATACTTATTACTCCCGATATTATCAATATAACATGCATTATTACCCATATTATGCAGTTATGATCGCCAGAACTATAATAAATATACTTATTACTCCCAATATTATCAATGTAACATGCACTATTACCCATATAATGCAGTTATTATCGCTAGAACTGTAATAATTATACTTATTACTTATATTGTTAGCAATATAACGTGCATTATTACCCATATAATGCAGTTATTATCGCTAGAACTGTAATAATTATACTTATTACTCCCGATGTTATCAATATAACATGCATTATTACCCATATAATGCAGTTATTATCGCTAGAACTGTAATAATTATACTTATTACTTATATTATTATCCACATAACATGTATTATTACCCATATAATGGAGGTATTATTGCTGGAACTGTAATAATTATACTTATTACTTACACTATTAGCAATATAACGTGCATTGTTACCCATATAATGCAGTTATTATCGCCAGAACTGTAATAATTATACTTATTACTTATATTATTCTCAATATAACATGCATTATTACCCATATTATGCAGTTATTATCGCAAGAACTATAATAAATATAGGTATTACTTTCATTATCATCAATATAACATGCATTATTACCCATATAATGGAGGTATTATCGCTAGAACTGTAATAACTATTCTTATTACTTATATTATTATCAATATAACATGCATTATTACCCATTTTATGCAGTTATTATCGATAGAACTGTAATAAATACACTTACTACTTTTACTATTATCAATATATCATGCACTATTAGCCATATTTTACTATTATTATCGCTAGAACTATAACAATTATACTTATTACTCCCGATGTTATCAATATAACATGCATTATTACCCATATAATGCAGTTAATATCGCTAGAACTGTAATAATTATACTTATTACTTATATTATTCTCAATATAACATGCATTATTACCCATATAATGCAGTTATTATCGCTAGAACTGTAATAATTATACTTATTACTTATATTATTATCAACATAACATGTATTATTACCCATATAATGGAGGTATTATTGCTAGAACTGTAATAATTATACTTATTACTTACACTATTAGCAATATAACGTGCATTGTTACCCATATAATGCAGTTATTATCGCCAGAACTGTAATAATTATACTTATTGCTTATATTATTCTCAATATAACATGCATTATTACCCATATTATGCAGTTATTATCGCAAGAACTATAATAAATATAGGTATTACTTTCATTATCATCAATATAACATGCATTATTACCCATATAATGGAGGTATTATCGCTAGAACTGTAATAATTATTCTTATTACTTATATTATTATCAATATAACATGCATTATTACCCATTTTATGCAGTTATTATCGATAGAACTGTAATAAATACACTTACTACTTTTATTATTATCAATATAACATGCACTATTTGCCATATTTTACTATTATTATCGCTAGAACTATAATAATTATACTTATTACTCCCGATATTATCAATATAACATGCATTATTACCCATATCATGCAGTTATGATCGCCAGAACTGTAATAATTGTACTCATTACTTATATTATTTGCAATATAACGTGCATTATTACCCATATTATGCAGTTATTATCGCTAGAACTGTAATAATTATACTTATTACTTATATCATTATCAATATAACATGCATTATTACCCATATAATGGAGGAATTATCGCTTGAACTGTAATAATTATACTTATTACTTATACTATTAGCAATATAACGTGCATTGTTACCCATATAATGCAGTTATTATCGCTAGAACTGTAATAATTATACTTATTACTTATATTGTTAGCAATATAACGTGCATTATTACCCATATTATGCAGTTATTGTCGATAGAACTGTAATAAATATACTTATTACTTTTATTATTATCAATATAACATGCACTATTTGCCATATTTTACTATTATTATCGCTAGAACTATAATAATTATACTTATTACTCCCGATATTATCAATATAACATGCATTATTACCTATATTATGCAGTTATTATCGCTAGAACTGTAATAATTGTACTCATTACTTTTATTATTAGCAATATAACGTGCATTATTACCCATATTATGCAGTTATTATCGCTAGAACTGTAATGATTATACTTATTACTTATATTATTCTCAATATAACATGCATTATTAGCCATATTATGCAGTTATTATCGCTAGAACTGTAATAAATATACTTACTACTTTCATTATCATCAATATAACACGCATTATTACCCATATTAAGAAGTTATTATCGCTAGAACTGTAATAATTATACTTATTACTCATATTATTATCAATATAACATGCATTATTACCCATATTATGCAGTTATTATCGCTAGAACTATAATAAATATACGTATTACTTTTATTATCATCAATATAACATGCATTATTACCCATATTATGCAGTTATTATCGATAGAACTGTAATAAATACACTTACTACTTTTACTATTATCAATATATCATGCACTATTAGCCATATTTTACTATTATTATCGCTAGAACTATAATAATTATACTTATTACTCCCGATGTTATCAATATAACATGCATTATTACCCATATAATGCAGTTATTATCGCTAGAACTGTAATAATTATACTTATTACTTATATTATTATCAATATAACATGCATTATTACCCATATAATGCAGTTATTATCGCTAGAACTGTAATAATTGTACTCATTACTCATATTATTAGCAATATAACGTGCATTATTACCCATATTATGCAGTTATTATCGCTAGAACTGTAATAATTATACTTATTACTTATATTATTATCAACATAACATGTATTATTACCCATATAATGGAGGTATTATTGCTAGAACTGTAATAATTATACTTATTACTTACACTATTAGCAATATAACGTGCATTGTTACCCATATAATGCAGTTATTATCGCCAGAACTGTAATAATTATACTTATTACTTATACTATTCTCAATATAACATGCATTATTACCCATATTATGCAGTTATTATCGCAAGAACTATAATAAATATAGGTATTACTTTCATTATCATCAATATAACATGCATTATTACCCATATAATGGAGGTATTATCGCTAGAACTGTAATAATTATTCTTATTACTTATATTATTATCAATATAACATGCATTATTACCCATTTTATGCAGTTATTATCGATAGAACTGTAATAAATACACTTACTACTTTTACTATTATCAATATATCATGCACTATTAGCCATATTTTACTATTATTATCGCTAGAACTATAATAATTATACTTATTACTCCCGATGTTGTCAATATAACATGCATTATTACCCATATAATGCAGTTATTATCGCTACAACTGTAATAATTATACTTATTACTTATATTGTTAGCAATATAACGTGCATTATTACCCATATTATGCAGTTATTGTCGATAGAACTGTAATAAATATACTTATTACTTTTATTATTATCAATATAACATGCACTATTTGCCATATTTTACTATTATTATCGCTAGAACTATAACAATTATACTTATTACTCCCGATGTTATCAATATAACATGCATTATTACCCATATAATGCAGTTAATATCGCTAGAACTGTAATAATTATACTTATTACTTATATTATTCTCAATATAACATGCATTATTACCCATATAATGCAGTTATTATCGCTAGAACTGTAATAATTATACTTATTACTTATATTATTATCAACATAACATGTATTATTACCCATATAATGGAGGTATTATTGCTAGAACTGTAATAATTATACTTATTACTTACACTATTAGCAATATAACGTGCATTGTTACCCATATAATGCAGTTATTATCGCCAGAACTGTAATAATTATACTTATTGCTTATATTATTCTCAATATAACATGCATTATTACCCATATTATGCAGTTATTATCGCAAGAACTATAATAAATATAGGTATTACTTTCATTATCATCAATATAACATGCATTATTACCCATATAATGGAGGTATTATCGCTAGAACTGTAATAATTATTCTTATTACTTATATTATTATCAATATAACATGCATTATTACCCATTTTATGCAGTTATTATCGAGAGAACTGTAATAAATACACTTACTACTTTTATTATTATCAATATAACATGCACTATTTGCCATATTTTACTATTATTATCGCTAGAACTATAATAATTATACTTATTACTCCCGATATTATCAATATAACATGCATTATTACCCATATCATGCAGTTATGATCGCCAGAACTATAATAAATATACTTATTACTCCCAATATTATCAATGTAACATGCATTATTACCCATATAATGCAGTTATTATCGCTAGAACTGTAATAATTATACTTATTGCTTATATTGTTAGCAATATAACGTGCATTATTACCCATATAATGCAGTTATTATCGCTAGAACTGTAATAATTGTACTCATTACTCATGTTATTAGCAATATAACATGCATTATTACCCATATTATGCAGTTATTATCGCTAGAACTGTAATAATGATACTTATTACTTATATCATTATCAATATAACATGCATTATTACCCATATAATAGAGGTATTATCGCTAGAACTATAATAATTATACTTATTACTTATACTTTTAGCAATATAACGTCCATTCTTACCCATATAATGCAGTTATTATCGCTAGAACTGTAATAATTATACTTATTACTTATATTGTTAGCAATATAACGTGCATTATTACCCATATAATGCAGTTATTATCGCTAGAACTGTAATAATTATACTTATTACTGATATTATTCTCAATATAACATGCATTATTACCCATATTATGCAGTTACTATCGCTAGAACTATAATAAATATACGTATTACTTTTATTATCATCAATATAACATGCATTATTACCCATATTATGCAGTTATTATCGATAGAACTGTAATAAATACACTTACTACTTTTACTATTATCAATATATCATGCACTATTAGGCATATTTTACTATTATTATCGCTAGAACTATAATAATTATACTTATTACTCCCGATGTTATCAATATAACATGCATTATTACCCATATAATGCAGTTATTATCGCTAGAACTCTAATAAATATACTTATTACTTTTATTATTATCAATATAACATGCACTATTAGCCATATTTTACTATTATTATCGCTAGAACTATAATAATTATACTTATTACTCCCGATGTTATCAATATAACATGCATTATTACCCATATAATGCAGTTATTATCGCTAGAACTGTAATAATTATACTTATTACTTATATTATTATCAATATAACATGCATTATTACGCATATTATGCAGTTATAAATGCTAGAACTGTAATAAATATACTTACTACTTTTATTATCATCAATATAACATGCATTATTACCCATATTATGCAGTTATTATCGATAGAACTATAATAAATATACTTATTACTTTTATTATTATCAACATAACATGCACTATTAGCCATATTTTACTATTATTATCGCTAGAACTATAATAATTATACTTATTACTCCCGATGTTATCAATATAACATGCATTATTACCCATATAATGCAGTTATTATCGCTAGAACTGTAATAATTATACTTATTACTTATATTATTATCAATATAACATGCATTATTACCCATATAATGCAGTTATTATCGCTAGAACTGTAATAATTGTACTCATTACTCATATTATTAGCAATATAACGTGCATTATTACCCATATTATGCAGTTATTATCGCTAGAACTGTAATAATTATACTTATTACTTATATTATTATCAACATAACATGTATTATTACCCATATAATGGAGGTATTATTGCTAGAACTGTTATAATTATACTTATTACTTACACTATTAGCAATATAACGTGCATTGTTACCCATATAATGCAGTTATTATCGCCAGAACTGTAATAATTATACTTATTACTTATATTATTCTCAATATAACATGCATTATTACCCATATTATGCAGTTATTATCGCAAGAACTATAATAAATATAGGTATTACTTTCATTATCATCAATATAACATGCATTATTACCCATATAATGGAGGTATTATCGCTAGAACTGTAATAATTATTCTTATTACTTATATTATTATCAATATAACATGCATTATTACCCATTTTATGCAGTTATTATCGATAGAACTGTAATAAATACACTTACTACTTTTACTATTATCAATATATCATGCACTATTAGCCATATTTTACTATTATTATCGCTAGAACTATAATAATTATACTTATTACTCCCGATGTTGTCAATATAACATGCATTATTACCCATATAATGCAGTTATTATCGCTACAACTGTAATAATTATACTTATTACTTATATTGTTAGCAATATAACGTGCATTATTACCCATATTATGCAGTTATTGTCGATAGAACTGTAATAAATATACTTATTACTTTTATTATTATCAATATAACATGCACTATTTGCCATATTTTACTATTATTATCGCTAGAACTATAATAATTATACTTATTACTCCCGATATTATCAATATAACATGCATTATTACCCATATTATGCAGTTATGATCGCCAGAACTATAATAAATATACTTATTACTCCCAATATTATCAATGTAACATGCACTATTACCCATATAATGCAGTTATTATCGCTAGAACTGTAATAATTGTACTTATTACTTATATTGTTAGCAATATAACGTGCATTATTACCCATATAATGCAGTTATTATCGCTAGAACTGTAATAATTATACTTATTACTCATATTATTATCAATATAACATGCATTATTATTATTGCTAGAACTGTAATAATTATACTTATTACTTACACTATTAGCAATATAACGTGCATTGTTACCCATATAATGCAGTTATTATCGCCAGAACTGTAATAATTATACTTATTGCTTTTATTATTCTCAATATAACATGCATTATTACCCATATTATGCAGTTATTATCGCAAGAACTATAATAAATATAGGTATTACTTTCATTATCATCAATATAACATGCATTATTACCCATATAATGGAGGTATTATCGCTAGAACTGTAATAATTATTCTTATTACTTATATTATTATCAATATAACATGCATTATTACCCATTTTATGCAGTTATTATCGATAGAACTGTAATAAATACACTTACTACTTTTACTATTATCAATATATCATGCACTATTAGCCATATTTTACTATTATTATCGCTAGAACTATAACAATTATACTTATTACTCCCGATGTTATCAATATAACATGCATTATTACCCATATAATGCAGTTAATATCGCTAGAACTGTAATAATTATACTTATTACTTATATTATTCTCAATATAACATGCATTATTACCCATATAATGCAGTTATTATCGCTAGAACTGTAATAATTATACTTATTACTTATATTATTATCAACATAACATGTATTATTACCCATATAATGGAGGTATTATTGCTAGAACTGTAATAATTATACTTATTACTTACACTATTAGCAATATAACGTGCATTGTTACCCATATAATGCAGTTATTATCGCCAGAACTGTAATAATTATACTTATTGCTTATATTATTCTCAATATAACATGCATTATTACCCATATTATGCAGTTATTATCGCAAGAACTATAATAAATATAGGTATTACTTTCATTATCATCAATATAACATGCATTATTACCCATATAATGGAGGTATTATCGCTAGAACTGTAATAATTATTCTTATTACTTATATTATTATCAATATAACATGCATTATTACCCATTTTATGCAGTTATTATCGATAGAACTGTAATAAATACACTTACTACTTTTATTATTATCAATATAACATGCACTATTTGCCATATTTTACTATTATTATCGCTAGAACTATAATAATTATACTTATTACTCCCGATATTATCAATATAACATGTATTATTACCCATATCATGCAGTTATGATCGCCAGAACTATAATAAATATACTTATTACTCCCAATATTATCAATGTAACATGCATTATTACCCATATAATAGAGGTATTATCGCTAGAACTGTAATAATTGTACTCATTACTCATGTTATTAGCAATATAACATGCATTATTACCCATATTATGCAGTTATTATCGCTAGAACTGTAATAATGATACTTATTACTTATATCATTATCAATATAACATGCATTATTACCCATATAATAGAGGTATTATCGCTAGAACTATAATAATTATACTTATTACTTATACTTTTAGCAATATAACGTCCATTCTTACCCATATAATGCAGTTATTATCGCTAGAACTGTAATAATTATACTTATTACTTATATCATTATCAATATAACATGCATTATTACCCATATAATGCAGTTATTATCGCTAGAACTGTAATAATTGTACTCATTACTTATATTATTAGCAATATAACGTGCATTATTACCCATATTATGCAGTTATTATCGCTAGAACTGTAATAATTATACTTATTACTTATATCATTATCAATATAACATGCATTATTACCCATATAATAGAGGTATTATCGCTAGAACTGTAATAATTATACTTATTACTTATACTATTAGCAATATAACGTCCATTCTTACCCATATAATGCAGTTATTATCGCTAGAACTGTAATAATTATACTTATTACTTATATTGTTAGCAATATAACGTGCATTATTACCCATATAATGCAGTTATTATCGCTAGAACTGTAATAATTATACTTATTACTTATATTATTCTCAATATAACATGCATTATTACCCATATTATGCAGTTATTATCGCTAGAACTATAATAAATATACGTATTACTTTCATTATCATCAACATAACATGCATTATTACCCATATAATGGAGGTATTATCGCTAGAACTGTAATAATTATTCTTATTACTTATATTATTATCAATATAACATGCATTATTACCCATTTTATGCAGTTATTATCGATAGAACTGTAATAAATACACTTACTACTTTTACTATTATCAATATATCATGCACTATTAGCCATATTTTACTATTATTATCGCTAGAACTATAACAATTATACTTATTACTCCCGATGTTATCAATATATCATGCATTATTACCCATATAATGCAGTTAATATCGCTTGAACTGTAATAATTATACTTATTACTTATATTATTCTCAATATAACATGCATTATTACCCATATAATGCAGTTATTATCGCTAGAACTGTAATAATTATACTTATTACTTATATTATTATCAACATAACATGTATTATTACCCATATAATGGAGGTATTATTGCTAGAACTGTAATAATTATACTTATTACTTATATTATTATCAACATAACATGTATTATTACCCATATAATGGAGGTATTATTGCTGGAACTGTAATAATTATACTTATTACTTACACTATTAGCAATATAACGTGCATTGTTACCCATATAATGCAGTTATTATCGCCAGAACTGTAATAATTATACTTATTACTTATATTATTCTCAATATAACATGCATTATTACCCATATTATGCAGTTATTATCGCAAGAACTATAATAAATATAGGTATTACTTTCATTATCATCAATATAACATGCATTATTACCCATATAATGGAGGTATTATCGCTAGAACTGTAATAACTATTCTTATTACTTATATTATTATCAATATAACATGCATTATTACCCATTTTATGCAGTTATTATCGATAGAACTGTAATAAATACACTTACTACTTTTACTATTATCAATATATCATGCACTATTAGCCATATTTTACTATTATTATCGCTAGAACTATAATAATTATACTTATTACTCCCGATGTTGTCAATATAACATGCATTATTACCCATATAATGCAGTTATTATCGCTACAACTGTAATAATTATACTTATTACTTATATTGTTAGCAATATAACGTGCATTATTACCCATATTATGCAGTTACTGTCGATAGAACTGTAATAAATATACTGATTACTTTTATTATTATCAATATAACATGCACTATTTGCCATATTTTACTATTATTATCGCTAGAACTATAATAATTATACTTATTACTCCCGATATTATCAATATAACATGCATTATTACCCATATTATGCAGTTATGATCGCCAGAACTATAATAAATATACTTATTACTCCCAATATTATCAATGTAACATGCACTATTACCCATATAATGCAGTTATTATCGCTAGAACTGTAATAATTATACTTATTACTTATATTGTTAGCAATATAACGTGCATTATTACCCATATAATGCAGTTATTATCGCTAGAACTGTAATAATTATACTTATTACTCATATTATTATCAATATAACATGCATTATTACCCATATTATGCAGTTATTATCGCTAGAACTGTAATAATTATACTTATTACTCCCGATGTTATCAATATAACATGCATTATTACCCATATAATGCAGTTATTATCGCTAGAACTGTAATAATTATACTTATTACTTATATTATTATCAACATAACATGTATTATTACCCATATAATGGAGGTATTATTGCTGGAACTGTAATAATTATACTTATTACTTACACTATTAGCAATATAACGTGCATTGTTACCCATATAATGCAGTTATTATCGCCAGAACTGTAATAATTATACTTATTACTTATATTATTCTTAATATAACATGCATTATTACCCATATTATGCAGTTATTATCGCAAGAACTATAATAAATATAGGTATTACTTTCATTATCATCAATATAACATGCATTATTACCCATATAATGGAGGTATTATCGCTAGAACTGTAATAACTATTCTTATTACTTATATTATTATCAATATAACATGCATTATTACCCATTTTATGCAGTTATTATCGATAGAACTGTAATAAATACACTTACTACTTTTACTATTATCAATATATCATGCACTATTAGCCATATTTTACTATTATTATCGCTAGAACTATAACAATTATACTTATTACTCCCGATGTTATCAATATATCATGCATTATTACCCATATAATGCAGTTAATATCGCTTGAACTGTAATAATTATACTTATTACTTATATTATTCTCAATATAACATGCATTATTACCCATATAATGCAGTTATTATCGCTAGAACTGTAATAATTATACTTATTACTTATATTATTATCAACATAACATGTATTATTACCCATATAATGGAGGTATTATTGCTAGAACTGTAATAATTATACTTATTACTTACACTATTAGCAATATAACGTGCATTGTTACCCATATAATGCAGTTATTATCGCCAGAACTGTAATAATTATACTTATTGCTTATATTATTCTCAATATAACATGCATTATTACCCATATTATGCAGTTATTATCGCAAGAACTATAATAAATATAGGTATTACTTTCATTATCATCAATATAACATGCATTATTACCCATATAATGGAGGTATTATCGCTAGAACTGTAATAATTATTCTTATTACTTATATTATTATCAATATAACATGCATTATTACCCATTTTATGCAGTTATTATCGATAGAACTGTAATAAATACACTCACTACTTTTACTATTATCAATATATCATGCACTATTAGCCATATTTTACTATTATTATCGCTAGAACTATAACAATTATACTTATTACTCCCGATGTTATCAATATAACATGCATTATTACCCATATAATGCAGTTAATATCGCTAGAACTGTAATAATTATACTTATTACTTATATTATTCTCAATATAACATGCATTATTACCCATATAATGCAGTTATTATCGCTAGAACTGTAATAATTATACTTATTACTTATATTATTATCAACATAACATGTATTATTACCCATATAATGGAGGTATTATTGCTAGAACTGTAATAATTATACTTATTACTTACACTATTAGCAATATAACGTGCATTGTTACCCATATAATGCAGTTATTATCGCCAGAACTGTAATAATTATACTTATTGCTTATATTATTCTCAATATAACATGCATTATTACCCATATTATGCAGTTATTATCGCAAGAACTATAATAAATATAGGTATTACTTTCATTATCATCAATATAACATGCATTATTACCCATATAATGGAGGTATTATCGCTAGAACTGTAATAATTATTCTTATTACTTATATTGTTATCAATATAACATGCATTATTACCCATTTTATGCAGTTATTATCGATAGAACTGTAATAAATACACTTACTACTTTTATTATTATCAATATAACATGCACTATTTGCCATATTTTACTATTATTATCGCTAGAACTATAATAATTATACTTATTACTCCCGATATTATCAATATAACATGCATTATTACCCATATCATGCAGTTATGATCGCCAGAACTATAATAAATATACTTATTACTCCCAATATTATCAATGTAACATGCATTATTACCCATATAATGCAGTTATTATCGCTAGAACTGTAATAATTACACTTATTGCTTATATTGTTAGCAATATAACGTGCATTATTACCCATATAATGCAGTTATTATCGCTAGAACTGTAATAATTGTACTCATTACTCATGTTATTAGCAATATAACATGCATTATTACCCATATTATGCAGTTATTATCGCTAGAACTGTAATAATGATACTTATTACTTATATCATTATCAATATAACATGCATTATTACCCATATAATAGAGGTATTATCGCTAGAACTATAATAATTATACTTATTACTTATACTTTTAGCAATATAACGTCCATTCTTACCCATATAATGCAGTTATTATCGCTAGAACTGTAATAATTGTACTTATTACTTATATTGTTAGCAATATAACGTGCATTATTACCCATATAATGCAGTTATTATCGCTAGAACTGTAATAATTATACTTATTACTGATATTATTCTCAATATAACATGCATTATTACCCATATTATGCAGTTACTATCGCTAGAACTATAATAAATATACGTATTACTTTTATTATCATCAATATAACATGCATTATTACCCATATTATGCAGTTATTATCGATAGAACTGTAATAAATACACTTACTACTTTTACTATTATCAATATATCATGCACTATTAGGCATATTTTACTATTATTATCGCTAGAACTATAATAATTATACTTATTACTCCCGATGTTATCAATATAACATGCATTATTACCCATATAATGCAGTTATTATCGCTAGAACTGTAATAATTATACTTATTACTTATATCATTATCAACTTAACATGCATTATTACCCATATAATGGAGGTATTATCGCTTGAACTGTAATAATTATACTTATTACTTATACTATTAGCAATATAACGTGCATTGTTACCCATATAATGCAGTTATTATCGCTAGAACTGTAATAATTATACTTATTACTTATATTGTTAGCAATATAACGTGCATTATTACCCATATTATGCAGTTATTGTCGATAGAACTGTAATAAATATACTTATTACTTTTATTATTATCAATATAACATGCACTATTTGCCATATTTTACTATTATTATCGCTAGAACTATAATAATTATACTTATTACTCCCCATATTATCAATATAACATGCATTATTAAGCATATTATGCAGTTATGATCGCCAGAACTATAATAAATATACTTATTACTCCCAATATTATCAATGTAACATGCATTATTACCCATATAATGCAGTTATTATCGCTGGAACTGTAATAATTATACTTATTACTTATATTGTTAGCAATATAACGTGCATTATTACCCATATAATGCAGTTATTATCGCTGGAACTGTAATAATTGTACTCATTACTCATATTATTAGCAATATAACGTGCATTATTACCCATATTATGCAGTTATTATCGCTAGAACTGTAATGATTATACTTATTACTTATATTATTCTCAATATAACATGCATTATTAGCCATATTATGCAGTTATTATCGCTAGAACTGTAATAAATATACTTACTACTTTCATTATCATCAATATAACACGCATTATTACCCATATTAAGAAGTTATTATCGCTAGAACTGTAATAATTATACTTATTACTCATATTATTATCAATATAACATGCATTATTACCCATATTATGCAGTTATTATCGCTAGAACTATAATAAATATACGTATTACTTTTATTATCATCAATATAACATGCATTATTACCCATATTATGCAGTTATTATCGATAGAACTGTAATAAATACACTTACTACTTTTACTATTATCAATATATCATGCACTATTAGCCATATTTTACTATTATTATCGCTAGAACTATAATAATTATACTTATTACTCCCGATGTTATCAATATAACATGCATTATTACCCATATAATGCAGTTATTATCGCTAGAACTGTAATAATTATACTTATTACTTATATTATTATCAATATAACATGCATTATTACCCATATAATGCAGTTATTATCGCTAGAACTGTAATAATTGTACTCATTACTCATATTATTAGCAATATAACGTGCATTATTACCCATATTATGCAGTTATTATCGCTAGAACTGTAATAATTATACTTATTACTTATATTATTATCAACATAACATGTATTATTACCCATATAATGGAGGTATTATTGCTAGAACTGTAATAATTATACTTATTACTTACACTATTAGCAATATAACGTGCATTGTTACCCATATAATGCAGTTATTATCGCCAGAACTGTAATAATTATACTTATTACTTATACTATTCTCAATATAACATGCATTATTACCCATATTATGCAGTTATTATCGCAAGAACTATAATAAATATAGGTATTACTTTCATTATCATCAATATAACATGCATTATTACCCATATAATGGAGGTATTATCGCTAGAACTGTAATAATTATTCTTATTACTTATATTATTATCAATATAACATGCATTATTACCCATTTTATGCAGTTATTATCGATAGAACTGTAATAAATACACTTACTACTTTTACTATTATCAATATATCATGCACTATTAGCCATATTTTACTATTATTATCGCTAGAACTATAATAATTATACTTATTACTCCCGATGTTGTCAATATAACATGCATTATTACCCATATAATGCAGTTATTATCGCTACAACTGTAATAATTATACTTATTACTTATATTGTTAGCAATATAACGTGCATTATTACCCATATTATGCAGTTATTGTCGATAGAACTGTAATAAATATACTTATTACTTTTATTATTATCAATATAACATGCACTATTTGCCATATTTTACTATTATTATCGCTAGAACTATAATAATTATACTTATTACTCCCGATATTATCAATATAACATGCATTATTACCCATATTATGCAGTTATGATCGCCAGAACTATAATAAATATACTTATTACTCCCAATATTATCAATGTAACATGCACTATTACCCATATAATGCAGTTATTATCGCTAGAACTGTAATAATTGCACTTATTACTTATATTGTTAGCAATATAACGTGCATTATTACCCATATAATGCAGTTATTATCGCTAGAACTGTAATAATTATACTTATTACTCATATTATTATCAATATAACATGCATTATTATTATTGCTAGAACTGTAATAATTATACTTATTACTTACACTATTAGCAATATAACGTGCATTGTTACCCATATAATGCAGTTATTATCGCCAGAACTGTAATAATTATACTTATTGCTTTTATTATTCTCAATATAACATGCATTATTACCCATATTATGCAGTTATTATCGCAAGAACTATAATAAATATAGGTATTACTTTCATTATCATCAATATAACATGCATTATTACCCATATAATGGAGGTATTATCGCTAGAACTGTAATAATTATTCTTATTACTTATATTATTATCAATATAACATGCATTATTACCCATTTTATGCAGTTATTATCGATAGAACTGTAATAAATACACTTACTACTTTTACTATTATCAATATATCATGCACTATTAGCCATATTTTACTATTATTATCGCTAGAACTATAACAATTATACTTATTACTCCCGATGTTATCAATATAACATGCATTATTACCCATATAATGCAGTTAATATCGCTAGAACTGTAATAATTATACTTATTACTTATATTATTCTCAATATAACATGCATTATTACCCATATAATGCAGTTATTATCGCTAGAACTGTAATAATTATACTTATTACTTATATTATTATCAACATAACATGTATTATTACCCATATAATGGAGGTATTATTGCTAGAACTGTAATAATTATACTTATTACTTACACTATTAGCAATATAACGTGCATTGTTACCCATATAATGCAGTTATTATCGCCAGAACTGTAATAATTATACTTATTGCTTATATTATTCTCAATATAACATGCATTATTACCCATATTATGCAGTTATTATCGCAAGAACTATAATAAATATAGGTATTACTTTCATTATCATCAATATAACATGCATTATTACCCATATAATGGAGGTATTATCGCTAGAACTGTAATAATTATTCTTATTACTTATATTATTATCAATATAACATGCATTATTACCCATTTTATGCAGTTATTATCGATAGAACTGTAATAAATACACTTACTACTTTTATTATTATCAATATAACATGCACTATTTGCCATATTTTACTATTATTATCGCTAGAACTATAATAATTATACTTATTACTCCCGATATTATCAATATAACATGTATTATTACCCATATCATGCAGTTATGATCGCCAGAACTATAATAAATATACTTATTACTCCCAATATTATCAATGTAACATGCATTATTACCCATATAATAGAGGTATTATCGCTAGAACTGTAATAATTGTACTCATTACTCATGTTATTAGCAATATAACATGCATTATTACCCATATTATGCAGTTATTATCGCTAGAACTGTAATAATGATACTTATTACTTATATCATTATCAATATAACATGCATTATTACCCATATAATAGAGGTATTATCGCTAGAACTATAATAATTATACTTATTACTTATACTTTTAGCAATATAACGTCCATTCTTACCCATATAATGCAGTTATTATCGCTAGAACTGTAATAATTATACTTATTACTTATATCATTATCAATATAACATGCATTATTACCCATATAATGCAGTTATTATCGCTAGAACTGTAATAATTGTACTCATTACTTATATTATTAGCAATATAACGTGCATTATTACCCATATTATGCAGTTATTATCGCTAGAACTGTAATAATTATACTTATTACTTATATCATTATCAATATAACATGCATTATTACCCATATAATAGAGGTATTATCGCTAGAACTGTAATAATTATACTTATTACTTATACTATTAGCAATATAACGTCCATTCTTACCCATATAATGCAGTTATTATCGCTAGAACTGTAATAATTATACTTATTACTTATATTGTTAGCAATATAACGTGCATTATTACCCATATAATGCAGTTATTATCGCTAGAACTGTAATAATTATACTTATTACTTATATTATTCTCAATATAACATGCATTATTACCCATATTATGCAGTTATTATCGCTAGAACTATAATAAATATACGTATTACTTTCATTATCATCAACATAACATGCATTATTACCCATATAATGGAGGTATTATCGCTAGAACTGTAATAATTATTCTTATTACTTATATTATTATCAATATAACATGCATTATTACCCATTTTATGCAGTTATTATCGATAGAACTGTAATAAATACACTTACTACTTTTACTATTATCAATATATCATGCACTATTAGCCATATTTTACTATTATTATCGCTAGAACTATAACAATTATACTTATTACTCCCGATGTTATCAATATATCATGCATTATTACCCATATAATGCAGTTAATATCGCTTGAACTGTAATAATTATACTTATTACTTATATTATTCTCAATATAACATGCATTATTACCCATATAATGCAGTTATTATCGCTAGAACTGTAATAATTATACTTATTACTTATATTATTATCAACATAACATGTATTATTACCCATATAATGGAGGTATTATTGCTAGAACTGTAATAATTATACTTATTACTTATATTATTATCAACATAACATGTATTATTACCCATATAATGGAGGTATTATTGCTGGAACTGTAATAATTATACTTATTACTTACACTATTAGCAATATAACGTGCATTGTTACCCATATAATGCAGTTATTATCGCCAGAACTGTAATAATTATACTTATTACTTATATTATTCTCAATATAACATGCATTATTACCCATATTATGCAGTTATTATCGCAAGAACTATAATAAATATAGGTATTACTTTCATTATCATCAATATAACATGCATTATTACCCATATAATGGAGGTATTATCGCTAGAACTGTAATAACTATTCTTATTACTTATATTATTATCAATATAACATGCATTATTACCCATTTTATGCAGTTATTATCGATAGAACTGTAATAAATACACTTACTACTTTTACTATTATCAATATATCATGCACTATTAGCCATATTTTACTATTATTATCGCTAGAACTATAATAATTATACTTATTACTCCCGATGTTGTCAATATAACATGCATTATTACCCATATAATGCAGTTATTATCGCTACAACTGTAATAATTATACTTATTACTTATATTGTTAGCAATATAACGTGCATTATTACCCATATTATGCAGTTACTGTCGATAGAACTGTAATAAATATACTTATTACTTTTATTATTATCAATATAACATGCACTATTTGCCATATTTTACTATTATTATCGCTAGAACTATAATAATTATACTTATTACTCCCGATATTATCAATATAACATGCATTATTACCCATATTATGCAGTTATGATCGCCAGAACTATAATAAATATACTTATTACTCCCAATATTATCAATGTAACATGCACTATTACCCATATAATGCAGTTATTATCGCTAGAACTGTAATAATTATACTTATTACTTATATTGTTAGCAATATAACGTGCATTATTACCCATATAATGCAGTTATTATCGCTAGAACTGTAATAATTATACTTATTACTCATATTATTATCAATATAACATGCATTATTACCCATATTATGCAGTTATTATCGCTAGAACTGTAATAATTATACTTATTACTCCCGATGTTATCAATATAACATGCATTATTACCCATATAATGCAGTTATTATCGCTAGAACTGTAATAATTATACTTATTACTTATATTATTATCAACATAACATGTATTATTACCCATATAATGGAGGTATTATTGCTGGAACTGTAATAATTATACTTATTACTTACACTATTAGCAATATAACGTGCATTGTTACCCATATAATGCAGTTATTATCGCCAGAACTGTAATAATTATACTTATTACTTATATTATTCTTAATATAACATGCATTATTACCCATATTATGCAGTTATTATCGCAAGAACTATAATAAATATAGGTATTACTTTCATTATCATCAATATAACATGCATTATTACCCATATAATGGAGGTATTATCGCTAGAACTGTAATAACTATTCTTATTACTTATATTATTATCAATATAACATGCATTATTACCCATTTTATGCAGTTATTATCGATAGAACTGTAATAAATACACTTACTACTTTTCCTATTATCAATATATCATGCACTATTAGCCATATTTTACTATTATTATCGCTAGAACTATAACAATTATACTTATTACTCCCGATGTTATCAATATATCATGCATTATTACCCATATAATGCAGTTAATATCGCTTGAACTGTAATAATTATACTTATTACTTATATTATTCTCAATATAACATGCATTATTACCCATATAATGCAGTTATTATCGCTAGAACTGTAATAATTATACTTATTACTTATATTATTATCAACATAACATGTATTATTACCCATATAATGGAGGTATTATTGCTAGAACTGTAATAATTATACTTATTACTTACACTATTAGCAATATAACGTGCATTGTTACCCATATAATGCAGTTATTATCGCCAGAACTGTAATAATTATACTTATTGCTTATATTATTCTCAATATAACATGCATTATTACCCATATTATGCAGTTATTATCGCAAGAACTATAATAAATATAGGTATTACTTTCATTATCATCAATATAACATGCATTATTACCCATATAATGGAGGTATTATCGCTAGAACTGTAATAATTATTCTTATTACTTATATTATTATCAATATAACATGCATTATTACCCATTTTATGCAGTTATTATCGATAGAACTGTAATAAATACACTCACTACTTTTACTATTATCAATATATCATGCACTATTAGCCATATTTTACTATTATTATCGCTAGAACTATAACAATTATACTTATTACTCCCGATGTTATCAATATAACATGCATTATTACCCATATAATGCAGTTAATATCGCTAGAACTGTAATAATTATACTTATTACTTATATTATTCTCAATATAACATGCATTATTACCCATATAATGCAGTTATTATCGCTAGAACTGTAATAATTATACTTATTACTTATATTATTATCAACATAACATGTATTATTACCCATATAATGGAGGTATTATTGCTAGAACTGTAATAATTATACTTATTACTTACACTATTAGCAATATAACGTGCATTGTTACCCATATAATGCAGTTATTATCGCCAGAACTGTAATAATTATACTTATTGCTTATATTATTCTCAATATAACATGCATTATTACCCATATTATGCAGTTATTATCGCAAGAACTATAATAAATATAGGTATTACTTTCATTATCATCAATATAACATGCATTATTACCCATATAATGGAGGTATTATCGCTAGAACTGTAATAATTATTCTTATTACTTATATTGTTATCAATATAACATGCATTATTACCCATTTTATGCAGTTATTATCGATAGAACTGTAATAAATACACTTACTACTTTTATTATTATCAATATAACATGCACTATTTGCCATATTTTACTATTATTATCGCTAGAACTATAATAATTATACTTATTACTCCCGATATTATCAATATAACATGCATTATTACCCATATCATGCAGTTATGATCGCCAGAACTATAATAAATATACTTATTACTCCCAATATTATCAATGTAACATGCATTATTACCCATATAATGCAGTTATTATCGCTAGAACTGTAATAATTACACTTATTGCTTATATTGTTAGCAATATAACGTGCATTATTACCCATATAATGCAGTTATTATCGCTAGAACTGTAATAATTGTACTCATTACTCATGTTATTAGCAATATAACATGCATTATTACCCATATTATGCAGTTATTATCGCTAGAACTGTAATAATGATACTTATTACTTATATCATTATCAATATAACATGCATTATTACCCATATAATAGAGGTATTATCGCTAGAACTATAATAATTATACTTATTACTTATACTTTTAGCAATATAACGTCCATTCTTACCCATATAATGCAGTTATTATCGCTAGAACTGTAATAATTGTACTTATTACTTATATTGTTAGCAATATAACGTGCATTATTACCCATATAATGCAGTTATTATCGCTAGAACTGTAATAATTATACTTATTACTGATATTATTCTCAATATAACATGCATTATTACCCATATTATGCAGTTACTATCGCTAGAACTATAATAAATATACGTATTACTTTTATTATCATCAATATAACATGCATTATTACCCATATTATGCAGTTATTATCGATAGAACTGTAATAAATACACTTACTACTTTTACTATTATCAATATATCATGCACTATTAGGCATATTTTACTATTATTATCGCTAGAACTATAATAATTATACTTATTACTCCCGATGTTATCAATATAACATGCATTATTACCCATATAATGCAGTTATTATCGCTAGAACTGTAATAAATATACTTATTACTTTTATTATTATCAATATAACATGCACTATTAGCCATATTTTACTATTATTATCGCTAGAACTATAATAATTATACTTATTACTCCCGATGTTATCAATATAACATGCATTATTACCCATATAATGCAGTTATTATCGCTAGAACTGTAATAATTATACTTATTACTTATATTATTATCAATATAACATGCATTATTACCCATATAATGCAGTTATTATCGCTAGAACTGTAATAATTGTACTCATTACTTATATTATTAGCAATATAACGTGCATTAGTACCCATATTATGCAGTTATTATCGCTAGAACTGTAATAATTATACTTATTACTTATATCATTATCAACTTAACATGCATTATTACCCATATAATGGAGGTATTATCGCTTGAACTGTAATAATTATACTTATTACTTATACTATTAGCAATATAACGTGCATTGTTACCCATATAATGCAGTTATTATCGCTAGAACTGTAATAATTATACTTATTACTTATATTGTTAGCAATATAACGTGCATTATTACCCATATTATGCAGTTATTGTCGATAGAACTGTAATAAATATACTTATTACTTTTATTATTATCAATATAACATGCACTATTTGCCATATTTTACTATTATTATCGCTAGAACTATAATAATTATACTTATTACTCCCCATATTATCAATATAACATGCATTATTAAGCATATTATGCAGTTATGATCGCCAGAACTATAATAAATATACTTATTACTCCCAATATTATCAATGTAACATGCATTATTACCCATATAATGCAGTTATTATCGCTGGAACTGTAATAATTATACTTATTACTTATATTGTTAGCAATATAACGTGCATTATTACCCATATAATGCAGTTATTATCGCTAGAACTGTAATAATGATACTTATTACTCATATTATTATCAATATAACATGCATTATTACCCATATTATGCAGTTATTATCGCTAGAACTATAATAAATATACGTATTACTTTTATTATCATCAATATAACATGCATTATTACCCATATTATGCAGTTATTATCGATAGAACTGTAATAAATATACTTATTACATTTATTATTATCAATATAACATGCACTATTTGCCATATTTTACTATTATTATCGCTAGAACTATAATAATTATACTTATTACTCCCGATATTATCAATATAACATGCATTATTACCCATATAATGCAGTTATTATCGCTAGAACTGTAATAATTATACTTATTACTTATATTATTATCAACATAACATGTATTATTACCCATATAATGGAGGTATTATTGCTGGAACTGTAATAATTATACTTATTACTTACACTATTAGCAATATAACGTGCATTGTTACCCATATAATGCAGTTATTATCGCCAGAACTGTAATAATTATACTTATTACTTATATTATTCTCAATATAACATGCATTATTACCCATATTATGCAGTTATTATCGCAAGAACTATAATAAATATAGGTATTACTTTCATTATCATCAATATAACATGCATTATTACCCATATAATGGAGGTATTATCGCTAGAACTGTAATAACTATTCTTATTACTTATATTATTGTCAATATAACATGCATTATTACCCATTTTATGCAGTTATTATCGATAGAACTGTAATAAATACACTTACTACTTTTACTATTATCAATATATCATGCACTATTAGCCATATTTTACTATTATTATCGCTAGAACTATAACAATTATACTTATTACTCCCGATGTTATCAATATATCATGCATTATTACCCATATAATGCAGTTAATATCGCTAGAACTGTAATAATTATACTTATTACTTATATTATTCTCAATATAACATGCATTATTACCCATATAATGCAGTTATTATCGCTAGAACTGTAATAATTATACTTATTACTTATATTATTATCAACATAACATGTATTATTACCCATATAATGGAGGTATTATTGCTAGAACTGTAATAATTATACTTATTACTTACACTATTAGCAATATAACGTGCATTGTTACCCATATAATGCAGTTATTATCGCCAGAACTGTAATAATTATACTTATTGCTTATATTATTCTCAATATAACATGCATTATTACCCATATTATGCAGTTATTATCGCAAGAACTATAATAAATATAGGTATTACTTTCATTATCATCAATATAACATGCATTATTACCCATATAATGGAGGTATTATCGCTAGAACTGTAATAATTATTCTTATTACTTATATTATTATCAATATAACATGCATTATTACCCATTTTATGCAGTTATTATCGATAGAACTGTAATAAATACACTCACTACTTTTACTATTATCAATATATCATGCACTATTAGCCATATTTTACTATTATTATCGCTAGAACTATAACAATTATACTTATTACTCCCGATGTTATCAATATAACATGCATTATTACCCATATAATGCAGTTAATATCGCTAGAACTGTAATAATTATACTTATTACTTATATTATTCTCAATATAACATGCATTATTACCCATATAATGCAGTTATTATCGCTAGAACTGTAATAATTATACTTATTACTTATATTATTATCAACATAACATGTATTATTACCCATATAATGGAGGTATTATTGCTAGAACTGTAATAATTATACTTATTACTTACACTATTAGCAATATAACGTGCATTGTTACCCATATAATGCAGTTATTATCGCCAGAACTGTAATAATTATACTTATTGCTTATATTATTCTCAATATAACATGCATTATTACCCATATTATGCAGTTATTATCGCAAGAACTATAATAAATATAGGTATTACTTTCATTATCATCAATATAACATGCATTATTACCCATATAATGGAGGTATTATCGCTAGAACTGTAATAATTATTCTTATTACTTATATTATTATCAATATAACATGCATTATTACCCATATTATGCAGTTATTATCGATAGAACTGTAATAAATATACTTATTACATTTATTATTATCAATATAACATGCACTATTTGCCATATTTTACTATTATTATCGCTAGAACTATAATAATTATACTTATTACTCCCGATATTATCAATATAACATGCATTATTACCCATATAATGCAGTTATTATCGCTAGAACTGTAATAATTATACTTATTACTTATATCATTATCAATATAACATGCATTATTACCCATATAATGCAGTTATTATCGCTAGAACTGTAATAATTGTACTCATTACTTATATTATTAGCAATATAACGTGCATTATTACCCATATTATGCAGTTATTATCGCTAGAACTGTAGTAATTATACTTATTACTTATATCATTATCAATATAACATGCATTATTACCCATATAATAGAGGTATTATCGCTAGAACTGTAATAATTATACTTATTACTTATACTATTAGCAATATAACGTCCATTCTTACCCATATAATGCAGTTATTATCGCTAGAACTGTAATAATTATACTTATTACTTATATTGTTAGCAATATAACGTGCATTATTACCCATATAATGCAGTTATTATCGCTAGAACTGTAATAATTATACTTATTACTTATATTATTCTCAATATAACATGCATTATTACCCATATTATGCAGTTATTATCGCTAGAACTATAATAAATATACGTATTACTTTCATTATCATCAACATAACATGCATTATTACCCATATAATGGAGGTATTATCGCTAGAACTGTAATAATTATACTGATTACTTATATTATTATCAATATAACATGCATTATTACCCATATTATGCAGTTATTATCCCTAGAACCATAATAAATATACTTATTACTCCCAATATTATCAATATAACATGCATTTTTACCCATATAATGCAGTTATTATCGATAGAACTGTAATAATTATACTTATTACTTATATTATTATCGATATAACATGCATTATTACCCATATAATGCAGTTATTATCGCTAGAACTGTAATAATTGTACTCATTACTTATATTATTTGCAATATAACGTGCATTATTACCCATATTATGCAGTTATTATCGCTAGAACTGTAATAATTATACTTATTACTTATATCATTATCAATATAACGTGCATTATTACCCATATAATGGAGGTATTATCGCTTGAACTGTAATAATTATACTTATTACTTATACTATTAGCAATATAACGTGGATTGTTACCCACATAATGCAGTTATTATCGCTAGAACTGTAATAATTATACTTATTACTTATATTGTTAGCAATATAACGTGCATTATTACCCATATTATGCAGTTATTGTCGATAGAACTGTAATAAATATACTTATTACTTTTATTATTATCAATATAACATGCACTCTTTGCCATATTTTACTATTATTATCGCTAGAACTATAATAATTATACTTATTACTCCCGATATTATCAATATAACATGCATTATTACCCATATAATGCAGTTATTACCGCTAGAACTGTAATAATTATACTTATTGCTTATATTGTTAGCAATATAACGTGCATTATTACCCATATAATGCAGTTATTATCGCTAGAACTGTAATAATTATACTTATTACTTATATTATTATCAATATAACATGCATTATTACCCATATTATGCAGTTATTATCGCTAGAACTATAATAAATGTACGTATTACTCCCAATATTATCAATATAACATGCATTATTACCTATATTATGCAGTTATTATCGCTAGAACTGTAATAATTGTACTCATTACTTTTATTATTAGCAATATAACGTGCATTATTACCCATATTATGCAGTTATTATCGCTAGAACTGTAATGATTATACTTATTACTTATATTGTTCTCAATATAACATGCATTATTAGCCATATTATGCAGTTATTATCGCTAGAACTGTAATAAATATACTTACTACTTTCATTATCATCAATATAACACGCATTATTACCCATATTAAGAAGTTATTATCGCTAGAACTGTAATAATTATACTTATTACTCATATTATTATCAATATAACATGCATTATTACCCATATTATGCAGTTATTATCGCTAGAACTATAATAAATATACGTATTACTTTTATTATCATCAATATAACATGCATTATTACCCATATTATGCAGTTATTATCGATAGAACTGTAATAAATATACTTATTACTTTTATTATTATCAACATAACATGCACTATTTGCCATATTTTACTATTATTATCGCTAGAACTATAATAATTATACTTATTACTCCCGATATTATCAATATAACATGCATTATTAGCCATATTATGCAGTTATTATGGCTAGAACTGTAATAAATATACTTACTACTTTCATTATCATCAATATAACATGCATTATTACCCATATTAAGAAGTTATTATCGATAGAACTGTAATAAATATACTTATTACTTATATTATTATCAATATAGCATGCATTATTACCCATATTATGCAGTTATTATCGCTAGAACTGTAATAATTATACTTATTACTTATATCATTATCAATATAACATGCATTATTACCCATATAATAGAGGTATTATCGCTAGAACTGTAATAATTATACTTATTACTTATACTATTAGCAATATAACGTCCATTCTTACCCATATAATGCAGTTATTATCGCTAGAACTGTAATAGTTATACTTATTACTTATATTGTTAGCAATATAACGTGCATTATTACCCATATAATGCAGTTATTATCGCTAGAACTGTAATAATTATACTTATTACTTATATTATTCTCAATATAACATGCATTATTACCCATATTATGCAGTTATTATCGCTAGAACTATAATAAATATACGTATTACTTTCATTATCATCAACATAACATGCATTATTACCCATATAATGGAGGTATTATCGCTAGAACTGTAATAATTATTCTTATTACTTATATTATTATCAATATAACATGCATTATTACCCATTTTATGCAGTTATTATCGATAGAACTGTAATAAATACACTTACTACTTTTACTATTATCAATATATCATGCACTATTAGCCATATTTTACTATTATTATCGCTAGAACTATAATAATTATACTTATTACTCCCGATGTTGTCAATATAACATGCATTATTACCCATATAATGCAGTTATTATCGCTACAACTGTAATAATTATACTTATTACTTATATTGTTAGCAATATAACGTGCATTATTACCCATATTATGCAGTTATTGTCGATAGAACTGTAATAAATATACTTATTACTTTTATTATTATCAATATAACATGCACTATTTGCCATATTTTACTATTATTATCGCTAGAACTATAATAATTATACTTATTACTCCCGATATTATCAATATAACATGCATTATTACCCATATTATGCAGTTATTATCGCTAGAACTGTAATAATTATACTTATTACTCCCGATGTTATCAATATAACATGCATTATTACCCATATAATGCAGTTATTATCGCTAGAACTGTAATAATTATACTTATTACTTATATTATTATCAACATAACATGTATTATTACCCATATAATGGAGGTATTATTGCTGGAACTGTAATAATTATACTTATTACTTACACTATTAGCAATATAACGTGCATTGTTACCCATATAATGCAGTTATTATCGCCAGAACTGTAATAATTATACTTATTACTTATACTTTTAGCAATATAACGTCCATTCTTACCCATATAATGCAGTTATTATCGCTAGAACTGTAATAATTATACTTATTACTTATATTGTTAGCAATATAACGTGCATTATTACCCATATAATGCAGTTATTATCGCTAGAACTGTAATAATTATACTTATTACTGATATTATTCTCAATATAACATGCATTATTACCCATATTATGCAGTTACTATCGCTAGAACTATAATAAATATACGTATTACTTTTATTATCATCAATATAACATGCATTATTACCCATATTATGCAGTTATTATCGATAGAACTGTAATAAATACACTTACTACTTTTACTATTATCAATATATCATGCACTATTAGGCATATTTTACTATTATTATCGCTAGAACTATAATAATTATACTTATTACTCCCGATGTTATCAATATAACATGCATTATTACCCATATAATGCAGTTATTATCGCTAGAACTGTAATAAATATACTTATTACTTTTATTATTATCAATATAACATGCACTATTAGCCATATTTTACTATTATTATCGCTAGAACTATAATAATTATACTTATTACTCCCGATGTTATCAATATAACATGCATTATTACCCATATAATGCAGTTATTATCGCTAGAACTGTAATAATTATACTTATTACTTATATTATTATCAATATAACATGCATTATTACCCATATAATGCAGTTATTATCGCTAGAACTGTAATAATTGTACTCATTACTTATATTATTAGCAATATAACGTGCATTAGTACCCATATTATGCAGTTATTATCGCTAGAACTGTAATAATTATACTTATTACTTATATCATTATCAACTTAACATGCATTATTACCCATATAATGGAGGTATTATCGCTTGAACTGTAATAATTATACTTATTACTTATACTATTAGCAATATAACGTGCATTGTTACCCATATAATGCAGTTATTATCGCTAGAACTGTAATAATTATACTTATTACTTATATTGTTAGCAATATAACGTGCATTATTACCCATATTATGCAGTTATTGTCGATAGAACTGTAATAAATATACTTATTACTTTTATTATTATCAATATAACATGCACTATTTGCCATATTTTACTATTATTATCGCTAGAACTATAATAATTATACTTATTACTCCCCATATTATCAATATAACATGCATTATTACCCATATTATGCAGTTATGATCGCCAGAACTATAATAAATATACTTATTACTCCCAATATTATCAATGTAACATGCATTATTACCCATATAATGCAGTTATTATCGCTGGAACTGTAATAATTATACTTATTACTTATAATTTTAGCAATATAACGTGCATTATTACCCATATAATGCAGTTATTATCGCTAGAACTGTAATAATGATACTTATTACTCATATTATTATCAATATAACATGCATTATTACCCATATTATGCAGTTATTATCGCTAGAACTATAATAAATATACGTATTACTTTTATTATCATCAATATAACATGCATTATTACCCATATTATGCAGTTATTATCGATAGAACTGTAATAAATATACTTATTACATTTATTATTATCAATATAACATGCACTATTTGCCATATTTTACTATTATTATCGCTAGAACTATAATAATTATACTTATTACTCCCGATATTATCAATATAACATGCATTATTACCCATATAATGCAGTTATTATCGCTAGAACTGTAATAATTATACTTATTACTTATATTATTATCAATATAACATGCATTATTACCCATATAATGCAGTTATTATCGCTAGAACTGTAATAATTGTACTCATTACTTATATTATTAGCAATATAACGTGCATTAGTACCCATATTATGCAGTTATTATCGCTGGAACTGTAATAATTATACTTATTACTTATAATTTTAGCAATATAACGTGCATTATTACCCATATAATGCAGTTATTATCGCTAGAACTGTAATAATGATACTTATTACTCATATTATTATCAATATAACATGCATTATTACCCATATTATGCAGTTATTATCGCTAGAACTATAATAAATATACGTATTACTTTTATTATCATCAATATAACATGCATTATTACCCATATTATGCAGTTATTATCGATAGAACTGTAATAAATATACTTATTACATTTATTATTATCAATATAACATGCACTATTTGCCATATTTTACTATTATTATCGCTAGAACTATAATAATTATACTTATTACTCCCGATATTATCAATATAACATGCATTATTACCCATATAATGCAGTTATTATCGCTAGAACTGTAATAATTATACTTATTACTTATATCATTATCAATATAACATGCATTATTACCCATATAATGCAGTTATTATCGCTAGAACTGTAATAATTGTACTCATTACTTATATTATTAGCAATATAACGTGCATTATTACCCATATTATGCAGTTATTATCGATAGAACTGTAATAAATATACTTATTACATTTATTATTATCAATATAACATGCACTATTTGCCATATTTTACTATTATTATCGCTAGAACTATAATAATTATACTTATTACTCCCGATATTATCAATATAACATGCATTATTACCCATATAATGCAGTTATTATCGCTAGAACTGTAATAATTATACTTATTACTTATATTATTATCAATATAACATGCATTATTACCCATATAATGCAGTTATTATCGCTAGAACTGTAATAATTGTACTCATTACTTATATTATTAGCAATATAACGTGCATTAGTACCCATATTATGCAGTTATTATCGCTGGAACTGTAATAATTATACTTATTACTTATAATTTTAGCAATATAACGTGCATTATTACCCATATAATGCAGTTATTATCGCTAGAACTGTAATAATGATACTTATTACTCATATTATTATCAATATAACATGCATTATTACCCATATTATGCAGTTATTATCGCTAGAACTATAATAAATATACGTATTACTTTTATTATCATCAATATAACATGCATTATTACCCATATTATGCAGTTATTATCGATAGAACTGTAATAAATATACTTATTACATTTATTATTATCAATATAACATGCACTATTTGCCATATTTTACTATTATTATCGCTAGAACTATAATAATTATACTTATTACTCCCGATATTATCAATATAACATGCATTATTACCCATATAATGCAGTTATTATCGCTAGAACTGTAATAATTATACTTATTACTTATATCATTATCAATATAACATGCATTATTACCCATATAATGCAGTTATTATCGCTAGAACTGTAATAATTGTACTCATTACTTATATTATTAGCAATATAACGTGCATTATTACCCATATTATGCAGTTATTATCGCTAGAACTGTAATAATTATACTTATTACTTATATCATTATCAATATAACATGCATTATTACCCATATAGTAGAGGTATTATCGCTAGAACTGTAATAATTATACTTATTACTTATACTATTAGCAATATAACGTCCATTCTTACCCATATAATGCAGTTATTATCGCTAGAACTGTAATAATTATACTTATTACTTATATTATTCTCAATATAACATGCATTATTACCCATATTATGCAGTTATTATCGCTAGAACTATAATAAATATACGTATTACTTTCATTATCATCAACATAACATGCATTATTACCCATATAATGGAGGTATTATCGCTAGAACTGTAATAATTATACTGATTACTTATATTATTATCAATATAACATGCATTATTACCCATATTATGCAGTTATTATCCCTAGAACCATAATAAATATACTTATTACTCCCAATATTATCAATATAACATGCATTTTTACCCATATAATGCAGTTATTATCGATAGAACTGTAATAATTATACTTATTACTTATATTATTATCGATATAACATGCATTATTACCCATATAATGCAGTTATTATCGCTAGAACTGTAATAATTGTACTCATTACTTATATTATTTGCAATATAACGTGCATTATTACCCATATTATGCAGTTATTATCGCTAGAACTGTAATAATTATACTTATTACTTATATCATTATCAATATAACGTGCATTATTACCCATATAATGGAGGTATTATCGCTTGAACTGTAATAATTATACTTATTACTTATACTATTAGCAATATAACGTGCATTGTTACCCACATAATGCAGTTATTATCGCTAGAACTGTAATAATTATACTTATTACTTATATTGTTAGCAATATAACGTGCATTATTACCCATATTATGCAGTTATTGTCGATAGAACTGTAATAAATATACTTATTACTTTTATTATTATCAATATAACATGCACTCTTTGCCATATTTTACTATTATTATCGCTAGAACTATAATAATTATACTTATTACTCCCGATATTATCAATATAACATGCATTATTACCCATATAATGCAGTTATTATCGCTAGAACTGTAATAATTATACTTATTGCTTATATTGTTAGCAATATAACGTGCATTATTACCCATATAATGCAGTTATTATCGCTAGAACTGTAATAATTATACTTATTACTTATATTATTATCAATATAACATGCATTATTACCCATATTATGCAGTTATTATCGCTAGAACTATAATAAATGTACGTATTACTCCCAATATTATCAATATAACATGCATTATTACCTATATTATGCAGTTATTATCGCTAGAACTGTAATAATTGTACTCATTACTTTTATTATTAGCAATATAACGTGCATTATTACCCATATTATGCAGTTATTATCGCTAGAACTGTAATGATTATACTTATTACTTATATTATTCTCAATATAACATGCATTATTAGCCATATTATGCAGTTATTATCGCTAGAACTGTAATAAATATACTTACTACTTTCATTATCATCAATATAACACGCATTATTACCCATATTAAGAAGTTATTATCGCTAGAACTGTAATAATTATACTTATTACTCATATTATTATCAATATAACATGCATTATTACCCATATTATGCAGTTATTATCGCTAGAACTATAATAAATATACGTATTACTTTTATTATCATCAATATAACATGCATTATTACCCATATTATGCAGTTATTATCGATAGAACTGTAATAAATTTACTTATTACTTTTATTATTATCAACATAACATGCACTATTTGCCATATTTTACTATTATTATCGCTAGAACTATAATAATTATACTTATTACTCCCGATATTATCAATATAACATGCATTATTAGCCATATTATGCAGTTATTATGGCTAGAACTGTAATAAATATACTTACTACTTTCATTATCATCAATATAACATGCATTATTACCCATATTAAGAAGTTATTATCGATAGAACTGTAATAAATATACTTATTACTTATATTATTATCAATATAGCATGCATTATTACCCATATTATGCAGTTATTATCGCTAGAACTATAATAAATATACGTATTACTTTTATTATCATCAATATAACATGCATTATTACCCATATTATGCAGTTATTATCGATAGAACTGTAATAAATACACTTACTACTTTTACTATTATCAATATATCATGCACTATTAGCCATATTTTACTATTATTATCGCTAGAACTATAATAATTATACTTATTACTCCCGATGTTATCAATATAACATGCATTATTACCCATATAATGCAGTTATTATCGCTAGAACTGTAATAATTATACTTATTACTTATATTGTTATCAATATAACATGCATTATTACCCATATAATGCAGTTATTATCGCTAGAACTGTAATAATTGTACTCATTACTCATATTATTAGCAATATAACGTGCATTATTACCCATATTATGCAGTTATTATCGCTAGAACTGTAATAATTATACTTATTACTTATATCATTATCAATATAACATGCATTATTACCCATATAATAGAGGTATTATCGCTAGAACTGTAATAATTATACTTATTACTTATATCATTATCAATATAACGTCCATTCTTACCCATATAATGCAGTTATTATCGCTAGAACTGTAATAATTATACTTATTACTTATACTATTATCAATATAACGTCCATTCTTACCCATATAATGCAGTTATTATCGCTAGAACTCTAATAATTATACTTATTGCTTATATTGTTAGCAATATAACGTGCATTATTACCCATATAATGCAGTTATTATCGCTAGAACTGTAATAATTATACTTATTACTTATATTATTATCAATATAACATGCATTATTACCCATATTATGCAGTTATTATCGCAAGAACTATAATAAATATAGGTATTACTTTCATTATCATCAATATAACATGCATTATTACCCATATAATGGAGGTATTATCGCTAGAACTGTAATAATTATACTTATTACTTATATTATTATCAATATAACATGCATTATTACCCATTTTATGCAGTTATTATCGATAGAACTGTAATAAATACACTTACTACTTTTACTATTATCAATATATCATGCACTATTAGCCATATTTTACTATCATTATCGCTAGAACTATAATAATTATACTTATTACTCCCGATGTTATCAATATAACATGCATTATTACCCATATAATGGAGGTATTATCGCTTGAACTGTAATAATTATACTTATTACTTATACTATTAGCAATATAACGTGCATTGTTACCCATATAATGCAGTTATTATCGCTAGAAGTGTAATAATTGTACTTATTACTTATATTGTTAGCAATATAACGGGCATTATTACCCATATTATGCAGTTATTGTCGATAGAACTGTAATAAATATACTTATTACTTTTATTATTATCAATATAACATGCACTATTTGCCATATTTTACTATTATTATCGCTAGAACTATAATAATTATACTTATTACTCCCGATATTATCAATATAACATGCATTATTACCCATATAATGCAGTTATTATCGCTAGAACTGTAATAATGATACTTATTGCTTATATTGTTAGCAATATAACGTGCATTATTACCCATATAATGCAGTTATTATCGCTAGAACTGTAATAATTATACTTATTACTTATATTATTATCAATATAACATGCACTATTACCCATATTATGCAGTTATTATCGCCAGTACTATAATAAATATACGTATTACTCCCAATATTATCAATATAACATGCATTATTACCTATATTATGCAGTTATTATCGCTAGAACTGTAATAATTGTACTCATTACTTTTATTATTAGCAATATAACGTGCATTATTACCCATATTATGCAGTTATTATCGCTAGAACTGTAATGATTATACTTATTACTTATATTATTCTCAATATGACATGCATTATTAGCCATATTATGCAGTTATTATCGCTAGAACTGTAATAAATATACTTACTACTTTCATTATCATCAATATAACATGCATTATTACCCATATTAAGAAGTTATTATCGCTAGAACTGTAATAACTATACTTATTACTCATATTATTATCAATATAACATGCATTATTACCCATATTATGCAGTTATTATCGCTAGAACTATAATAAATATACGTATTACTTTTATTATCATCAATATAACATGCATTATTACCCATATTATGCAGTTATTATCGATAGAACTGTAATAAATATACTTATTACTTTTATTATTATCAACATAACATGCACTATTTGCCATATTTTACTATTATTATCGCTAGAACTATAATAATTATACTTATTACTCCCGATATTATCAATATAACATGCATTATTAGCCATATTATGCAGTTATTATCGCTAGAACTGTAATAAATATACTTTCTACTTTCATTATCATCAATATAACATGCATTATTACCCATATTAAGAAGTTATTATCGATAGAACTGTAATAAATATACATATTACTTATAGTATTATCAATATAACATGCATTATTACCCATATAATGCAGTTATTATCGCTAGAACTGTAATGATTATACTTATTGCTTAGATTATTATCAATATAACATCCATTATTACCCATATTATGCAGTTATTATGGATAGGACTCTAATAAATATACTTATTACTTTTATTATTATCAATATAACATGCACTATTTGCCATATTTTACTATTATTATCGCTAGAACTATAATAATTATACTTATTACTCCCGATATTATCAATATAACATGCATTATTACCCATATAATGCAGTTATTATCGCTAGAACTGTTATAATTATACTTATTACTCCCGATATTATCAATATAACATGCATTATTACCCATATAATGCAGTTATTATCGCTAGAACTATAATAAATATACGTATTACTTTCATTATCATCAATATAACATGCATTATTACCCATATAATGCAGTTATTATCGCTAGAACTGTAATAATTATACTTATTACTTATATTGTTAGCAATATAACGTGCATTATTACCCATATTATGCAGTTATTATCGCTAGAGCTATAATAAATATACGTATTACTTTCATTATCATCAGTATAACATGCATTATTACCCACATAATGGAGGTATTATCGCTAGAACTGTAATAATTATACTTATTACTTATATTATTCTCAATATAACATGCATTATTACCCATATTATGCAGTTATTATCGATAGAACTGTAATAAATATACTTATTACTTTTACTATTATCAATATATCATGCACTACTAGCCATATTTTACTATTATTATCGCTAGAACTATAATAATTATACTTATTACTCCCAATATTATCAATATAACATGCCTTATTACGCATATAATGCAGTTATTATCGCTAGAACTGTAATAAATATACTTACTACTTTCATTATCATCAATATAACATGCATTATTACCCATATTATGCAGTTATTATCGATAGAACTGTAATCAATATACTTATTACTTTTATTGTTATCAATATATCATGCACTATTAGTCATACTTTACTATTATTATCGCTAGAACTGTAATAATTATACTTATTACTTATATTATTAGCAATATAACGTGCATTATTACCTATATTATGCAGTTATTATCGCTAGAACTGTAGCAGTTATACTTATTACTTATATCATTATCAATATAACATGCATTATTACCCATATAATGGAGGTGTTATCGCTAGAACTGTAATAATTATACTTATTACTTATACTATTAGCAATATAACGTGCGTTATTACCCATATAATGCAGTTATTATCGCCAGAATTGTAATAATTATACTTATTACTTATATTATTCTCAATATAACATGTATTATTACCCATATTATGCAGTTATTATCGCTAGAAATGTAATAATTATACTTATTACTTATATTATTCTCAATATAACATGCATTATTACCCATGTTATGCAGTTATTATCGCTAGAACTATAATAAATATACGTATTACTTTCATTATCATCAACATAACATGCATTATTACCCATATAATGGAGGTATTATCGCTAGAACTGTAATAATTATACTGATTACTTATATTATTATCAATATAACATGCATTATTACCCATATTATGCAGTTATTATCGCTAGAACTATAATAAATATACGTATTACTTTTATTATCATCAATATAACATGCATTATTACCCATATTATGCAGTTATTATCGATAGAACTGTAATAAATACACTTACTACTTTTACTATTATCAATATATCATGCACTATTAGCCATATTTTACTATTATTATCGCTGGAACTATAATAATTATACTTATTACTCCCGATGTTATCAATATAACATGCATTATTACCCATATAATGCAGTTATTATCGCTAGAACTGTAATAATTATTCTTATTACTTATATTATTATCAATATAACATGCATTATTACCCATATAATGCAGTTATTATCGCTAGAACTGTAATAATTGTACTCATTACTCATATTGTTAGCAATATAACGTGCATTATTACCCATATTATGCAGTTATTATCGCTAGAACTGTAATAATTATACTTATTACTTATATCATTATCAATATAACATGCATTATTACCCATATAATAGAGGTATTATCGCTAGAACTGTAATAATTATACTTATTACTTATATCATTATCAATATAACGTCCATTCTTACCCATATAATGCAGTTATTATCGCTAGAACTGTAATAATTATACTTATTACTTATACTATTAGCAATATAACGTCCATTCTTACCCATATAATGCAGTTATTATCGCTAGAACTCTAACAATTATACTTATTGCTTATATTGTTAGCAATATAACGTGCATTATTACCCATATAATGCAGTTATTATCGCTAGAACTGTAATAATTATACTTATTACTTATATTATCATCAATATAACATGCATTATTACCCATATTATGCAGTTATTATCGCTAGAACTATAATAAATATACGTATTACTTTTATTATCATCAATATAACATGCATTATTAACCATATTATGCAGTTATTATCGATAGAACTGTAATAAATATACTTATTACTTTTATTATTATCAACATAACATGCACTATTTGCCATATTTTACTATTATTATCGCTAGAACTATAATAATTATACTTATTACTCCCGATATTATCAATATAACATGCATTATTAGCCATATTATGCAGTTATTATCGCTAGAACTGTAATAAATATACTTACTACTTTCATTATCATCAATATAACATGCAGTATTACCTATATTAAGAAGTTATTATCGCTTGAACTGTAATAACTATACTTATTACTCATATTATTATCAATATAACATGCATTATTACCCATATAATGCAGTTATTATCGCTAGAACTATAATAAATATACGTATTACTTTTATTATCATCAATATAACATGCATTATTACCCATATTATGCAGTTATTATGGATAGGACTGTAATAAATATACTTATTACTTTTATTATTATCAATATAACATGCACTATTTGCCATATTTTACTATTATTATCGCTAGAACTATAATAATTATACTTATTACTCTCGATATTATCAATATAACATGCATTATTACCCATATAATGCAGTTATTATCGCTAGAACTGTAATAATTATACTTATTACTTATATTTTTAGCAATATAACGTGCATTATTACCCATCTAATGCAGTTATTATCGCTAGAACTGTAATAATTATACTTATTACTTATATTATTATCAATATAACATGTATTATTACCCATATTATGCAGTTATTATCGCTAGAACTATAATAAATATACGTATTACTTTTATTATCATCAATACTACATGCATTATTACCCATATTATGCAGTTATTGTCGATAGACCTGTAATAAATATACTTATTACTTTTATTATTATCAATATAACATGCACTATTTGCCATATTTTACTATTATTATCGCTAGAACTATAATAATTATACTTATTACTCCCGATATTATCAATATAACATGCATTATTACGCATATAATGCAGTTATTATCGCTAGAACTGTAATAAATATACTTACTACTTTCATTATCATCAATATAACATGCATTATTACCCATATTATGCAGTTATTATCGATAGAACTGTAATCAATATACTTATTACTTTTACTGTTATCAATATATCATGCACTATTAGTCATACTTTACTATTATTATCGCTAGAACTGTAATAATTATACTTATTACTTATATTATTAGCAATATAACGTGCATTATTACCTATATTATGCAGTTATTATCGCTAGAACTGTAGCAGTTATACTTATTACTTATATCATTATCAATATAACATGCATTATTACCCATATAATGGAGGTGTTATCGCTAGAACTGTAATAATTATACTTATTACTTATACTATTAGCAATATAACGTGCGTTATTACCCATATAATGCAGTTATTATCGCCAGAATTGTAATAATTATACTTATTACTTATATTATTCTCAATATAACATGTATTATTACCCATATTATGCAGTTATTATCGCTAGAAATGTAATAATTATACTTATTACTTATATTATTCTCAATATAACATGCATTATTACCCATGTTATGCAGTTATTATCGCTAGAACTATAATAAATATACGTATTACTTTCATTATCATCAACATAACATGCATTATTACCCATATAATGGAGGTATTATCGCTAGAACTGTAATAATTATACTGATTACTTATATTATTATCAATATAACATGCATTATTACCCATATTATGCAGTTATTATCGCTAGAACTATAATAAATATACGTATTACTTTTATTATCATCAATATAACATGCATTATTACCCATATTATGCAGTTATTATCGATAGAACTGTAATAAATACACTTACTACTTTTACTATTATCAATATATCATGCACTATTAGCCATATTTTACTATTATTATCGCTGGAACTATAATAATTATACTTATTACTCCCGATGTTATCAATATAACATGCATTATTACCCATATAATGCAGTTATTATCGCTAGAACTGTAATAATTATTCTTATTACTTATATTATTATCAATATAACATGCATTATTACCCATATAATGCAGTTATTATCGCTAGAACTGTAATAATTGTACTCATTACTCATATTGTTAGCAATATAACGTGCATTATTACCCATATTATGCAGTTATTATCGCTAGAACTGTAATAATTATACTTATTACTTATATCATTATCAATATAACATGCATTATTACCCATATAATAGAGGTATTATCGCTAGAACTGTAATAATTATACTTATTACTTATATCATTATCAATATAACGTCCATTCTTACCCATATAATGCAGTTATTATCGCTAGAACTGTAATAATTATACTTATTACTTATACTATTAGCAATATAACGTCCATTCTTACCCATATAATGCAGTTATTATCGCTAGAACTCTAACAATTATACTTATTGCTTATATTGTTAGCAATATAACGTGCATTATTACCCATATAATGCAGTTATTATCGCTAGAACTGTAATAATTATACTTATTACTTATATTATCATCAATATAACATGCATTATTACCCATATTATGCAGTTATTATCGCTAGAACTATAATAAATATACGTATTACTTTTATTATCATCAATATAACATGCATTATTAACCATATTATGCAGTTATTATCGATAGAACTGTAATAAATATACTTATTACTTTTATTATTATCAACATAACATGCACTATTTGCCATATTTTACTATTATTATCGCTAGAACTATAATAATTATACTTATTACTCCCGATATTATCAATATAACATGCATTATTAGCCATATTATGCAGTTATTATCGCTAGAACTGTAATAAATATACTTACTACTTTCATTATCATCAATATAACATGCAGTATTACCTATATTAAGAAGTTATTATCGCTTGAACTGTAATAACTATACTTATTACTCATATTATTATCAATATAACATGCATTATTACCCATATAATGCAGTTATTATCGCTAGAACTATAATAAATATACGTATTACTTTTATTATCATCAATATAACATGCATTATTACCCATATTATGCAGTTATTATGGATAGGACTGTAATAAATATACTTATTACTTTTATTATTATCAATATAACATGCACTATTTGCCATATTTTACTATTATTATCGCTAGAACTATAATAATTATACTTATTACTCTCGATATTATCAATATAACATGCATTATTACCCATATAATGCAGTTATTATCGCTAGAACTGTAATAATTATACTTATTACTTATATTTTTAGCAATATAACGTGCATTATTACCCATCTAATGCAGTTATTATCGCTAGAACTGTAATAATTATACTTATTACTTATATTATTATCAATATAACATGTATTATTAACCATATTATGCAGTTATTATCGCTAGAACTATAATAAATATACGTATTACTTTTATTATCATCAATACTACATGCATTATTACCCATATTATGCAGTTATTGTCGATAGACCTGTAATAAATATACTTATTACTTTTATTATTATCAATATAACATGCACTATTTGCCATATTTTACTATTATTATCGCTAGAACTATAATAATTATACTTATTACTCCCGATATTATCAATATAACATGCATTATTACCCATATAATGCAGTTATTATCGCTAGAACTGTAATAATTATACTTATTACTTATATTATTCTCAATATAACATGCATTATTACCCATATAATGCAGTTATTATCGCTAGAACTGTAATAATTATACTTATTACTTATATTATTATCAACATAACATGCATTATTACCCATATAATGGAGGTATTATTGCTAGAACTGTAATAATTATACTTATTACTTACACTATTAGCAATATAACGTGCATTGTTACCCATATAATGCAGTTATTATCGCCAGAACTGTAATAATTATACTTATTACTTATATTATTCTCAATATAACATGCATTATTACCCATATTATGCAGTTATTATCGCAAGAACTATAATAAATATAGGTATTACTTTCATTATCATCAATATAACATGCATTATTACCCATATAATGGAGGTATTATCGCTAGAACTGTAATAATTATACTTATTACTTATATTATTATCAATATAACATGCATTATTACCCATTTTATGCAGTTATTATCGATAGAACTGTAATAAATACACTTACTACTTTTACTATTATCAATATATCATGCACTATTAGCCATATTTTACTATTATTATCGCTAGAACTATAATAATTATACTTATTACTCCCGATGTTATCAATATAACATGCATTATTACCCATATAATGGAGGTATTATCGCTAGAACTGTAATAATTATACTTATTACTTATATTATTATCAATATAACATGCATTATTACCCATATTATGCAGTTATTATCCCTAGAACCATAATAAATATACTTATTACTCCCAATATTATCAATATAAAATGCATTTTTACCCATATAATGGAGGTATTATCGCTTGAACTGTAATAATTATACTTATTACTTATACTATTAGCAATATAACGTGCATTGTTACCCATATAATGCAGTTATTATCGCTAGAACTGTAATAGTTATACTTATTACTTATATTGTTAGCAATATAACGTGCATTATTACCCATATTATGCAGTTATTGTCGATAGAACTGTAATAAATATACTTATTACTTTTATTATTATCAATATAACATGCACTATTTGCCATATTTTACTATTATTATCGCTAGAACTATAATAATTATACTTATTACTCCCGATATTATCAATATAACATGCATTATTACCCATATAATGCAGTTATTATCGCTAGAACTGTAATAATTATACTTATTGCTTATATTGTTAGCAATATAACGTGCATTATTACCCATATAATGCAGTTATTATCGCTAGAACTGTAATAAATCTACTTACTACTTTCATTATCATCAATATAACATGCATTATTACCCATATTAAGAAGTTATTATCGCTAGAACTGTAATAATTATACTTATTACTCATATTATTATCAATATAACATGCATTATTACCCATATAATGCAGTTATTATCGCTAGAACTGTAATAATTATACTTATTACTTATATTATTATCAACATAACATGCATTATTACCCATATAATGGAGGTATTATTGCTAGAACTGTAATAATTATACTTATTACTTACACTATTAGCAATATAACGTGCATTGTTACCCATATAATGCAGTTATTATCGCCAGAACTGTAATAATTATACTTATTACTTATATTATTCTCAATATAACATGCATTATTACCCATATTATGCAGTTATTATCGCAAGAACTATAATAAATATACGTATTACTTTTATTATCATCAATATAACTTGCATTATTACCCATATTATGCAGTTATTATCGCTAGAACTGTAATAATTGTACTCATTACTCATATTATTAGCAATATAACGTGCATTATTACCCATATTATGCAGTTATTATCGCTAGAACTGTAATAATTATACTTATTACTTATATTATTCTCAATATAACATGCATTATTAGCCATATTATGCAGTTATTATCGCTAGAACTGTAATAAATATACTTACTACTTTCATTATCATCAATATAACATGCATTATTACCCATATTAAGAAGTTATTATCGCTAGAACTGTAATAATTATACTTATTACTTGTATCATTATCAATATAACGTCCATTCTTACCTATATAATGCAGTTATTATCGCTAGAACTGTAATAATTATACTTATTACTTATACTATTAGCAATATAACGTCCATTCTTACCCATATAATGCAGTTATTATCGCTAGAACTGTAATAATTATACTTATTACTTATATTGTTAGCAATATAACGTGCATTATTACCCATATTATGCAGTTATTGTCGATAGAACTGTAATAAATATACTTATTACTTTTATTATTATCAATATAACATGCACTATTTGCCATATTTTACTATTATTATCGCTAGAACTATAATAATTATACTTATTACTCCCGATATTATCAATATAACATGCATTATTACCCATATAATGCAGTTATTATCGCTAGAACTCTAATAATTATACTTATTGCTTATATTGTTAGCAATATAACGTGCATTATTACCCATATAATGCAGTTATTATCGCTAGAACTGTAATAATTATACTTATTACTTATATTATTATCAATATAACATGCATTATTACCCATATTATGCAGTTATTATCGCTAGAACTGTAATAAATATACTCACTACTTTCATTATCATCAATATAACATGCATTATTACCCATATTAAGAAGTTATTATCGCTATAACTGTAATAACTATACTTATTACTCATATTATTATCAATATAACATGCATTATTACCCATATTATGCAGTTATTATCGCTAGAACTATAATAAATATACGTATTACTATTATTATCATCAATATAACATGCATTATTAACCATATTATGCAGTTATTATCGATAGAACTGTAATAAATATACTTATTACTTTTATTATTATCAATATAACATGCACTATTTGCCATATTTTACTATTATTATCGCTAGAACTATAATAATTATACTTATTACTCCCGATATTATCAATATAACATGCATTATTACCCATATAATGCAGTTATTATCGCTAGAACTGTAATAATTATACTTATTACTTATATTTTTAGCAATATAACGTGCATTATTACCCATATAATGCAGTTATTATCGCTAGAACTGTAATAATTATACTTATTACTTATATTATTATCAATATAACATGCATTATTACCCATATTATGCAGTTATTATCGCTAGAACTATAATAAATATACGTATTACTTTTATTATCATCAATACTACATGCATTATTACCCATATTATGCAGTTATTGTCGATAGACCTGTAATAAATATACTTATTACTTTTATTATTATCAATATAACATGCACTATTTGCCATATTTTACTATTATTATCGCTAGAACTATAATAATTATACTTATTACTCCCGATATTATCAATATAACATGCATTATTAGCCATATTATGCAGTTATTATCGCTAGAACTGTAATAAATATACTTACTACTTTCATTATCATCAATATAACATGCAGTATTACCCATATTAAGAAGTTATTATCGCTTGAACTGTAATAACTATACTTATTACTCATATTATTATCAATATAACATGCATTATTACCCATATAATGCAGTTATTATCGCTAGAACTATAATAAATATACGTATTACTTTTATTATCATCAATATAACATGCATTATTACCCATATTATGCAGTTATTATGGATAGGACTGTAATAAATATACTTATTACTTTTATTATTATCAATATAACATGCACTATTTGCCATATTTTACTATTATTATCGCTAGAACTATAATAATTATACTTATTACTCCCGATATTATCAATATAACATGCATTATTACCCATATAATGCAGTTATTATCGCTAGAACTGTAATAATTATACTTATTACTTATATTTTTAGCAATATAACGTGCATTATTACCCATATAATGCAGTTATTATCGCTAGAACTGTAATAATTATACTTATTACTTATATTATTATCAATATAACATGCATTATTACCCATATTATGCAGTTATTATCGCTAGAACTATAATAAATATACGTATTACTTTTATTATCATCAATACTACATGCATTATTACCCATATTATGCAGTTATTGTCGATAGACCTGTAATAAATATACTTATTACTTTTATTATTATCAATATAACATGCACTATTTGCCATATTTTACTATTATTATCGCTAGAACTATAATAATTATACTTATTACTCCCGATATTATCAATATAACATGCATTATTACCCATATAATGCAGTTATTATCGCTAGGACTGTAATAATTATACTTATTACTTATATTATTCTCAATATAACATGCATTATTACCCATATAATGCAGTTATTATCGCTATAACTGTAATAATTATACTTATTACTTATATTATTATCAACATAACATGCATTATTACCCATATAATGGAGGTATTATTGCTAGAACTGTAATAATTATACTTATTACTTACACTATTAGCAATATAACGTGCATTGTTACCCATATAATGCAGTTATTATCGCCAGAACTGTAATAATTATACTTATTACTTATATTATTCTCAATATAACATGCATTATTACCCATATTATGCAGTTATTATCGCAAGAACTATAATAAATATAGGTATTACTTTCATTATCATCAATATAACATGCATTATTACCCATATAATGGAGGTATTATCGCTAGAACTGTAATAATTATACTTATTACTTATATTATTATCAATATAACATGCATTATTACCCATTTTATGCAGTTATTATCGATAGAACTGTAATAAATACACTTACTACTTTTACTATTATCAATATATCATGCACTATTAGCCATATTTTACTATTATTATCGCTAGAACTATAATAATTATACTTATTACTCCCGATGTTATCAATATAACATGCATTATTACCCATATAATGGAGGTATTATCGCTAGAACTGTAATAATTATACTTATTACTTATATTATTATCAATATAACATGCATTATTACCCATATTATGCAGTTATTATCCCTAGAACCATAATAAATATACTTATTACTCCCAATATTATCAATATAAAATGCATTTTTACCCATATAATGCAGTTATTATCGCTAGAACTGTAATAATTATACTTATTACTTATACCATTATCAATATAACATGCATTATTACCCATATAATGGAGGTATTATCGCTTGAACTGTAATAATTATACTTATTACTTATACTATTAGCAATATAACGTGCATTGTTACCCATATAATGCAGTTATTATCGCTAGAACTGTAATAATTGTACTTATTACTTATATTGTTAGCAATATAACGGGCATTATTACCCATATTATGCAGTTATTATCGATAGAACTGTAATAAATATACTTATTACTTTTATTATTATCAACATAACATGCACTATTTGCCATATTTTACTATTATTATCGCTAGAACTATAATAATTATACTTATTACTCCCGATATTATCAATATAACATGCATTATTACCCATATAATGCAGTTATTATCGCTAGAACTGTAATGATTATACTTATTACTTAGATTATTATCAATATAACATCCATTATTACCCATATTATGCAGTTATTTTCGCTAGAACTGTAATAATTATACTTATTACTTATATTATTATCAACATAACATGCATTATTACCCATATAATGGAGGTATTATTGCTAGAACTGTAATAATTATACTTATTACTTTTATTATTATCAACATAACATGCACTATTTGCCATATTTTACTATTATTATCGCTAGAACTATAATAATTATACTTATTACTCCCGATATTATCAATATAACATGCATTATTAGCCATATTATGCAGTTATTATCGCTAGAACTGTAATAAATATACTTTCTACTTTCATTATCATCAATATAACATGCATTATTACCCATATTAAGAAGTTATTATCGATAGAACTGTAATAAATATACATATTACTTATAGTATTATCAATATAACATGCATTATTACCCATATAATGCAGTTATTATCGCTAGAACTGTAATGATTATACTTATTACTTAGATTATTATCAATATAACATCCATTATTACCCATATTATGCAGTTATTATGGATAGGACTCTAATAAATATACTTATTACTTTTATTATTATCAATATAACATGCACTATTTGCCATATTTTACTATTATTATCGCTAGAACTATAATAATTATACTTATTACTCCCGATATTATCAATATAACATGCATTATTACCCATATAATGCAGTTATTATCGCTAGAACTGTTATAATTATACTTATTACTCCCGATATTATCAATATAACATGCATTATTACCCATATAATGCAGTTATTATCGCTAGAACTATAATAAATATACGTATTACTTTCATTATCATCAATATAACATGCATTATTACCCATATAATGCAGTTATTATCGCTAGAACTGTAATAATTATACTTATTACTTATATTGTTAGCAATATAACGTGCATTATTACCCATATTATGCAGTTATTATCGCTAGAGCTATAATAAATATACGTATTACTTTCATTATCATCAGTATAACATGCATTATTACCCACATAATGGAGGTATTATCGCTAGAACTGTAATAATTATACTTATTACTTATATTATTCTCAATATAACATGCATTATTACCCATATTATGCAGTTATTATCGATAGAACTGTAATAAATATACTTATTACTTTTACTATTATCAATATATCATGCACTACTAGCCATATTTTACTATTATTATCGCTAGAACTATAATAATTATACTTATTACTCCCAGTATTATCAATATAACATGCCTTATTACGCATATAATGCAGTTATTATCGCTAGAACTGTAATAAATATACTTACTACTTTCATTATCATCAATATAACATGCATTATTACCCATATTATGCAGTTATTATCGATAGAACTGTAATCAATATACTTATTACTTTTACTGTTATCAATATATCATGCACTATTAGTCATACTTTACTATTATTATCGCTAGAACTGTAATAATTATACTTATTACTTATATTATTAGCAATATAACGTGCATTATTACCTATATTATGCAGTTATTATCGCTAGAACTGTAGCAGTTATACTTATTACTTATATCATTATCAATATAACATGCATTATTACCCATATAATGGAGGTGTTATCGCTAGAACTGTAATAATTATACTTATTACTTATACTATTAGCAATATAACGTGCGTTATTACCCATATAATGCAGTTATTATCGCCAGAATTGTAATAATTATACTTATTACTTATATTATTCTCAATATAACATGTATTATTACCCATATTATGCAGTTATTATCGCTAGAAATGTAATAATTATACTTATTACTTATATTATTCTCAATATAACATGCATTATTACCCATGTTATGCAGTTATTATCGCTAGAACTATAATAAATATACGTATTACTTTCATTATCATCAACATAACATGCATTATTACCCATATAATGGAGGTATTATCGCTAGAACTGTAATAATTATACTGATTACTTATATTATTATCAATATAACATGCATTATTACCCATATTATGCAGTTATTATCGCTAGAACTATAATAAATATACGTATTACTTTTATTATCATCAATATAACATGCATTATTACCCATATTATGCAGTTATTATCGATAGAACTGTAATAAATACACTTACTACTTTTACTATTATCAATATATCATGCACTATTAGCCATATTTTACTATTATTATCGCTGGAACTATAATAATTATACTTATTACTCCCGATGTTATCAATATAACATGCATTATTACCCATATAATGCAGTTATTATCGCTAGAACTGTAATAATTATTCTTATTACTTATATTATTATCAATATAACATGCATTATTACCCATATAATGCAGTTATTATCGCTAGAACTGTAATAATTGTACTCATTACTCATATTGTTAGCAATATAACGTGCATTATTACCCATATTATGCAGTTATTATCGCTAGAACTGTAATAATTATACTTATTACTTATATCATTATCAATATGACATGCATTATTACCCATATAATAGAGGTATTATCGCTAGAACTGTAATAATTATACTTATTACTTATATCATTATCAATATAACGTCCATTCTTACCCATATAATGCAGTTATTATCGCTAGAACTGTAATAATTATACTTATTACTTATACTATTAGCAATATAACGTCCATTCTTACCCATATAATGCAGTTATTATCGCTAGAACTCTAACAATTATACTTATTGCTTATATTGTTAGCAATATAACGTGCATTATTACCCATATAATGCAGTTATTATCGCTAGAACTGTAATAATTATACTTATTACTTATATTATCATCAATATAACATGCATTATTACCCATATTATGCAGTTATTATCGCTAGAACTATAATAAATATACGTATTACTTTTATTATCATCAATATAACATGCATTATTAACCATATTATGCAGTTATTATCGATAGAACTGTAATAAATATACTTATTACTTTTATTATTATCAACATAACATGCACTATTTGCCATATTTTACTATTATTATCGCTAGAACTATAATAATTATACTTATTACTCCCGATATTATCAATATAACATGCATTATTAGCCATATTATGCAGTTATTATCGCTAGAACTGTAATAAATATACTTACTACTTTCATTATCATCAATATAACATGCAGTATTACCTATATTAAGAAGTTATTATCGCTTGAACTGTAATAACTATACTTATTACTCATATTATTATCAATATAACATGCATTATTACCCATATAATGCAGTTATTATCGCTAGAACTATAATAAATATACGTATTACTTTTATTATCATCAATATAACATGCATTATTACCCATATTATGCAGTTATTATGGATAGGACTGTAATAAATATACTTATTACTTTTATTATTATCAATATAACATGCACTATTTGCCATATTTTACTATTATTATCGCTAGAACTATAATAATTATACTTATTACTCTCGATATTATCAATATAACATGCATTATTACCCATATAATGCAGTTATTATCGCTAGAACTGTAATAATTATACTTATTACTTATATTTTTAGCAATATAACGTGCATTATTACCCATCTAATGCAGTTATTATCGCTAGAACTGTAATAATTATACTTATTACTTATATTATTATCAATATAACATGTATTATTACCCATATTATGCAGTTATTATCGCTAGAACTATAATAAATATACGTATTACTTTTATTATCATCAATACTACATGCATTATTACCCATATTATGCAGTTATTGTCGATAGACCTGTAATAAATATACTTATTACTTTTATTATTATCAATATAACATGCACTATTTGCCATATTTTACTATTATTATCGCTAGAACTATAATAATTATACTTATTACTCCCGATATTATCAATATAACATGCATTATTACGCATATAATGCAGTTATTATCGCTAGAACTGTAATAAATATACTTACTACTTTCATTATCATCAATATAACATGCATTATTACCCATATTATGCAGTTATTATCGATAGAACTGTAATCAATATACTTATTACTTTTACTGTTATCAATATATCATGCACTATTAGTCATACTTTACTATTATTATCGCTAGAACTGTAATAATTATACTTATTACTTATATTATTAGCAATATAACGTGCATTATTACCTATATTATGCAGTTATTATCGCTAGAACTGTAGCAGTTATACTTATTACTTATATCATTATCAATATAACATGCATTATTACCCATATAATGGAGGTGTTATCGCTAGAACTGTAATAATTATACTTATTACTTATACTATTAGCAATATAACGTGCGTTATTACCCATATAATGCAGTTATTATCGCCAGAATTGTAATAATTATACTTATTACTTATATTATTCTCAATATAACATGTATTATTACCCATATTATGCAGTTATTATCGCTAGAAATGTAATAATTATACTTATTACTTATATTATTCTCAATATAACATGCATTATTACCCATGTTATGCAGTTATTATCGCTAGAACTATAATAAATATACGTATTACTTTCATTATCATCAACATAACATGCATTATTACCCATATAATGGAGGTATTATCGCTAGAACTGTAATAATTATACTGATTACTTATATTATTATCAATATAACATGCATTATTACCCATATTATGCAGTTATTATCGCTAGAACTATAATAAATATACGTATTACTTTTATTATCATCAATATAACATGCATTATTACCCATATTATGCAGTTATTATCGATAGAACTGTAATAAATACACTTACTACTTTTACTATTATCAATATATCATGCACTATTAGCCATATTTTACTATTATTATCGCTGGAACTATAATAATTATACTTATTACTCCCGATGTTATCAATATAACATGCATTATTACCCATATAATGCAGTTATTATCGCTAGAACTGTAATAATTATTCTTATTACTTATATTATTATCAATATAACATGCATTATTACCCATATAATGCAGTTATTATCGCTAGAACTGTAATAATTGTACTCATTACTCATATTGTTAGCAATATAACGTGCATTATTACCCATATTATGCAGTTATTATCGCTAGAACTGTAATAATTATACTTATTACTTATATCATTATCAATATAACATGCATTATTACCCATATAATAGAGGTATTATCGCTAGAACTGTAATAATTATACTTATTACTTATATCATTATCAATATAACGTCCATTCTTACCCATATAATGCAGTTATTATCGCTAGAACTGTAATAATTATACTTATTACTTATACTATTAGCAATATAACGTCCATTCTTACCCATATAATGCAGTTATTATCGCTAGAACTCTAACAATTATACTTATTGCTTATATTGTTAGCAATATAACGTGCATTATTACCCATATAATGCAGTTATTATCGCTAGAACTGTAATAATTATACTTATTACTTATATTATCATCAATATAACATGCATTATTACCCATATTATGCAGTTATTATCGCTAGAACTATAATAAATATACGTATTACTTTTATTATCATCAATATAACATGCATTATTAACCATATTATGCAGTTATTATCGATAGAACTGTAATAAATATACTTATTACTTTTATTATTATCAACATAACATGCACTATTTGCCATATTTTACTATTATTATCGCTAGAACTATAATAATTATACTTATTACTCCCGATATTATCAATATAACATGCATTATTAGCCATATTATGCAGTTATTATCGCTAGAACTGTAATAAATATACTTACTACTTTCATTATCATCAATATAACATGCAGTATTACCTATATTAAGAAGTTATTATCGCTTGAACTGTAATAACTATACTTATTACTCATATTATTATCAATATAACATGCATTATTACCCATATAATGCAGTTATTATCGCTAGAACTATAATAAATATACGTATTACTTTTATTATCATCAATATAACATGCATTATTACCCATATTATGCAGTTATTATGGATAGGACTGTAATAAATATACTTATTACTTTTATTATTATCAATATAACATGCACTATTTGCCATATTTTACTATTATTATCGCTAGAACTATAATAATTATACTTATTACTCTCGATATTATCAATATAACATGCATTATTACCCATATAATGCAGTTATTATCGCTAGAACTGTAATAATTATACTTATTACTTATATTTTTAGCAATATAACGTGCATTATTACCCATCTAATGCAGTTATTATCGCTAGAACTGTAATAATTATACTTATTACTTATATTATTATCAATATAACATGTATTATTACCCATATTATGCAGTTATTATCGCTAGAACTATAATAAATATACGTATTACTTTTATTATCATCAATACTACATGCATTATTACCCATATTATGCAGTTATTGTCGATAGACCTGTAATAAATATACTTATTACTTTTATTATTATCAATATAACATGCACTATTTGCCATATTTTACTATTATTATCGCTAGAACTATAATAATTATACTTATTACTCCCGATATTATCAATATAGCATGCATTATTACCCATATAATGCAGTTATTATCGCTAGAACTGTAATAATTATACTTATTACTTATATTATTCTCAATATAACATGCATTATTACCCATATAATGCAGTTATTATCGCTAGAACTGTAATAATTATACTTATTACTTATATTATTATCAACATAACATGCATTATTACCCATATAATGGAGGTATTATTGCTAGAACTGTAATAATTATACTTATTACTTACACTATTAGCAATATAACGTGCATTGTTACCCATATAATGCAGTTATTATCGCCAGAACTGTAATAATTATACTTATTACTTATATTATTCTCAATATAACATGCATTATTACCCATATTATGCAGTTATTATCGCAAGAACTATAATAAATATAGGTATTACTTTCATTATCATCAATATAACATGCATTATTACCCATATAATGGAGGTATTATCGCTAGAACTGTAATAGTTATACTTATTACTTATATTATTATCAATATAACATGCATTATTACCCATTTTATGCAGTTATTATCGATAGAACTGTAATAAATACACTTACTACTTTTACTATTATCAATATATCATGCACTATTAGCCATATTTTACTATTATTATCGCTAGAACTATAATAATTATACTTATTACTCCCGATGTTATCAATATAACATGCATTATTACCCATATAATGGAGGTATTATCGCTAGAACTGTAATAATTATACTTATTACTTATATTATTATCAATATAACATGCATTATTACCCATATTATGCAGTTATTATCCCTAGAACCATAATAAATATACTTATTACTCCCAATATTATCAATATAAAATGCATTTTTACCCATATAATGCAGTTATTATCGCTAGAACTGTAATAATTATACTTATTACTTATACCATTATCAATATAACATGCATTATTACCCATATAATGGAGGTATTATCGCTTGAACTGTAATAATTATACTTATTACTTATACTATTAGCAATATAACGTGCATTGTTACCCATATAATGCAGTTATTATCGCTAGAACTGTAATAATTGTACTTATTACTTATATTGTTAGCAATATAACGGGCATTATTACCCATATTATGCAGTTATTATCGATAGAACTGTAATAAATATACTTATTACTTTTATTATTATCAACATAACATGCACTATTTGCCATATTTTACTATTATTATCGCTAGAACTATAATAATTATACTTATTACTCCCGATATTATCAATATAACATGCATTATTACCCATATAATGCAGTTATTATCGCTAGAACTGTAATGATTATACTTATTACTTAGATTATTATCAATATAACATCCATTATTACCCATATTATGCAGTTATTTTCGCTAGAACTGTAATAATTATACTTATTACTTATATTATTATCAACATAACATGCATTATTACCCATATAATGGAGGTATTATTGCTAGAACTGTAATAATTATACTTATTACTTTTATTATTATCAACATAACATGCACTATTTGCCATATTTTACTATTATTATCGCTAGAACTATAATAATTATACTTATTACTCCCGATATTATCAATATAACATGCATTATTAGCCATATTATGCAGTTATTATCGCTAGAACTGTAATAAATATACTTTCTACTTTCATTATCATCAATATAACATGCATTATTACCCATATTAAGAAGTTATTATCGATAGAACTGTAATAAATATACATATTACTTATAGTATTATCAATATAACATGCATTATTACCCATATAATGCAGTTATTATCGCTAGAACTGTAATGATTATACTTATTACTTAGATTATTATCAATATAACATCCATTATTACCCATATTATGCAGTTATTATGGATAGGACTCTAATAAATATACTTATTACTTTTATTATTATCAATATAACATGCACTATTTGCCATATTTTACTATTATTATCGCTAGAACTATAATAATTATACTTATTACTCCCGATATTATCAATATAACATGCATTATTACCCATATAATGCAGTTATTATCGCTAGAACTGTTATAATTATACTTATTACTCCCGATATTATCAATATAACATGCATTATTACCCATATAATGCAGTTATTATCGCTAGAACTATAATAAATATACGTATTACTTTCATTATCATCAATATAACATGCATTATTACCCATATAATGCAGTTATTATCGCTAGAACTGTAATAATTATACTTATTACTTATATTGTTAGCAATATAACGTGCATTATTACCCATATTATGCAGTTATTATCGCTAGAGCTATAATAAATATACGTATTACTTTCATTATCATCAGTATAACATGCATTATTACCCACATAATGGAGGTATTATCGCTAGAACTGTAATAATTATACTTATTACTTATATTATTCTCAATATAACATGCATTATTACCCATATTATGCAGTTATTATCGATAGAACTGTAATAAATATACTTATTACTTTTACTATTATCAATATATCATGCACTACTAGCCATATTTTACTATTATTATCGCTAGAACTATAATAATTATACTTATTACTCCCAATATTATCAATATAACATGCCTTATTACGCATATAATGCAGTTATTATCGCTAGAACTGTAATAAATATACTTACTACTTTCATTATCATCAATATAACATGCATTATTACCCATATTATGCAGTTATTATCGATAGAACTGTAATCAATATACTTATTACTTTTACTGTTATCAATATATCATGCACTATTAGTCATACTTTACTATTATTATCGCTAGAACTGTAATAATTATACTTATTACTTATATTATTAGCAATATAACGTGCATTATTACCTATATTATGCAGTTATTATCGCTAGAACTGTAGCAGTTATACTTATTACTTATATCATTATCAATATAACATGCATTATTACCCATATAATGGAGGTGTTATCGCTAGAACTGTAATAATTATACTTATTACTTATACTATTAGCAATATAACGTGCGTTATTACCCATATAATGCAGTTATTATCGCCAGAATTGTAATAATTATACTTATTACTTATATTATTCTCAATATAACATGTATTATTACCCATATTATGCAGTTATTATCGCTAGAAATGTAATAATTATACTTATTACTTATATTATTCTCAATATAACATGCATTATTACCCATGTTATGCAGTTATTATCGCTAGAACTATAATAAATATACGTATTACTTTCATTATCATCAACATAACATGCATTATTACCCATATAATGGAGGTATTATCGCTAGAACTGTAATAATTATACTGATTACTTATATTATTATCAATATAACATGCATTATTACCCATATTATGCAGTTATTATCGCTAGAACTATAATAAATATACGTATTACTTTTATTATCATCAATATAACATGCATTATTACCCATATTATGCAGTTATTATCGATAGAACTGTAATAAATACACTTACTACTTTTACTATTATCAATATATCATGCACTATTAGCCATATTTTACTATTATTATCGCTGGAACTATAATAATTATACTTATTACTCCCGATGTTATCAATATAACATGCATTATTACCCATATAATGCAGTTATTATCGCTAGAACTGTAATAATTATTCTTATTACTTATATTATTATCAATATAACATGCATTATTACCCATATAATGCAGTTATTATCGCTAGAACTGTAATAATTGTACTCATTACTCATATTGTTAGCAATATAACGTGCATTATTACCCATATTATGCAGTTATTATCGCTAGAACTGTAATAATTATACTTATTACTTATATCATTATCAATATGACATGCATTATTACCCATATAATAGAGGTATTATCGCTAGAACTGTAATAATTATACTTATTACTTATATCATTATCAATATAACGTCCATTCTTACCCATATAATGCAGTTATTATCGCTAGAACTGTAATAATTATACTTATTACTTATACTATTAGCAATATAACGTCCATTCTTACCCATATAATGCAGTTATTATCGCTAGAACTCTAACAATTATACTTATTGCTTATATTTTTAGCAATATAACGTGCATTATTACCCATATAATGCAGTTATTATCGCTAGAACTGTAATAATTATACTTATTACTTATATTATCATCAATATAACATGCATTATTACCCATATTATGCAGTTATTATCGCTAGAACTATAATAAATATACGTATTACTTTTATTATCATCAATATAACATGCATTATTAACCATATTATGCAGTTATTATCGATAGAACTGTAATAAATATACTTATTACTTTTATTATTATCAACATAACATGCACTATTTGCCATATTTTACTATTATTATCGCTAGAACTATAATAATTATACTTATTACTCCCGATATTATCAATATAACATGCATTATTAGCCATATTATGCAGTTATTATCGCTAGAACTGTAATAAATATACTTACTACTTTCATTATCATCAATATAACATGCAGTATTACCTATATTAAGAAGTTATTATCGCTTGAACTGTAATAACTATACTTATTACTCATATTATTATCAATATAACATGCATTATTACCCATATAATGCAGTTATTATCGCTAGAACTATAATAAATATACGTATTACTTTTATTATCATCAATATAACATGCATTATTACCCATATTATGCAGTTATTATGGATAGGACTGTAATAAATATACTTATTACTTTTATTATTATCAATATAACATGCACTATTTGCCATATTTTACTATTATTATCGCTAGAACTATAATAATTATACTTATTACTCTCGATATTATCAATATAACATGCATTATTACCCATATAATGCAGTTATTATCGCTAGAACTGTAATAATTATACTTATTACTTATATTTTTAGCAATATAACGTGCATTATTACCCATCTAATGCAGTTATTATCGCTAGAACTGTAATAATTATACTTATTACTTATATTATTATCAATATAACATGTATTATTACCCATATTATGCAGTTATTATCGCTAGAACTATAATAAATATACGTATTACTTTTATTATCATCAATACTACATGCATTATTACCCATATTATGCAGTTATTGTCGATAGACCTGTAATAAATATACTTATTACTTTTATTATTATCAATATAACATGCACTATTTGCCATATTTTACTATTATTATCGCTAGAACTATAATAATTATACTTATTACTCCCGATATTATCAATATAACATGCATTATTACGCATATAATGCAGTTATTATCGCTAGAACTGTAATAAATATACTTACTACTTTCATTATCATCAATATAACATGCATTATTACCCATATTATGCAGTTATTATCGATAGAACTGTAATCAATATACTTATTACTTTTACTGTTATCAATATATCATGCACTATTAGTCGTACTTTACTATTATTATCGCTAGAACTGTAATAATTATACTTATTACTTATATTATTAGCAATATAACGTGCATTATTACCTATATTATGCAGTTATTATCGCTAGAACTGTAGCAGTTATACTTATTACTTATATCATTATCAATATAACATGCATTATTACCCATATAATGGAGGTGTTATCGCTAGAACTGTAATAATTATACTTATTACTTATACTATTAGCAATATAACGTGCGTTATTACCCATATAATGCAGTTATTATCGCCAGAATTGTAATAATTATACTTATTACTTATATTATTCTCAATATAACATGTATTATTACCCATATTATGCAGTTATTATCGCTAGAAATGTAATAATTATACTTATTACTTATATTATTCTCAATATAACATGCATTATTACCCATGTTATGCAGTTATTATCGCTAGAACTATAATAAATATACGTATTACTTTCATTATCATCAACATAACATGCATTATTACCCATATAATGGAGGTATTATCGCTAGAACTGTAATAATTATACTGATTACTTATATTATTATCAATATAACATGCATTATTACCCATATTATGCAGTTATTATCGCTAGAACTATAATAAATATACGTATTACTTTTATTATCATCAATATAACATGCATTATTACCCATATTATGCAGTTATTATCGATAGAACTGTAATAAATACACTTACTACTTTTACTATTATCAATATATCATGCACTATTAGCCATATTTTACTATTATTATCGCTGGAACTATAATAATTATACTTATTACTCCCGATGTTATCAATATAACATGCATTATTACCCATATAATGCAGTTATTATCGCTAGAACTGTAATAATTATTCTTATTACTTATATTATTATCAATATAACATGCATTATTACCCATATAATGCAGTTATTATCGCTAGAACTGTAATAATTGTACTCATTACTCATATTGTTAGCAATATAACGTGCATTATTACCCATATTATGCAGTTATTATCGCTAGAACTGTAATAATTATACTTATTACTTATATCATTATCAATATAACATGCATTATTACCCATATAATAGAGGTATTATCGCTAGAACTGTAATAATTATACTTATTACTTATATCATTATCAATATAACGTCCATTCTTACCCATATAATGCAGTTATTATCGCTAGAACTGTAATAATTATACTTATTACTTATACTATTAGCAATATAACGTCCATTCTTACCCATATAATGCAGTTATTATCGCTAGAACTCTAACAATTATACTTATTGCTTATATTGTTAGCAATATAACGTGCATTATTACCCATATAATGCAGTTATTATCGCTAGAACTGTAATAATTATACTTATTACTTATATTATCATCAATATAACATGCATTATTACCCATATTATGCAGTTATTATCGCTAGAACTATAATAAATATACGTATTACTTTTATTATCATCAATATAACATGCATTATTAACCATATTATGCAGTTATTATCGATAGAACTGTAATAAATATACTTATTACTTTTATTATTATCAACATAACATGCACTATTTGCCATATTTTACTATTATTATCGCTAGAACTATAATAATTATACTTATTACTCCCGATATTATCAATATAACATGCATTATTAGCCATATTATGCAGTTATTATCGCTAGAACTGTAATAAATATACTTACTACTTTCATTATCATCAATATAACATGCAGTATTACCTATATTAAGAAGTTATTATCGCTTGAACTGTAATAACTATACTTATTACTCATATTATTATCAATATAACATGCATTATTACCCATATAATGCAGTTATTATCGCTAGAACTATAATAAATATACGTATTACTTTTATTATCATCAATATAACATGCATTATTACCCATATTATGCAGTTATTATGGATAGGACTGTAATAAATATACTTATTACTTTTATTATTATCAATATAACATGCACTATTTGCCATATTTTACTATTATTATCGCTAGAACTATAATAATTATACTTATTACTCTCGATATTATCAATATAACATGCATTATTACCCATATAATGCAGTTATTATCGCTAGAACTGTAATAATTATACTTATTACTTATATTTTTAGCAATATAACGTGCATTATTACCCATCTAATGCAGTTATTATCGCTAGAACTGTAATAATTATACTTATTACTTATATTATTATCAATATAACATGTATTATTACCCATATTATGCAGTTATTATCGCTAGAACTATAATAAATATACGTATTACTTTTATTATCATCAATACTACATGCATTATTACCCATATTATGCAGTTATTGTCGATAGACCTGTAATAAATATACTTATTACTTTTATTATTATCAATATAACATGCACTATTTGCCATATTTTACTATTATTATCGCTAGAACTATAATAATTATACTTATTACTCCCGATATTATCAATATAACATGCATTATTACCCATATAATGCAGTTATTATCGCTAGAACTGTAATAATTATACTTATTACTTATATTATTCTCAATATAACATGCATTATTACCCATATAATGCAGTTATTATCGCTAGAACTGTAATAATTATACTTATTACTTATATTATTATCAACATAACATGCATTATTACCCATATAATGGAGGTATTATTGCTAGAACTGTAATAATTATACTTATTACTTACACTATTAGCAATATAACGTGCATTGTTACCCATATAATGCAGTTATTATCGCCAGAACTGTAATAATTATACTTATTACTTATATTATTCTCAATATAACATGCATTATTACCCATATTATGCAGTTATTATCGCAAGAACTATAATAAATATAGGTATTACTTTCATTATCATCAATATAACATGCATTATTACCCATATAATGGAGGTATTATCGCTAGAACTGTAATAGTTATACTTATTACTTATATTATTATCAATATAACATGCATTATTACCCATTTTATGCAGTTATTATCGATAGAACTGTAATAAATACACTTACTACTTTTACTATTATCAATATATCATGCACTATTAGCCATATTTTACTATTATTATCGCTAGAACTATAATAATTATACTTATTACTCCCGATGTTATCAATATAACATGCATTATTACCCATATAATGGAGGTATTATCGCTAGAACTGTAATAATTATACTTATTACTTATATTATTATCAATATAACATGCATTATTACCCATATTATGCAGTTATTATCCCTAGAACCATAATAAATATACTTATTACTCCCAATATTATCAATATAAAATGCATTTTTACCCATATAATGCAGTTATTATCGCTAGAACTGTAATAATTATACTTATTACTTATACCATTATCAATATAACATGCATTATTACCCATATAATGGAGGTATTATCGCTTGAACTGTAATAATTATACTTATTACTTATACTATTAGCAATATAACGTGCATTGTTACCCATATAATGCAGTTATTATCGCTAGAACTGTAATAGTTATACTTATTACTTATATTGTTAGCAATATAACGTGCATTATTACCCATATTATGCAGTTATTGTCGATAGAACTGTAATAAATATACTTATTACTTTTATTATTATCAATATAACATGCACTATTTGCCATATTTTACTATTATTATCGCTAGAACTATAATAATTATACTTATTACTCCCGATATTATCAATATAACATGCATTATTACCCATATAATGCAGTTATTATCGCTAGAACTGTAATAATTATACTTATTGCTTATATTGTTAGCAATATAACGTGCATTATTACCCATATAATGCAGTTATTATCGCTAGAACTGTAATAAATCTACTTACTACTTTCATTATCATCAATATAACATGCATTATTACCCATATTAAGAAGTTATTATCGCTAGAACTGTAATAATTATACTTATTACTCATATTATTATCAATATAACATGCATTATTACCCATATAATGCAGTTATTATCGCTAGAACTGTAATAATTATACTTATTACTTATATTATTATCAACATAACATGCATTATTACCCATATAATGGAGGTATTATTGCTAGAACTGTAATAATTATACTTATTACTTACACTATTAGCAATATAACGTGCATTGTTACCCATATAATGCAGTTATTATCGCCAGAACTGTAATAATTATACTTATTACTTATATTATTCTCAATATAACATGCATTATTACCCATATTATGCAGTTATTATCGCAAGAACTATAATAAATATACGTATTACTTTTATTATCATCAATATAAATTGCATTATTACCCATATTATGCAGTTATTATCGCTAGAACTGTAATAATTGTACTCATTACTCATATTATTAGCAATATAACGTGCATTATTACCCATATTATGCAGTTATTATCGCTAGAACTGTAATAATTATACTTATTACTTATATTATTCTCAATATAACATGCATTATTAGCCATATTATGCAGTTATTATCGCTAGAACTGTAATAAATATACTTACTACTTTCATTATCATCAATATAACATGCATTATTACCCATATTAAGAAGTTATTATCGCTAGAACTGTAATAATTGTACTTATTACTTGTATCATTATCAATATAACGTCCATTCTTACCTATATAATGCAGTTATTATCGCTAGAACTGTAATAATTATACTTATTACTTATACTATTAGCAATATAACGTCCATTCTTACCCATATAATGCAGTTATTATCGCTAGAACTGTAATAATTATACTTATTACTTATATTGTTAGCAATATAACGTGCATTATTACCCATATTATGCAGTTATTGTCGATAGAACTGTAATAAATATACTTATTACTTTTATTATTATCAATATAACATGCACTATTTGCCATATTTTACTATTATTATCGCTAGAACTATAATAATTATACTTATTACTCCCGATATTATCAATATAACATGCATTATTACCCATATAATGCAGTTATTATCGCTAGAACTCTAATAATTATACTTATTGCTTATATTGTTAGCAATATAACGTGCATTATTACCCATATAATGCAGTTATTATCGCTAGAACTGTAATAATTATACTTATTACTTATATTATTATCAATATAACATGCATTATTACCCATATTATGCAGTTATTATCGCTAGAACTGTAATAAATATACTCACTACTTTCATTATCATCAATATAACATGCATTATTACCCATATTAAGAAGTTATTATCGCTATAACTGTAATAACTATACTTATTACTCATATTATTATCAATATAACATGCATTATTACCCATATTATGCAGTTATTATCGCTAGAACTATAATAAATATACGTATTACTATTATTATCATCAATATAACATGCATTATTAACCATATTATGCAGTTATTATCGATAGAACTGTAATAAATATACTTATTACTTTTATTATTATCAACATAACATGCACTATTTGCCATATTTTACTATTATTATCGCTAGAACTATAATAATTATACTTATTACTCCCGATATTATCAATATAACATGCATTATTAGCCATATTATGCAGTTATTATCGCTAGAACTGTAATAAATATACTTACTACTTTCATTATCATCAATATAACATGCAGTATTACCCATATTAAGAAGTTATTATCGCTTGAACTGTAATAACTATACTTATTACTCATATTATTATCAATATAACATGCATTATTACCCATATAATGCAGTTATTATCGCTAGAACTATAATAAATATACGTATTACTTTTATTATCATCAATATAACATGCATTATTACCCATATTATGCAGTTATTATGGATAGGACTGTAATAAATATACTTATTACTTTTATTATTATCAATATAACATGCACTATTTGCCATATTTTACTATTATTATCGCTAGAACTATAATAATTATACTTATTACTCCCGATATTATCAATATAACATGCATTATTACCCATATAATGCAGTTATTATCGCTAGAACTGTAATAATTATACTTATTACTTATATTTTTAGCAATATAACGTGCATTATTACCCATATAATGCAGTTATTATCGCTAGAACTGTAATAATTATACTTATTACTTATATTATTATCAATATAACATGCATTATTACCCATATTATGCAGTTATTATCGCTAGAACTATAATAAATATACGTATTACTTTTATTATCATCAATACTACATGCATTATTACCCATATTATGCAGTTATTGTCGATAGACCTGTAATAAATATACTTATTACTTTTATTATTATCAATATAACATGCACTATTTGCCATATTTTACTATTATTATCGCTAGAACTATAATAATTATACTTATTACTCCCGATATTATCAATATAACATGCATTATTACCCATATAATGCAGTTATTATCGCTAGGACTGTAATAATTATACTTATTACTTATATTATTCTCAATATAACATGCATTATTACCCATATAATGCAGTTATTATCGCTAGAACTGTAATAATTATACTTATTACTTATATTATTATCAACATAACATGCATTATTACCCATATAATGGAGGTATTATTGCTAGAACTGTAATAATTATACTTATTACTTACACTATTAGCAATATAACGTGCATTGTTACCCATATAATGCAGTTATTATCGCCAGAACTGTAATAATTATACTTATTACTTATATTATTCTCAATATAACATGCATTATTACCCATATTATGCAGTTATTATCGCAAGAACTATAATAAATATAGGTATTACTTTCATTATCATCAATATAACATGCATTATTACCCATATAATGGAGGTATTATCGCTAGAACTGTAATAATTATACTTATTACTTATATTATTATCAATATAACATGCATTATTACCCATTTTATGCAGTTATTATCGATAGAACTGTAATAAATACACTTACTACTTTTACTATTATCAATATATCATGCACTATTAGCCATATTTTACTATTATTATCGCTAGAACTATAATAATTATACTTATTACTCCCGATGTTATCAATATAACATGCATTATTACCCATATAATGGAGGTATTATCGCTAGAACTGTAATAATTATACTTATTACTTATATTATTATCAATATAACATGCATTATTACCCATATTATGCAGTTATTATCCCTAGAACCATAATAAATATACTTATTACTCCCAATATTATCAATATAAAATGCATTTTTACCCATATAATGCAGTTATTATCGCTAGAACTGTAATAATTATACTTATTACTTATACCATTATCAATATAACATGCATTATTACCCATATAATGGAGGTATTATCGCTTGAACTGTAATAATTATACTTATTACTTATACTATTAGCAATATAACGTGCATTGTTACCCATATAATGCAGTTATTATCGCTAGAACTGTAATAATTGTACTTATTACTTATATTGTTAGCAATATAACGGGCATTATTACCCATATTATGCAGTTATTGTCGATAGAACTGTAATAAATATACTTATTACTTTTATTATTATCAATATAACATGCACTATTTGCCATATTTTACTATTATTATCGCTAGAACTATAATAATTATACTTATTACTCCCGATATTATCAATATAACATGCATTATTACCCATATAATGCAGTTATTATCGCTAGAACTGTAATAATGATACTTATTGCTTATATTGTTAGCAATATAACGTGCATTATTACCCATATAATGCAGTTATTATCGCTAGAACTGTAATAATTATACTTATTACTTATATTATTATCAATATAACATGCATTATTACCCATATTATGCAGTTATTATCGCCAGTACTATAATAAATATGCGTATTACTCCCAATATTATCAATATAACATGCATTATTACCTATATTATGCAGTTATTATCGCTAGAACTGTAATAATTGTACTCATTACTTTTATTATTAGCAATATAACGTGCATTATTACCCATATTATGCAGTTATTATCGCTAGAACTGTAATGATTATACTTATTACTTATATTATTCTCAATATAACATGCATTATTAGCCATATTATGCAGTTATTATCGCTAGAACTGTAATAAATATACTTACTACTTTCATTATCATCAATATAACATGCATTATTACCCATATTAAGAAGTTATTATCGCTATAACTGTAATAACTATACTTATTACTCATATTATTATCAATATAACATGCATTATTACCCATATTATGCAGTTATTATCGCTAGAACTATAATAAATATACGTATTACTATTATTATCATCAATATAACATGCATTATTAACCATATTATGCAGTTATTATCGATAGAACTGTAATAAATATACTTATTACTTTTATTATTATCAACATAACATGCACTATTTGCCATATTTTACTATTATTATCGCTAGAACTATAATAATTATACTTATTACTCCCGATATTATCAATATAACATGCATTATTAGCCATATTATGCAGTTATTATCGCTAGAACTGTAATAAATATACTTACTACTTTCATTATCATCAATATAACATGCAGTATTACCCATATTAAGAAGTTATTATCGCTTGAACTGTAATAACTATACTTATTACTCATATTATTATCAATATAACATGCATTATTACCCATATAATGCAGTTATTATCGCTAGAACTATAATAAATATACGTATTACTTTTATTATCATCAATATAACATGCATTATTACCCATATTATGCAGTTATTATGGATAGGACTGTAATAAATATACTTATTACTTTTATTATTATCAATATAACATGCACTATTTGCCATATTTTACTATTATTATCGCTAGAACTATAATAATTATACTTATTACTCCCGATATTATCAATATAACATGCATTATTACCCATATAATGCAGTTATTATCGCTAGAACTGTAATAATTATACTTATTACTTATATTTTTAGCAATATAACGTGCATTATTACCCATATAATGCAGTTATTATCGCTAGAACTGTAATAATTATACTTATTACTTATATTATTATCAATATAACATGCATTATTACCCATATTATGCAGTTATTATCGCTAGAACTATAATAAATATACGTATTACTTTTATTATCATCAATACTACATGCATTATTACCCATATTATGCAGTTATTGTCGATAGACCTGTAATAAATATACTTATTACTTTTATTATTATCAATATAACATGCACTATTTGCCATATTTTACTATTATTATCGCTAGAACTATAATAATTATACTTATTACTCCCGATATTATCAATATAACATGCATTATTACCCATATAATGCAGTTATTATCGCTAGGACTGTAATAATTATACTTATTACTTATATTATTCTCAATATAACATGCATTATTACCCATATAATGCAGTTATTATCGCTAGAACTGTAATAATTATACTTATTACTTATATTATTATCAACATAACATGCATTATTACCCATATAATGGAGGTATTATTGCTAGAACTGTAATAATTATACTTATTACTTACACTATTAGCAATATAACGTGCATTGTTACCCATATAATGCAGTTATTATCGCCAGAACTGTAATAATTATACTTATTACTTATATTATTCTCAATATAACATGCATTATTACCCATATTATGCAGTTATTATCGCAAGAACTATAATAAATATAGGTATTACTTTCATTATCATCAATATAACATGCATTATTACCCATATAATGGAGGTATTATCGCTAGAACTGTAATAATTATACTTATTACTTATATTATTATCAATATAACATGCATTATTACCCATTTTATGCAGTTATTATCGATAGAACTGTAATAAATACACTTACTACTTTTACTATTATCAATATATCATGCACTATTAGCCATATTTTACTATTATTATCGCTAGAACTATAATAATTATACTTATTACTCCCGATGTTATCAATATAACATGCATTATTACCCATATAATGGAGGTATTATCGCTAGAACTGTAATAATTATACTTATTACTTATATTATTATCAATATAACATGCATTATTACCCATATTATGCAGTTATTATCCCTAGAACCATAATAAATATACTTATTACTCCCAATATTATCAATATAAAATGCATTTTTACCCATATAATGCAGTTATTATCGCTAGAACTGTAATAATTATACTTATTACTTATACCATTATCAATATAACATGCATTATTACCCATATAATGGAGGTATTATCGCTTGAACTGTAATAATTATACTTATTACTTATACTATTAGCAATATAACGTGCATTGTTACCCATATAATGCAGTTATTATCGCTAGAACTGTAATAATTGTACTTATTACTTATATTGTTAGCAATATAACGGGCATTATTACCCATATTATGCAGTTATTGTCGATAGAACTGTAATAAATATACTTATTACTTTTATTATTATCAATATAACATGCACTATTTGCCATATTTTACTATTATTATCGCTAGAACTATAATAATTATACTTATTACTCCCGATATTATCAATATAACATGCATTATTACCCATATAATGCAGTTATTATCGCTAGAACTGTAATAATGATACTTATTGCTTATATTGTTAGCAATATAACGTGCATTATTACCCATATAATGCAGTTATTATCGCTAGAACTGTAATAATTATACTTATTACTTATATTATTATCAATATAACATGCATTATTACCCATATTATGCAGTTATTATCGCCAGTACTATAATAAATATGCGTATTACTCCCAATATTATCAATATAACATGCATTATTACCTATATTATGCAGTTATTATCGCTAGAACTGTAATAATTGTACTCATTACTTTTATTATTAGCAATATAACGTGCATTATTACCCATATTATGCAGTTATTATCGCTAGAACTGTAATGATTATACTTATTACTTATATTATTCTCAATATAACATGCATTATTAGCCATATTATGCAGTTATTATCGCTAGAACTGTAATAAATATACTTACTACTTTCATTATCATCAATATAACATGCATTATTACCCATATTAAGAAGTTATTATCGCTAGAACTGTAATAACTATACTTATTACTCATATTATTATCAATATAACATGCATTATTACCCATATTATGCAGTTATTATCGCTAGACCTATAATAAATATACGTATTACTTTTATTATCATCAATATAACATGCATTATTACCCATATTATGCAGTTATTATCGATAGAACTGTAATAAATATACTTATTACTTTTATTATTATCAACATAACATGCACTATTTGCCATATTTTACTATTATTATCGCTAGAACTATAATAATTATACTTATTACTCCCGATATTATCAATATAACATGCATTATTAGCCATATTATGCAGTTATTATCGCTAGAACTGTAATAAATATACTTTCTACTTTCATTATCATCAATATAACATGCATTATTACCCATATTAAGAAGTTATTATCGATAGAACTGTAATAAATATACATATTACTTATAGTATTATCAATATAACATGCATCATTACCCATATTATGCAGTTATTATCGCTAGAACTATAATAAATATAGGTATTACTTTCATTATCATCAATATAACATGCATTATTACCCATATAATGGAGGTATTATCGCTAGAACTGTAATAATTATACTTATTACTTATATTATTATCAATATAACATGCATTATTACCCATTTTATGCAGTTATTATCGATAGAACTGTAATAAATACACTTACTACTTTTACTATTATCAATATATCATGCACTATTAGCCATATTTTACTATTATTATCGCTAGAACTATAATAATTATACTTATTACTCCCGATGTTATCAATATAACATGCATTATTACCCATATAATGGAGGTATTATCGCTAGAACTGTAATAATTATACTTATTACTTATATTGTTATCAATATAACATGCATTATTACCCATATTATGCAGTTATTATCCCTAGAACCATAATAAATATACTTATTACTCCCAATATTATCAATATAAAATGCATTTTTACCCATATAATGCAGTTATTATCGCTAGAACTGTAATAATTATACTTATTACTTATACCATTATCAATATAACATGCATTATTACCCATATAATGGAGGTATTATCGCTTGAACTGTAATAATTATACTTATTACTTATACTATTAGCAATATAACGTGCATTGTTACCCATATAATGCAGTTATTATCGCTAGAACTGTAATAATTGTACTTATTACTTATATTGTTAGCAATATAACGGGCATTATTACCCATATTATGCAGTTATTGTCGATAGAACTGTAATAAATATACTTATTACTTTTATTATTATCAATATAACATGCACTATTTGCCATATTTTACTATTATTATCGCTAGAACTATAATAATTATACTTATTACTCCCGATATTATCAATATAACATGCATTATTACCCATATAATGCAGTTATTATCGCTAGAACTGTAATAATGATACTTATTGCTTATATTGTTAGCAATATAACGTGCATTATTACCCATATAATGCAGTTATTATCGCTAGAACTGTAATAATTATACTTATTACTTATATTATTATCAATATAACATGCATTATTACCCATATTATGCAGTTATTATCGCCAGTACTATAATAAATATACGTATTACTCCCAATATTATCAATATAACATGCATTATTACCTATATTATGCAGTTATTATCGCTAGAACTGTAATAATTGTACTCATTACTTTTATTATTAGCAATATAACGTGCATTATTACCCATATTATGCAGTTATTATCGCTAGAACTGTAATGATTATACTTATTACTTATATTTTTCTCAATATAACATGCATTATTAGCCATATTATGCAGTTATTATCGCTAGAACTGTAATAAATATACTTACTACTTTCATTATCATCAATATAACATGCATTATTACCCATATTAAGAAGTTATTATCGCTAGAACTGTAATAACTATACTTATTACTCATATTATTATCAATATAACATGCATTATTACCCATATTATGCAGTTATTATCGCTAGAACTATAATAAATATACGTATTACTTTTATTATCATCAATATAACATGCATTATTACCCATATTATGCAGTTATTATCGATAGAACTGTAATAAATATACTTATTACTTTTATTATTATCAACATAACATGCACTATTTGCCATATTTTACTATTATTATCGCTAGAACTATAATAATTATACTTATTACTCCCGATATTATCAATATAACATGCATTATTAGCCATATTATGCAGTTATTATCGCTAGAACTGTAATAAATATACTTTCTACTTTCATTATCATCAATATAACACGCATTATTACCCATATTAAGAAGTTATTATCGATAGAACTGTAATAAATATACATATTACTTATAGTATTATCAATATAACATGCATTATTACCCATATTATGCAGTTATTATCGCTAGAACTATAATAAGTATACGTATTACTTTTATTATCATCAATATAACATGCATTATTACCCATATTATGCAGTTATTATCGATAGAACTGTAATAAATATACTTATTACTTTTATTATTATCAACATAACATGCACTATTTGCCATATTTTACTATTATTATCGCTAGAACTATAATAATTATACTTATTACTCCCGATATTATCAATATAACATGCATTATTACCCATATAATGCAGTTATTATCGCTAGAACTGTAATGATTATACTTATTACTTAGATTATTATCAATATAACATCCATTATTACCCATATTATGCAGTTATTATGGAACGGACTGTAATAAATATACTTATTACTTTTATTATTATCAATATAACATGCACTATTTGCCATATTTTACTATTATTATCGCTAGAACTATAATAATTATACTTATTACTCCCGATATTATCAATATAACATGCATTATTACCCATATAATGCAGTTATTATCGCTAGAACTGTTATAATTATACTTATTACTTATATTATTATCAATATAACATGCATTATTACCCATATTATGCAGTTATTATCTCTAGAACCATAATAAATATACTTATTACTCCCAATATTATCAATATAACATGCATTTTTACCCATATAATGCAGTTATTATCGCAAGAACTGTAATAATTATACTTATTACTTATATTGTTAGCAATATAACGTGCATTATTACCCATATAATGCAGTTATTATCGCTAGAACTATAATAAATATACGGATTACTTTTATTATCATCAATATAACATGCATTATTACCCATATTATGCAGTTATTATGGATAGGACTGTAATAAATATACTTATTACTTTTATTATTATCAATATAACATGCACTATTTGCCATATTTTACTATTATTATCGTTAGAACTATAATAATTATACTTATTACTCCCGATATTATCAATATAACATGCATTATTACCCATATAATGCAGTTATTATCGCTAGAACTATAATAAATATACGTATTACTTTCATTATCATCAATATAACATGCATTATTACCCATATAATGCAGTTATTATCGCTAGAACTGTAATAATTATACTTATTACTTATATTGTTAGCAATATAACGTGCATTATTACCCATATTATGCAGTTATTATCGCTAGAACTATAATAAATATACGTATTACTTTCATTATCATCAGTATAACATGCATTATTACCCACATAATGGAGGTATTATCGCTAGAACTGTAATAATTATACTTATTACTTATATTATTCTCAATATAACATGCATTATTACCCATATTATGCAGTTATTATCGATAGAACTGTAATAAATATACTTACTACTTTCATTATCATCAATATAACATGCATTATTACCCATATTATGCAGTTATTATCGATAGAACTGTAATCAATATACTTATTACTTTTACTGTTATCAATATATCATGCACTATTAGTCATACTTTACTATTATTATCGCTAGAACTGTAATAATTATACTTATTACTTATATTATTAGCAATATAACGTGCATTATTACCTATATTATGCAGTTATTATCGCTAGAACTGTAGCAGTTATACTTATTACTTATATCATTATCAATATAACATGCATTATTACCCATATAATGGAGGTGTTATCGCTAGAACTGTAATAATTATACTTATTACTTATACTATTAGCAATATAACGTGCGTTATTACCCATATAATGCAGTTATTATCGCCAGAATTGTAATAATTATACTTATTACTTATATTATTCTCAATATAACATGTATTATTACCCATATTATGCAGTTATTATCGCTAGAAATGTAATAATTATACTTATTACTTATATTATTCTCAATATAACATGCATTATTACCCATATTATGCAGTTATTATCGCTAGAACTATAATAAATATACGTATTACTTTCATTATCATCAACATAACATGCATTATTACCCATATAATGGAGGTATTATCGCTAGAACTGTAATAATTATACTGATTACTTATATTATTATCAATATAACATGCATTATTACCCATATTATGCAGTTATTATCGCTAGAACTATAATAAATATACGTATTACTTTTATTATCATCAATATAACATGCATTATTACCCATATTATGCAGTTATTATCGATAGAACTGTAATAAATACACTTACTACTTTTACTATTATCAATATATCATGCACTATTAGCCATATTTTACTATTATTATCGCTAGAACTATAATAATTATACTTATTACTCCCGATGTTATCAATATAACATGCATTATTACCCATATAATGCAGTTACTATCGCTAGAACTGTAATAATTATACTTATTACTTATATTATTATCGATATAACATGCATTATTACCCATATAATGCAGTTATTATCGCTAGAACTGTAATAATTGTACTCATTACTTATATTATTTGCAATATAACGTGCATTATTACCCATATTATGCAGTTATTATCGCTAGAACTGTAATAATTATACTTATTACTTATGTCATTATCAGTATAACATGCATTATTACCCATATAATGGAGGTATTATCGCTTGAACTGTAATAATTATACTTATTACTTATACTATTAGCAATATAACGTGCATTGTTACCCATATAATGCAGTTATTATCGCTAGAACTGTAATAGTTATACTTATTACTTTTATTATCATCAATATAACTTGCATTATTACCCATATTATGCAGTTATTATCGATAGAACTGTAATAAATATATTTATTAGTTTTATTATTATCAACATAACATGCACTATTTGCCATATTTTACTATTATTATCGCTAGAACTATAATAATTATACTTATTACTCCCGATATTATCAATATAACATGCATTATTAGCCATATTATGCAGTTATTATGGCTAGAACTGTAATAAATATACTTACTACTTTCATTATCATCAATATAACATGCATTATTACCCATATTAAGAAGTTATTATCGATAGAACTGTAATAAATATACTTATTACTTATATTATTATCAATATAACATGCATTATTACCCATATTATGCAGTTATTATCGCTAGAACTATAATAAATATACGTATTACTTTTATTATCTTCAATATAACATGCATTATTACCCATATTATGCAGTTATTATCGATAGAACTGTAATAAATACACTTACTACTTTTACTATTATCAATATATCATGCACTATTAGCCATATTTTACTATTATTATCGCTAGAACTATAATAATTATACTTATTACTCCCGATGTTATCAATATAACATGCATTATTACCCATATAATGCAGTTATTATCGCTAGAACTGTAATAATTATACTTATTACTTATATTATTATCAATATAACATGCATTATTACCCATATAATGCAGTTATTATCGCTAGAACTGTAATAATTGTACTCATTACTCATATTATTAGCAATATAACGTGCATTATTACCCATATTATGCAGTTATTATCGCTAGAACTGTAATAATTATACTTATTACTTATATTATTCTCAATATAACATGCATTATTAGCCATATTATGCAGTTATTATCGTTAGAACTGTAATAAATATACTTACTACTTTCATTATCATCAATATAACATGCATTATTACCCATATTAAGAAGTTATTATCGCTAGAACTGTAATAACTATACTTATTACTCATATTATTATCAATATAACATGCATTATTACCCATATAATAGAGGTATTATCGCTAGAACTGTAATAATTATACTTATTACTTATATCATTATCAATATAACGTCCATTCTTACCTATATAATGCAGTTATTATCGCTAGAACTGTAATAATAATACTTATTACTTATACTATTAGCAATATAACGTCCATTCTTACCCCTATAATGCAGTTATTATCGCTAGAACTGTAATAATTATACTTATTACTTATATTGTTAGCAATATAACGTGCATTATTACCCATATTATGCAGTTATTGTCGATAGAACTGTAATAAATATACTTATTTCTTTTATTATTATCAATATAACATGCACTATTTGCCATATTTTACTATTATTATCGCTAGAACTATAATAATTATACTTATTACTCCCGATATTATCAATATAACATGCATTATTACCCATATAATGCAGTTATTATCGCTAGAACTCTAATAATTATACTTATTGCTTATATTGTTAGCAATATAACGTGCATTATTACCCATATAATGCAGTTATTATCGCTAGAACTGTAATAATTATACTTATTACTTATATTATTATCAATATAACATGCATTATTACCCATATTATGCAGTTATTGTCGCTAGAACTGTAATAAATATACTCACTACTTTCATTATCATCAATATAACATGCATTATTACCCATATTAAGAAGTTATTATCGCTAGAACTGTAATAACTATACTTATTACTCATATTATTATCAATATAACATGCATTATTACCCATATTATGCAGTTATTATCGCTAGAACTATAATAAATATACGTATTACTTTTATTATCATCAATATAACATGCATTATTAACCATATTATGCAGTTATTATCGATAGAACTGTAATAAATATACTTATTACTTTTATTATTATCAACATAACATGCACTATTTGCCATATTTTACTATTATTATCGCTAGAACTATAATAATTATACTTATTACTCCCGATATTATCAATATAACATGCATTATTAGCCATATTATGCAGTTATTATCGCTAGAACTGTAATAAATATACTTACTACTTTCATTATCATCAATATAACATGCAGTATTACCCATATTAAGAAGTTATTATCGCTTGAACTGTAATAACTATACTTATTACTCATATTATTATCAATATAACATGCATTATTACCCATATAATGCAGTTATTATCGCTAGAACTATAATAAATATACGTATTACTTTTATTATCATCAATATAACATGCATTATTACCCATATTATGCAGTTATTATGGATAGGACTGTAATAAATATACTTATTACTTTTATTATTATCAATATAACATGCACTATTTGCCATATTTTACTATTATTATCGCTAGAACTATAATAATTATACTTATTACTCCCGATATTATCAATATAACATGCATTATTACCCATATAATGCAGTTATTATCGCTAGAACTGTAATAATTATACTTATTACTTATATTTTTAGCAATATAACGTGCATTATTACCCATATAATGCAGTTATTATCGCTAGAACTGTAATAATTATACTTATTACTTATATTATTATCAATATAACATGCATTATTACCCATATTATGCAGTTATTATCGCTAGAACTATAATAAATATACGTATTACTTTTATTATCATCAATACTACATGCATTATTACCCATATTATGCAGTTATTGTCGATAGACCTGTAATAAATATACTTATTACTTTTATTATTATCAATATAACATGCACTATTTGCCATATTTTACTATTATTATCGCTAGGACTATAATAATTATACTTATTACTCCCGATATTATCAATATAACATGCATTATTACCCATATAATGCAGTTATTATCGCTAGAACTGTAATAATTATACTTATTACTTATATTATTCTCAATATAACATGCATTATTACCCATATAATGCAGTTATTATCGCTAGAACTGTAATAATTATACTTATTACTTATATTATTATCAACATAACATGCATTATTGCCCATATAATGGAGGTATTATTGCTAGAACTGTAATAATTATACTTATTACTTACACTATTAGCAATATAACGTGCATTGTTACCTATATAATGCAGTTATTATCGCCAGAACTGTAATAATTATACTTATTACTTATATTATTCTCAATATAACATGCATTATTACCCATATTATGCAGTTATTATCGCAAGAACTATAATAAATATACGTATTACTTTCATTCTCATCAATATAACATGCATTATTACCCATATAATAGAGGTATTATCGCTAGAACTGTAATAATTATACATATTACTTATACTTTTAGCAATATAACGTGCATTATTACCCATATAATGCAGTTATTATCGCCAGAACTGCAATAATTATACTTATTACTTATATTGTTCTCAATATAACATGCATTATTACCCATATTATGCAGTTATTATCGCTAGAACTATAATAAATATACGTATTACTTTTATTATCATCAATATAAGATGCATTATTACCCATATTATGCAGTTATTATCGATAGAACTGTAATAAATATACTTATTACTTTTATTATTATCAATATAACATGCACTATTTGCCATATTTTACTATTAGTATCGCTAGAACTATAATAATTATACTTATTACTCCCGATATTATCAATATAACATGCATTATTACCCATATAATGCAGTTATTATCGCTAGAACTGTAATAATTATACTTATTACTTATATTATTATCAATATAACATGCATTATTACCCATATAATGCAGTTATTATCGCTAGAACTGTAATAATTGTACTCATTACTTATATTATTAGCAATATAACGTGCATTATTACCCATATTATGCAGTTATTATCGCTAGAACTGTAATAATTATACTTATTACTTATATCGTAATCAATATAACATGCATTATTACCCATATAATAGAGGTATTATCGCTAGAACTGTAATAATTATACTTATTACTTATACTATTAGCAATATAACGTCCATTCTAACCCATATAATGCAGTTATTATCGCTAGAACTGTAATAATTATACTTATTACTTACATTGTTAGCAATATAACGTGCATTATTACCCATATAATGCAGTTATTATCGCTAGAACTGTAATAATTATACTTATTACTTATATTATTCTCAATATAACATGCATTATTACCCATATTATGCAGTTATTATCGCTAGAACTATAATAAATATACGTATTACTTTCATTATCATCAACATAACATGCATTATTACCCATATAATGGAGGTATTATCGCTGGAACTGTAATAATTATACTGATTACTTATATTATTAGCAATATAACATGCATTATTACCCATATTATGCAGTTATTATCGCTAGAACTATAATAAATATACGTATTACTTTCATTATCATCAACATAACATGCATTATTACCCATATAATGGAGGTATTATCGCTGGAACTGTAATAATTATACTTATTACTTATATTATTATCGATATAACATGCATTATTACCCATATAATGCAGTTATTATCGCTAGAACTGTAATAATTGTACTCATTACTTATATTATTTGCAATATAACGTGCATTATTACCCATATTATGCAGTTATTATCGCTAGAACTGTAATAATTATACTTATTACTTATATCATTATCAATATAACATGCATTATTACCCATATAATGCAGTTATTATCGCTAGAACTGTAATAATTATACTTATTGCTTATATTGTTAGCAATATAACGTGCATTATTACCCATATAATGCAGTTATTATCGCTAGAACTGTAATAAATATACTTACTACTTTCATTATCATCAATATAACTTGCATTATTACCCATATTATGCAGTTATTATCGATAGAACTGTAATAAATATATTTATTAGTTTTATTATTATCAACATAACATGCACTATTTGCCATATTTTACTATTATTATCGCTAGAACTATAATAATTATACTTATTACTCCCGATATTATCAATATAACATGCATTATTACCCATATAATGCAGTTATTATCGCTAGAACTCTAATAAATATACTTATTGCTTATATTGTTAGCAATATAACGTGCATTATTACCCATATAATGCAGTTATTATCGCTAGAACTGTAATAATTATACTTATTACTTATATTATTATCAATATAACATGCATTATTACCCATATTATGCAGTTATTATCGCTAGAACTGTAATAAATATACTCACTACTTTCATTATCATCAATATAACATGCATTATTACCCATATTAAGAAGTTATTATCGCTAGAACTGTAATAACTATACTTATTACTCATATTATTATCAATATAACATGCATTATTACCCATATTATGCAGTTATTATCGCTAGAACTATAATAAATATACGTATTACTTTTATTATCATCAATATAACATGCATTATTAACCATATTATGCAGTTATTATCGATAGAACTGTAATAAATATACTTATTACTTTTATTATTATCAACATAACATGCACTATTTGCCATATTTTACTATTATTATCGCTAGAACTATAATAATTATACTTATTACTCCCGATATTATCAATATAACATGCATTATTAGCCATATTATGCAGTTATTATCGCTAGAACTGTAATAAATATACTTACTACTTTCATTATCATCAATATAACATGCAGTATTACCCATATTAAGAAGTTATTATCGCTTGAACTGTAATAACTATACTTATTACTCATATTATTATCAATATAACATGCATTATTACCCATATAATGCAGTTATTATCGCTAGAACTGTAATAATTATACTTATTACTTATATTTTTAGCAATATAACGTGCATTATTACCCATATAATGCAGTTATTATCGCTAGAACTGTAATAATTATACTTATTACTTATATTATTATCAATATAACATGCATTATTACCCATATTATGCAGTTATTATCGCTAGAACTATAATAAATATACGTATTACTTTTATTATCATCAATACTACATGCATTATTACCCATATTATGCAGTTATTGTCGATAGACCTGTAATAAATATACTTATTACTTTTATTATTATCAATATAACATGCACTATTTGCCATATTTTACTATTATTATCGCTAGAACTATAATAATTATACTTATTACTCCCGATATTATCAATATAACATGCATTATTACCCATATAATGCAGTTATTATCGCTAGAACTGTAATAATTATACTTATTACTTATATTATTCTCAATATAACATGCATTATTACCCATATAATGCAGTTATTATCGCTAGAACTGTAATAATTGTACTCATTACTTATATTATTAGCAATATAACGTGCATTATTACCCATATTATGCAGTTATTATCGCTAGAACTGTAATAATTATACTTATTACTTACATTGTTAGCAATATAACGTGCATTATTACCCATATAATGCAGTTATTATCGCTAGAACTGTAATAATTATACTTATTACTTATATTATTCTCAATATAACATGCATTATTACCCATATTATGCAGTTATTATCGCTAGAACTATAATAAATATACGTATTACTTTCATTATCATCAACATAACATGCATTATTACCCATATAATGGAGGTATTATCGCTGGAACTGTAATAATTATACTGATTACTTATATTATTAGCAATATAACATGCATTATTACCCATATTATGCAGTTATTATCGCTAGAACTATAATAAATATACGTATTACTTTCATTATCATCAACATAACATGCATTATTACCCATATAATGGAGGTATTATCGCTGGAACTGTAATAATTATACTTATTACTTATATTATTATCGATATAACATGCATTATTACCCATATAATGCAGTTATTATCGCTAGAACTGTAATAATTGTACTCATTACTTATATTATTTGCAATATAACGTGCATTATTACCCATATTATGCAGTTATTATCGCTAGAACTGTAATAATTATACTTATTACTTATATCATTATCAATATAACATGCATTATTACCCATATAATGCAGTTATTATCGCTAGAACTGTAATAATTATACTTATTGCTTATATTGTTAGCAATATAACGTGCATTATTACCCATATAATGCAGTTATTATCGCTAGAACTGTAATAAATATACTTACTACTTTCATTATCATCAATATAACTTGCATTATTACCCATATTATGCAGTTATTATCGATAGAACTGTAATAAATATATTTATTAGTTTTATTATTATCAACATAACATGCACTATTTGCCATATTTTACTATTATTATCGCTAGAACTATAATAATTATACATATTACTCCCGATATTATCAATATAACATGCATTATTACCCATATAATGCAGTTATTATCGCTAGAACTGTAATAATTATACTTATTACTTATATTATTCTCAATATAACATGCATTATTACCCATATAATGCAGTTATTATCGCTAGAACTGTAATAATTGTACTCATTACTTATATTATTAGCAATATAACGTGCATTATTACCCATATTATGCAGTTATTATCGCTAGAACTGTAATAATTATACTTATTACTTATATCGTAATCAATATAACATGCATTATTACCCATATAATAGAGGTATTATCGCTAGAACTGTAATAATTATACTTATTACTTATACTATTAGCAATATAACGTCCATTCTAACCCATATAATGCAGTTATTATCGCTAGAACTGTAATAATTATACTTATTACTTACATTGTTAGCAATATAACGTGCATTATTACCCATATAATGCAGTTATTATCGCTAGAACTGTAATAATTATACTTATTACTTATATTATTCTCAATATAACATGCATTATTACCCATATTATGCAGTTATTATCGCTAGAACTATAATAAATATACGTATTACTTTCATTATCATCAACATAACATGCATTATTACCCATATAATGGAGGTATTATCGCTGGAACTGTAATAATTATACTGATTACTTATATTATTAGCAATATAACATGCATTATTACCCATATTATGCAGTTATTATCGCTAGAACTATAATAAATATACGTATTACTTTCATTATCATCAACATAACATGCATTATTACCCATATAATGGAGGTATTATCGCTGGAACTGTAATAATTATACTTATTACTTATATTATTATCGATATAACATGCATTATTACCCATATAATGCAGTTATTATCGCTAGAACTGTAATAATTGTACTCATTACTTATATTATTAGCAATATAACGTGCATTATTACCCATATTATGCAGTTATTATCGCTAGAACTGTAATAATTATACTTATTACTTATATCATTATCAATATAACATGCATTATTACCCATATAATGCAGTTATTATCGCTAGAACTGTAATAATTATACTTATTGCTTATATTGTTAGCAATATAACGTGCATTATTACCCATATAATGCAGTTATTATCGCTAGAACTGTAATAAATATACTTACTACTTTCATTATCATCAATATAACTTGCATTATTACCCATATTATGCAGTTATTATCGATAGAACTGTAATAAATATATTTATTAGTTTTATTATTATCAACATAACATGCACTATTTGCCATATTTTACTATTATTATCGCTAGAACTATAATAATTATACTTATTACTCCCGATATTATCAATATAACATGCATTATTACCCATATAATGCAGTTATTATCGCTAGAACTCTAATAATTATACTTATTGCTTATATTGTTAGCAATATAACGTGCATTATTACCCATATAATGCAGTTATTATCGCTACAACTGTAATAATTATACTTATTACTCATATTATTATCAATATAACATGCATTATTACCCATATTATGCAGTTATTATCGCTAGAACTGTAATAAATATACTCACTACTTTCATTATCATCAATATAACATGCATTATTACCCATATTAAGAAGTTATTATCGCTAGAACTGTAATAACTATACTTATTACTCATATTATTATCAATATAACATGCATTATTACCCATATTATGCAGTTATTATCGCTAGAACTATAATAAATATACGTATTACTTTTATTATCATCAATATAACATGCATTATTAACCATATTATGCAGTTATTATCGATAGAACTGTAATAAATATACTTATTACTTTTATTATTATCAACATAACATGCACTATTTGCCATATTTTACTATTATTATCGCTAGAACTATAATAATTATACTTATTACTCCCGATATTATCAATATAACATGCATTATTAGCCATATTATGCAGTTATTATCGCTAGAACTGTAATAAATATACTTACTACTTTCATTATCATCAATATAACATGCAGTATTACCCATATTAAGAAGTTATTATCGCTTGAACTGTAATAACTATACTTATTACTCATATTATTATCAATATAACATGCATTATTACCCATATAATGCAGTTATTATCGCTAGAACTGTAATAATTATACTTATTACTTATATTTTTAGCAATATAACGTGCATTATTACCCATATAATGCAGTTATTATCGCTAGAACTGTAATAATTATACTTATTACTTATATTATTATCAATATAACATGCATTATTACCCATATTATGCAGTTATTATCGCTAGAACTATAATAAATATACGTATTACTTTTATTATCATCAATACTACATGCATTATTACCCATATTATGCAGTTATTGTCGATAGACCTGTAATAAATATACTTATTACTTTTATTATTATCAATATAACATGCACTATTTGCCATATTTTACTATTATTATCGCTAGAACTATAATAATTATACTTATTACTCCCGATATTATCAATATAACATGCATTATTACCCATATAATGCAGTTATTATCGCTAGAACTGTAATAATTATACTTATTACTTATATTATTCTCAATATAACATGCATTATTACCCATATAATGCAGTTATTATCGCTAGAACCGTAATAATTGTACTCATTACTTATATTATTAGCAATATAACGTGCATTATTACCCATATTATGCAGTTATTATCGCTAGAACTGTAATAATTATACTTATTACTTATATCATAATCAATATAACATGCATTATTACCCGTATAATAGAGGTATTATCGCTAGAACTGTAATAATTATACTTATTACTTATACTATTAGCAATATAACGTCCATTCTTACCCATATAATGCAGTTATTATCGCTAGAACTGTAATAATTATACTTATTGCTTATATTGTTAGCAATATAACGTGCATTATTACCCATATAATGCAGTTATTATCGCTAGAACTGTAATAAATATACTTACTACTTTCATTATCATCAATATAACTTGCATTATTACCCATATTATGCAGTTATTATCGATAGAACTGTAATAAATATATTTATTAGTTTTATTATTATCAACATAACATGCACTATTTGCCATATTTTACTATTATTATCGCTAGAACTATAATAATTATACTTATTACTCCCGATATTATCAATATAACATGCATTATTACCCATATAATGCAGTTATTATCGCTAGAACTCTAATAATTATACTTATTGCTTATATTGTTAGCAATATAACGTGCATTATTACCCATATAATGCAGTTATTATCGCTAGAACTGTAATAATTATACTTATTACTCATATTATTATCAATATAACATGCATTATTACCCATATTATGCAGTTATTATCGCTAGAACTGTAATAAATATACTCACTACTTTCATTATCATCAATATAACATGCATTATTACCCATATTAAGAAGTTATTATCGCTAGAACTGTAATAACTATACTTATTACTCATATTATTATCAATATAACATGCATTATTACCCATATTATGCAGCTATTATCGCTAGAACTATAATAAATATACGTATTACTTTTATTATCATCAATATAACATGCATTATTAACCATATTATGCAGTTATTATCGATAGAACTGTAATAAATATACTTATTACTTTTATTATTATCAACATAACATGCACTATTTGCCATATTTTACTATTATTATCGCTAGAACTATAATAATTATACTTATTACTCCCGATATTATCAATATAACATGCATTATTAGCCATATTATGCAGTTATTATCGCTAGAACTGTAATAAATATACTTACTACTTTCATTATCATCAATATAACATGCAGTATTACCCATATTAAGAAGTTATTATCGCTTGAACTGTAATAACTATACTTATTACTCATATTATTATCAATATAACATGCATTATTACCCATATAATGCAGTTATTATCGCTAGAACTGTAATAATTATACTTATTACTTATATTTTTAGCAATATAACGTGCATTATTACCCATATAATGCAGTTATTATCGCTAGAACTGTAATAATTATACTTATTACTTATATTATTATCAATATAACATGCATTATTACCCATATTATGCAGTTATTATCGCTAGAACTATAATAAATATACGTATTACTTTTATTATCATCAATACTACATGCATTATTACCCATATTATGCAGTTATTGTCGATAGACCTGTAATAAATATACTTATTACTTTTATTATTATCAATATAACATGCACTATTTGCCATATTTTACTATTATTATCGCTAGAACTATAATAATTATACTTATTACTCCCGATATTATCAATATAACATGCATTATTACCCATATAATGCAGTTATTATCGCTAGAACTGTAATAATTATACTTATTACTTATATTATTCTCAATATAACATGCATTATTACCCATATAATGCAGTTATTATCGCTAGAACTGTAATAATTGTACTCATTACTTATATTATTAGCAATATAACGTGCATTATTACCCATATTATGCAGTTATTATCGCTAGAACTGTAATAATTATACTTATTACTTATATCGTAATCAATATAACATGCATTATTACCCATATAATAGAGGTATTATCGCTAGAACTGTAATAATTATACTTATTACTTATACTATTAGCAATATAACGTCCATTCTAACCCATATAATGCAGTTATTATCGCTAGAACTGTAATAATTATACTTATTACTTACATTGTTAGCAATATAACGTGCATTATTACCCATATAATGCAGTTATTATCGCTAGAACTGTAATAATTATACTTATTACTTATATTATTCTCAATATAACATGCATTATTACCCATATAATGCAGTTATTATCGCTAGAACCGTAATAATTGTACTCATTACTTATATTATTAGCAATATAACGTGCATTATTACCCATATTATGCAGTTATTATCGCTAGAACTGTAATAATTATACTTATTACTTATATCATAATCAATATAACATGCATTATTACCCATATAATAGAGGTATTATCGCTAGAACTGTAATAATTATACTTATTACTTATACTATTAGCAATATAACGTCCATTCTTACCCATATAATGCAGTTATTATCGCTAGAACTGTAATAATTATACTTATTACTTACATTGTTAGCAATATAACGTGCATTATTACCCATATAATGCAGTTATTATCGCTAGAACTGTAATAATTATACTTATTACTTATATTATTCTCAATATAACATGCATTATTACCCATATTATGCAGTTATTATCGCTAGAACTATAATAAATATACGTATTACTTTCATTATCATCAACATAACATGCATTATTACCCATATAATGGAGGTATTATCGCTGGAACTGTAATAATTATACTGATTACTTATATTATTATCAATATAACATGCATTATTACCCATATTATGCAGTTATTATCCCTAGAACCATAATAAATATACTTATTACTCCCAATATTATCAATATAACATGAATTTTTACCCATATAATGCAGTTACTATCGCTAGAACTGTAATAATTATACTTATTACTTATATTATTATCGATATAACATGCATTATTACCCATATAATGCAGTTATTATCGCTAGAACTGTAATAATTGTACTCATTACTTATATTATTTGCAATATAACGTGCATTATTACCCATATTATGCAGTTATTATCGATAGAACTGTAATAATTATACTTATTACTTATATCATTATCAATATAACATGCATTATTACCCATATAATGGAGGTATTATCGCTTGAACTGTAATAATTATACTTATTCCTTATACTATTAGCAATATAACGTGCATTGTTACCCATATAATGCAGTTATTATCGCTAGAACTGTAATAGTTATACTTATTACTTATATTGTTAGCAATATAACGTGCATTATTACCCATATTATGCAGTTATTGTCGATAGAACTGTAATAAATATACTTATTACTTTTATTATTATCAATATAACATGCACTATTTGCCATATTTTACTATTATTATCGCTAGAACTATAATAATTATACTTATTACTCCCGATATTATCAATATAACATGCATTATTACCCATATAATGCAGTTATTATCGCTAGAACTGTAATAATTATACTTATTGCTTATATTGTTAGCAATATAACGTGCATTATTACCCATATAATGCAGTTATTATCGCTAGAACTGTAATAAATATACTTACTACTTTCATTATCATCAATATAACATGCATTATTACCCATATTATGCAGTTATTATCGATAGAACTGTAATAAATACACTTACTACTTTTACTATTATCAATATATCATGCACTATTAGCCATATTTTACTATTATTATCGCTAGAACCATAATAATTATACTTATTACTCCCGATGTTATCAATATAACATGCATTATTACCCATATAATGCAGTTATTATCGCTAGAACTGTAATAATTATACTTATTACTTATATTATTATCAATATAACATGCATTATTACCCATATAATGCAGTTATTATCGCTAGAACTGTAATAATTGTACTCATTACTCATATTATTAGCAATATAACGTGCATTATTACCCATATTATGCAGTTATTATCGCTAGAACTGTAATAATTATACTTATTACTTATATTATTCTCAATATAACATGCATTATTAGCCATATTATGCAGTTATTATCGCTAGAACTGTAATAAATATACTTACTACTTACATTATCATCAATATAACATGCATTATTACCCATATTAAGAAGTTATTATCGCTAGAACTTTAATAACTATACTTATTACTCATATTATTATCAATATAACATGCATTATTACCCATATAATAGAGGTATTATCGCTAGAACTGTAATAATTATACTTATTACTTATATCATTATCAATATAACGTCCATTCTTACCCATATAATGCAGTTATTATCGCTAGAACTGTAATAATTATACTTATTACTTATACTATTAGCAATATAACGTCCATTCTTACCCATATAATGCAGTTATTATCGCTAGAACTGTAATAATTATACTTATTACTTATATTGTTAGCAATATAACGTGCATTATTACCCATATTATGCAGTTATTGTCGATAGAACTGTAATAAATATACTTATTACTTTTATTATTATCAATATAACATGCACTATTTGCCATATTTTACTATTATTATCGCTAGAACTATAATAATTATACTTATTACTCCCGATATTATCAACATAACTTGCATTATTACCCATATAATGCAGTTATTATCGCTAGAACTCTAATAATTATACTTATTGCTTATATTGTTAGCAATATAACGTGCATTATTACCCATATAATGCAGTTATTATCGCTAGAACTGTAATAATTATACTTATTACTTATATTATAATCAATATAACATGCATTATTACCCATATTATGCAGTTATTATCGCTAGAACTGTAATAAATATACTCACTACTTTCATTATCATCAATATAACATGCATTATTACCCATATTAAGAAGTTATTATCGCTAGAACTGTAATAACTATACTTATTACTCATATTATTATCAATATAACATGCATTATTACCCATATTATGCAGTTATTATCGCTAGAACTATAATAAATATACGTATTACTTTTATTATCATCAATATAACATGCATTATTAACCATATTATGCAGTTATTATCGATAGAACTGCAATAAATATACTTATTACTTTTATTATTATCAACATAACATGCACTATTTGCCATATTTTACTATTATTATCGCTAGAACTATAATAATTATACTTATTACTCCCGATATTATCAATATAACATGCATTATTAGCCATATTATGCAGTTATTATCGCTAGAACTGTAATAAATATACTTACTACTTTCATTATCATCAATATAACATGCAGTATTACCCATATTAAGAAGTTATTATCGCTTGAACTGTAATAACTATACTTATTACTCATATTATTATCAATATAACATGCATTATTACCCATATAATGCAGTTATTATCGCTAGAACTATAATAAATATACGTATTACTTTTATTATCATCAATATAACATGCATTATTACCCATATTATGCAGTTATTATGGATAGGACTGTAATAAATATACTTATTACTTTTATTATTATCAATATAACATGCACTATTTGCCATATTTTACTATTATTATCGCTAGAACTATAATAATTATACTTATTACTCCCGATATTATCAATATAACATGCATTATTACCCATATAATGCAGTTATTATCGCTAGAACTGTAATAATTATACTTATTACTTATATTTTTAGCAATATAACGTGCATTATTACCCATATAATGCAGTTATTATCGCTAGAACTGTAATAATTATACTTATTACTTATATTATTATCAATATAACATGCATTATTACCCATATTATGCAGTTATTATCGCTAGAACTATAATAAATATACGTATTACTTTTATTATCATCAATACTACATGCATTATTACCCATATTATGCAGTTATTGTCGATAGACCTGTAATAAATATACTTATTACTTTTATTATTATCAATATAACATGCACTATTTGCCATATTTTACTGTTATTATCGCTAGAACTATAATAATTATACTTATTACTCCCGATATTATCAATATAACATGCATTATTACCCATATAATGCAGTTATTATCGCTAGAACTGTAATAATTATACTTATTACTTATATTATTCTCAATATAACATGCATTATTACCCATATAATGCAGTTATTATCGCTAGAACTGTAATAATTATACTTATTACTTATATTATTATCAACATAACATGCATTATTACCCATATAATGGAGGTATTATTGCTAGAACTGTAATAATTATACTTATTACTTACACTATTAGCAATATAACGTGCATTGTTACCCATATAATGCAGTTATTATCGCCAGAACTGTAATAATTATACTTATTACTTATATTATTCTCAATATAACATGCATTATTACCCATATTATGCAGTTATTATCGCAAGAACTATAATAAATATACGTATTACTTTTATTATCATCAATATAACATGCATTATTAACCATATTATGCAGTTATTATCGATAGAACTGTAATAAATATACTTATTACTTTTATTATTATCAACATAACATGCACTATTTGCCATATTTTACTATTATTATCGCTAGAACTATAATAATTATACTTATTACTCCCGATATTATCAATATAACATGCATTATTAGCCATATTATGCAGTTATTATCGCTAGAACTGTAATAATTATACTTATTGCTTATATTGTTAGCAATATAACGTGCATTATTACCCATATAATGCAGTTATTATCGCTAGAACTGTAATAATTATACTTATTACTTATATTATTATCAATATAACATGCATTATTACCCATATTATGCAGTTATTATCGCTAGAACTATAATAAATATACGTATTACTTTCATTATCATCAATATAACATGCATTATTACCCATATAATGCAGTTATTATCGCTAGAACTGTAATAATTATACTTATTACTTATATTATTATCAATATAACATGCATTATTACCCATATTATGCAGTTATTATCGCTAGAACTATAATAAATATCCGTATTTCTCCCAATGTTATCAATATAACATGCATTATTACCTATATTATGCAGTTATTATCGCTAGAACTCTAATAATTATACTTATTGCTTATATTGTTAGCAATATAACGTGCATTATTACCCATATAATGCAGTTATTATCGCTAGAACTGTAATAATTATACTTATTACTTATATTATAATCAATATAACATGCATTATTACCCATATTATGCAGTTATTATCGCTAGAACTGTAATAAATATACTCACTACTTTCATTATCATCAATATAACATGCATTATTACCCATATTAAGAAGTTATTATCGCTAGAACTGTAATAACTATACTTATTACTCATATTATTATCAATATAACATGCATTATTACCCATATTATGCAGTTATTATCGCTAGAACTATAATAAATATACGTATTACTTTTATTATCATCAATATAACATGCATTATTAACCATATTATGCAGTTATTATCGATAGAACTGCAATAAATATACTTATTACTTTTATTATTATCAACATAACATGCACTATTTGCCATATTTTACTATTATTATCGCTAGAACTATAATAATTATACTTATTACTCCCGATATTATCAATATAACATGCATTATTAGCCATATTATGCAGTTATTATCGCTAGAACTGTAATAAATATACTTACTACTTTCATTATCATCAATATAACATGCAGTATTACCCATATTAAGAAGTTATTATCGCTTGAACTGTAATAACTATACTTATTACTCATATTATTATCAATATAACATGCATTATTACCCATATAATGCAGTTATTATCGCTAGAACTATAATAAATATACGTATTACTTTTATTATCATCAATATAACATGCATTATTACCCATATTATGCAGTTATTATGGATAGGACTGTAATAAATATACTTATTACTTTTATTATTATCAATATAACATGCACTATTTGCCATATTTTACTATTATTATCGCTAGAACTATAATAATTATACTTATTACTCCCGATATTATCAATATAACATGCATTATTACCCATATAATGCAGTTATTATCGCTAGAACTGTAATAATTATACTTATTACTTATATTATTCTCAATATAACATGCATTATTACCCATATAATGCAGTTATTATCGCTAGAACTGTAATAATTGTACTCATTACTCATATTATTAGCAATATAACGTGCATTATTACCCATATTATGCAGTTATTATCGCTAGAACTGTAATAATTATACTTATTACTTATATTATTCTCAATATAACATGCATTATTAGCCATATTATGCAGTTATTATCGCTAGAACTGTAATAAATATACTTACTACTTACATTATCATCAATATAACATGCATTATTACCCATATTAAGAAGTTATTATCGCTAGAACTTTAATAACTATACTTATTACTCATATTATTATCAATATAACATGCATTATTACCCATATAATAGAGGTATTATCGCTAGAACTGTAATAATTATACTTATTACTTATATCATTATCAATATAACGTCCATTCTTACCCATATAATGCAGTTATTATCGCTAGAACTGTAATAATTATACTTATTGCTTATACTATTAGCAATATAACGTCCATTCTTACCCATATAATGCAGTTATTATCGCTAGAACTGTAATAATTATACTTATTACTTATATTGTTAGCAATATAACGTGCATTATTACCCATATTATGCAGTTATTGTCGATAGAACTGTAATAAATATACTTATTACTTTTATTATTATCAATATAACATGCACTATTTGCCATATTTTACTATTATTATCGCTAGAACTATAATAATTATACTTATTACTCCCGATATTATCAATATAACTTGCATTATTACCCATATAATGCAGTTATTATCGCTAGAACTCTAATAATTATACTTATTGCTTATATTGTTAGCAATATAACGTGCATTATTACCCATATAATGCAGTTATTATCGCTAGAACTGTAATAATTATACTTATTACTTATATTATAATCAATATAACATGCATTATTACCCATATTATGCAGTTATTATCGCTAGAACTGTAATAAATATACTCACTACTTTCATTATCATCAATATAACATGCATTATTACCCATATTAAGAAGTTATTATCGCTAGAACTGTAATAACTATACTTATTACTCATATTATTATCAATATAACATGCATTATTACCCATATTATGCAGTTATTATCGCTAGAACTATAATAAATATACGTATTACTTTTATTATCATCAATATAACATGCATTATTAACCATATTATGCAGTTATTATCGATAGAACTGCAATAAATATACTTATTACTTTTATTATTATCAACATAACATGCACTATTTGCCATATTTTACTATTATTATCGCTAGAACTATAATAATTATACTTATTACTCCCGATATTATCAATATAACATGCATTATTAGCCATATTATGCAGTTATTATCGCTAGAACTGTAATAAATATACTTACTACTTTCATTATCATCAATATAACATGCAGTATTACCCATATTAAGAAGTTATTATCGCTTGAACTGTAATAACTATACTTATTACTCATATTATTATCAATATAACATGCATTATTACCCATATAATGCAGTTATTATCGCTAGAACTATAATAAATATACGTATTACTTTTATTATCATCAATATAACATGCATTATTACCCATATTATGCAGTTATTATGGATAGGACTGTAATAAATATACTTATTACTTTTATTATTATCAATATAACATGCACTATTTGCCATATTTTACTATTATTATCGCTAGAACTATAATAATTATACTTATTACTCCCGATATTATCAATATAACATGCATTATTACCCATATAATGCAGTTATTATCGCTAGAACTGTAATAATTATACTTATTACTTATATTTTTAGCAATATAACGTGCATTATTACCCATATAATGCAGTTATTATCGCTAGAACTGTAATAATTATACTTATTACTTATATTATTATCAATATAACATGCATTATTACCCATATTATGCAGTTATTATCGCTAGAACTATAATAAATATACGTATTACTTTTATTATCATCAATACTACATGCATTATTACCCATATTATGCAGTTATTGTCGATAGACCTGTAATAAATATACTTATTACTTTTATTATTATCAATATAACATGCACTATTTGCCATATTTTACTGTTATTATCGCTAGAACTATAATAATTATACTTATTACTCCCGATATTATCAATATAACATGCATTATTACCCATATAATGCAGTTATTATCGCTAGAACTGTAATAATTATACTTATTACTTATATTATTCTCAATATAACATGCATTATTACCCATATAATGCAGTTATTATCGCTAGAACTGTAATAATTATACTTATTACTTATATTATTATCAACATAACATGCATTATTACCCATATAATGGAGGTATTATTGCTAGAACTGTAATAATTATACTTATTACTTACACTATTAGCAATATAACGTGCATTGTTACCCATATAATGCAGTTATTATCGCCAGAACTGTAATAATTATACTTATTACTTATATTATTCTCAATATAACATGCATTATTACCCATATTATGCAGTTATTATCGCAAGAACTATAATAAATATACGTATTACTTTTATTATCATCAATATAACATGCATTATTAACCATATTATGCAGTTATTATCGATAGAACTGTAATAAATATACTTATTACTTTTATTATTATCAACATAACATGCACTATTTGCCATATTTTACTATTATTATCGCTAGAACTATAATAATTATACTTATTACTCCCGATATTATCAATATAACATGCATTATTAGCCATATTATGCAGTTATTATCGCTAGAACTGTAATAATTATACTTATTGCTTATATTGTTAGCAATATAACGTGCATTATTACCCATATAATGCAGTTATTATCGCTAGAACTGTAATAATTATACTTATTACTTATATTATTATCAATATAACATGCATTATTACCCATATTATGCAGTTATTATCGCTAGAACTATAATAAATATACGTATTACTTTCATTATCATCAATATAACATGCATTATTACCCATATAATGCAGTTATTATCGCTAGAACTGTAATAATTATACTTATTACTTATATTATTATCAATATAACATGCATTATTACCCATATTATGCAGTTATTATCGCTAGAACTATAATAAATATCCGTATTTCTCCCAATGTTATCAATATAACATGCATTATTACCTATATTATGCAGTTATTATCGCTAGAACTCTAATAATTATACTTATTGCTTATATTGTTAGCAATATAACGTGCATTATTACCCATATAATGCAGTTATTATCGCTAGAACTGTAATAATTATACTTATTACTTATATTATAATCAATATAACATGCATTATTACCCATATTATGCAGTTATTATCGCTAGAACTGTAATAAATATACTCACTACTTTCATTATCATCAATATAACATGCATTATTACCCATATTAAGAAGTTATTATCGCTAGAACTGTAATAAATATACTTACTACTTTCATTATCATCAATATAACATGCAGTATTACCCATATTAAGAAGTTATTATCGCTTGAACTGTAATAACTATACTTATTACTCATATTATTATCAATATAACATGCATTATTACCCATATAATGCAGTTATTATCGCTAGAACTATAATAAATATACGTATTACTTTTATTATCATCAATATAACATGCATTATTACCCATATTATGCAGTTATTATGGATAGGACTGTAATAAATATACTTATTACTTTTATTATTATCAATATAACATGCACTATTTGCCATATTTTACTATTATTATCGCTAGAACTATAATAATTATACTTATTACTCCCGATATTATCAATATAACATGCATTATTACCCATATAATGCAGTTATTATCGCTAGAACTGTAATAATTATACTTATTACTTATATTTTTAGCAATATAACGTGCATTATTACCCATATAATGCAGTTATTATCGCTAGAACTGTAATAATTATACTTATTACTTATATTATTATCAATATAACATGCATTATTACCCATATTATGCAGTTATTATCGCTAGAACTATAATAAATATACGTATTACTTTTATTATCATCAATACTACATGCATTATTACCCATATTATGCAGTTATTGTCGATAGACCTGTAATAAATATACTTATTACTTTTATTATTATCAATATAACATGCACTATTTGCCATATTTTACTGTTATTATCGCTAGAACTATAATAATTATACTTATTACTCCCGATATTATCAATATAACATGCATTATTACCCATATAATGCAGTTATTATCGCTAGAACTGTAATAATTATACTTATTACTTATATTATTCTCAATATAACATGCATTATTACCCATATTATGCAGTTATTATCGCTAGAACTGTAATAATTATACTTATTGCTTATATTGTTAGCAATATAACGTGCATTATTACCCATATAATGCAGTTATTATCGCTAGAACTGTAATAATTATACTTATTACTTATATTATTATCAATATAACATGCATTATTACCCATATTATGCAGTTATTATCGCTAGAACTATAATAAATATACGTATTACTTTCATTATCATCAATATAACATGCATTATTACCCATATAATGCAGTTATTATCGCTAGAACTGTAATAATTATACTTATTACTTATATTATTATCAATATAACATGCATTATTACCCATATTATGCAGTTATTATCGCTAGAACTATAATAAATATCCGTATTTCTCCCAATGTTATCAATATAACATGCATTATTACCTATATTATGCAGTTATTATCGCTAGAACTGTAATAATTGTACTCATTACTTTTATTATTAGCAATATAACGTGCATTATTACCCATATTATGCAGTTATTATCCCTAGAACCATAATAAATATACTTATTACTCCCAATATTATCAATATAACATGCATTTTTACCCATATAATGCAGTTATTATCGCTAGAACTGTAATAATTATACTTATTACTTATACCATTATCAATATAACATGCATTATTACCCATATAATGGAGGTATTATCGCTTGAACTGTAATAATTATACTTATTACTTATACTATTAGCAATATAACGTGCATTGTTACCCATATAATGCAGTTATTATCGCTAGAACTGTAATAATTATACTTATTACTTATATTGTTAGCAATATAACGTGCATTATTACCCATATAATGCAGTTATTATCGCTAGAACTATAATAAATATACGTATTACTTTTATTATCATCAATATAACATGCATTATTACCCATATTATGCAGTTATTATGGATAGGACTGTAATAAATATACTTATTACTTTTATTATTATCAATATAACATGCACTATTTGCCATATTTTACTATTATTATCGCTAGAACTATAATAATTATACTTATTACTCCCGATATTATCAATATAACATGCATTATTACCCATATAATGCAGTTATTATCGCTAGAACTGTAATAATTATACTTATTACTTATATTATTATCAATATAACATGCATTATTACCCATATTATGTAGTTATTATCGCTAGAACTATAATAAATATACGTATTACTTTCATTATCATCAATATAACATGCATTATTACCCATATAATGCAGTTATTATCGCTAGAACTGTAATAATTATACTTATTACTTATATTGTTAGCAATATAACGTGCATTATTACCCATATTATGCAGTTATTATCGCTAGAACTATAATAAATATACGTATTACTTTCATTATCATCAGTATAACATGCATTATTACCCACATAATGGAGGTATTATCGCTAGAACTGTAATAATTATACTTATTACTTATATTATTCTCAATATAACATGCATTATTACCCATATTATGCAGTTATTATCGATAGAACTGTAATAAATATGCTTATTACTTTTACTATTATCAATATATCATGCACTACTAGCCATATTTTACTATTATTATCGCTAGAACTATAATAATTATACTTATTACTCCCAATATTATCAATATAACATGCCTCATTACGCATATAATGCAGTTATTATCGCTAGAACTGTAATAAATATACTTACTACTTTCATTATCATCAATATAACATGCATTATTACCCATATTATGCAGTTATTATCGATAGAACTGTAATCAATATACTTATTACTTTTACTATTATCAATATATCATGCACTATTAGTCATATTTTACTATTATTATCGCTAGAACTGTAATGATTGTACTTATTACTTAGATTATTATCAATATAACATCCATTATTACCCATATTATGCAGTTATTATGGATAGGACTGTAATAAATATACTTATTACTTTTATTATTATCAATATAACATGCACTATTTGCCATATTTTACTATTATTATCGCTAGAACTATAATAATTATACTTATTACTCCCGATATTATCAATATAACATGCATTATTACCCATATAATGCAGTTATTATCGCTAGAACTGTTATAATTATACTTATTACTTATATTATTATCAATATAACATGCATTATTACACATATTATGCAGTTATTATCTCTAGAACCATAATAAATATACTTATTACTCCCAATATTATCAATATAACATGCATTTTTACCCATATAATGCAGTTATTATCGCTAGAACTGTAATAATTATACTTATTACTTATATTGTTAGCAATATAACGTGCATTATTACCCATATAATGCAGTTATTATCGCTAGAACTATAATAAATATACGTATTACTTTTATTATCATCAATATAACATGCATTATTACCCATATTATGCAGTTATTATGGATAGGACTGTAATAAATATACTTATTACTTTTATTATTATCAATATAACATGCACTATTTGCCATATTTTACTATTATTATCGCTAGAACTATAATAATTATACTTATTACTCCCGATGTTATCAATGTAACATGCCTTATTACCCATATAATGCAGTTATTATCGCTAGAACTGTAATAATTATACTTATTACTTATATTATTCTCAATATAACATGCATTATTACCCATATTATGCAGTTATTATCGCTGGAGCTGTAATAATTGTACTCATTACTTATATTATTAGCAATATAACCTGCATTATTACCCATATTATGCAGTTATTATCGCTAGAACTGTAATAATTATACTTATTACTTATATCATTATCAATATAACATGCATTATAACCCATATAATAGAGGTATTATCGCTAGAACTGTAATAATTATACTTATTACTTATACTATTAGCAATATAACGTGCATTGTTACCCATATAATGCAGTTATTATCGCCAGAACTGTAATAATTATACTTATTACTTATATTATTCTCAATATAACATGCATTATTACCCATATTATGCAGTTATTATCGCTAGAACTATAATAAATATACGTATTACTTTTATTATCATCAATATAACATGCATTATTACCCATATTATGCAGTTATTATCGATAGAACTGTAATAAATATACTTATTACTTTTACTATTATCAATATATCATGCACTATTAGTCATATTTTACTATTATTATCGCTAGGACTGTAATAATTATACTTATTACTTATATTATTAGCAATATAACGTGCATTATTACCTATATTATGCAGTTATTATCGCTAGAACTGTAGCAGTTATACTTATTACTTATATCATTATCAATATAACATGCATTATTACCCATATAATGGAGGTATTATCGCTAGAACTGTAATAATTATACTTATTACTTAGATTATTATCAATATAACATGCATTATTACCCATATTATGCAGTTATTATCGCTAGAACTGTAATAAATATACTTACTACTTTCATTATCATCAATATAACATGCATTATTACCCATATTATGCAGTTATTATCGATAGAACTGTAATCAATGTACTTATTACTTTTACTATTATCAATATATCATGCACTATTAGTCATATTTTACTATTATTATCGCTAGAACTGTAATAATTATACTTATTACTTATATTATTATCAATATAACATGCATTATTACCCATATTATGCAGTTATTATCGCTAGAACTATAATAAATATCCGTATTTCTCCCAATGTTATCAATATAACATGCATTATTACCTATATTATGCAGTTATTATCGCTAGAACTGTAATAATTGTACTCATTACTTTTATTATTAGCAATATAACGTGCATTATTACCCATATTATGCAGTTATTATCCCTAGAACCATAATAAATATACTTATTACTCCCAATATTATCAATATAACATGCATTATTACCCATATAATGGAGGTATTATCGCTTGAACTGTAATAATTATACTTATTACTTATACTATTAGCAATATAACGTGCATTGTTACCCATATAATGCAGTTATTATCGCTAGAACTGTAATAATTATACTTATTACTTATATTGTTAGCAATATAACGTGCATTATTACCCATATTATGCAGTTATTGTCGATAGAACTGTAATAAATATACTTATTACTTTTATTATTATCAATATAACATGCACTATTTGCCATATTTTACTATTATTATCGCTAGAACTATAATAATTATACTTATTACTCCCGATATTATCAATATAACATGCATTATTACCCATATAATGCAGTTATTATCGCTAGAACTGTAATAATGATACTTATTGCTTATATTGTTAGCAATATAACGTGCATTATTACCCATATAATGCAGTTATTATCGCTAGAACTGTAATAATTATACTTATTACTTATATTATTATCAATATAACATGCATTATTACCCATATTATGCAGTTATTATCGCCAGTACTATAATAAATATACGTATTACTCCCAATATTATCAATATAACATGCATTATTACCTATATTATGCAGTTATTATCGCTAGAACTGTAATAATTGTACTCATTACTTTTATTATTAGCAATATAACGTGCATTATTACCCATATTATGCAGTTATTATCGCTAGAACTGTAATGATTATACTTATTACTTATATTATTCTCAATATAACATGCATTATTAGCCATATTATGCAGTTATTATCGCTAGAACTGTAATAAATATACTTACTACTTTCATTATCATCAATATAACATGCATTATTACCCATATTAAGAAGTTATTATCGCTAGAACTGTAATAACTATACTTATTACTCATATTATTATCAATATAACATGCATTATTACCCATATTATGCAGTTATTATCGCTAGAACTATAATAAATATACGTATTACTTTTATTATCATCAATATAACATGCATTATTACCCATATTATGCAGTTATTATCGATAGAACTGTAATAAATATACTTATTACTTTTACTATTATCAATATATCATGCACTATTAGTCATATTTTACTATTATTATCGCTAGGACTGTAATAATTATACTTATTACTTATATTATTAGCAATATAACGTGCATTATTACCTATATTATGCAGTTATTATCGCTAGAACTGTAGCAGTTATACTTATTACTTATATCATTATCAATATAACATGCATTATTACCCATATAATGGAGGTATTATCGCTAGAACTGTAATAATTATACTTATTACTTAGATTATTATCAATATAACATGCATTATTACCCATATTATGCAGTTATTATCGCTAGAACTGTAATAAATATACTTACTACTTTCATTATCATCAATATAACATGCATTATTACCCATATTATGCAGTTATTATCGATAGAACTGTAATCAATGTACTTATTACTTTTACTATTATCAATATATCATGCACTATTAGTCATATTTTACTATTATTATCGCTAGAACTGTAATAATTATACTTATTACTTATATTATTATCAATATAACATGCATTATTACCCATACTATGCAGTTATTATCGCTAGAACTATAATAAATATCCGTATTTCTCCCAATGTTATCAATATAACATGCATTATTACCTATATTATGCAGTTATTATCGCTAGAACTGTAATAATTGTACTCATTACTTTTATTATTAGCAATATAACGTGCATTATTACCCATATTATGCAGTTATTATCCCTAGAACCATAATAAATATACTTATTACTCCCAATATTATCAATATAACATGCATTTTTACCCATATAATGCAGTTATTATCGCTAGAACTGTAATAATTATACTTATTACTTATACCATTATCAATATAACATGCATTATTACCCATATAATGGAGGTATTATCGCTTGAACTGTAATAATTATACTTATTACTTATACTATTAGCAATATAACGTGCATTGTTACCCATATAATGCAGTTATTATCGCTAGAACTGTAATAATTATACTTATTACTTATATTGTTAGCAATATAACGTGCATTATTACCCATATTATGCAGTTATTGTCGATAGAACTGTAATAAATATACTTATTACTTTTATTATTATCAATATAACATGCACTATTTGCCATATTTTACTATTATTATCGCTAGAACTATAATAATTATACTTATTACTCCCGATATTATCAATATAACATGCATTATTACCCATATAATGCAGTTATTATCGCTAGAACTGTAATAATGATACTTATTGCTTATATTGTTAGCAATATAACGTGCATTATTACCCATATAATGCAGTTATTATCGCTAGAACTGTAATAATTATACTTATTACTTATATTATTATCAATATAACATGCATTATTACCCATATTATGCAGTTATTATCGCCAGTACTATAATAAATATACGTATTACTCCCAATATTATCAATATAACATGCATTATTACCTATATTATGCAGTTATTATCGCTAGAACGGTAATAATTGTACTCATTACTTTTATTATTAGCAATATAACGTGCATTATTACCCATATTATGCAGTTATTATCGCTAGAACTATAATAATTATACTTATTACTCCCGATATTATCAATATAACATGCATTATTACCCATATAATGCAGTTATTATCGCTAGAACTGTTATAATTATACTTATTACTTATATTATTATCAATATAACATGCATTATTACACATATTATGCAGTTATTATCTCTAGAACCATAATAAATATACTTATTACTCCAATATTATCAATATAACATGCATTTTTACCCATATAATGCAGTTATTATCGCTAGAACTGTAATAATTATACTTATTACTTATATTGTTAGCAATATAACGTGCATTATTACCCATATAATGCAGTTATTATCGCTAGAACTGTAATGATTGTACTTATTACTTAGATTATTATCAATATAACATCCATTATTACCCATATTATGCAGTTATTATGGATAGGACTGTAATAAATATACTTATTACTTTTATTATTATCAATATAACATGCACTATTTGCCATATTTTACTATTATTATCGCTAGAACTATAATAATTATACTTATTACTCCCGATATTATCAATATAACATGCATTATTACCCATATAATGCAGTTATTATCGCTAGAACTGTTATAATTATACTTATTACTTATATTATTATCAATATAACATGCATTATTACACATATTATGCAGTTATTATCTCTAGAACCATAATAAATATACTTATTACTCCCAATATTATCAATATAACATGCATTTTTACCCATATAATGCAGTTATTATCGCTAGAACTGTAATAATTATACTTATTACTTATATTGTTAGCAATATAACGTGCATTATTACCCATATAATGCAGTTATTATCGCTAGAACTATAATAAATATACGTATTACTTTTATTATCATCAATATAACATGCATTATTACCCATATTATGCAGTTATTATGGATAGGACTGTAATAAATATACTTATTACTTTTATTATTATCAATATAACATGCACTATTTGCCATATTTTACTATTATTATCGCTAGAACTATAATAATTATACTTATTACTCCCGATGTTATCAATGTAACATGCCTTATTACCCATATAATGCAGTTATTATCGCTAGAACTGTAATAATTATACTTATTACTTATATTATTCTCAATATAACATGCATTATTACCCATATTATGCAGTTATTATCGCTGGAGCTGTAATAATTGTACTCATTACTTATATTATTAGCAATATAACGTGCATTATTACCCATATAATGCAGTTATTATCGCTAGAACTGTAATAATTATACTTATTACTTATATTATTATCAATATAACATGCATTATTACCCATATTATGCAGTTATTATCGCCAGTACTATAATAAATATACGTATTACTCCCAATATTATCAATATAACATGCATTATTACCTATATTATGCAGTTATTATCGCTAGAACTGTAATAATTGTACTCATTACTTTTATTATTAGCAATGTAACGTGCATTATTACCCATATTATGCAGTTATTATCGCTAGAACTGTAATGATTATACTTATTACTTATATTATTCTCAATATAACATGCATTATTAGCCATATTATGCAGTTATTATCGCTAGAACTGTAATAAATATACTTACTACTTTCATTATCATCAATATAACATGCATTATTACCCATATTAAGAAGTTATTATCGCTAGAACTGTAATAACTATACTTATTACTCATATTATTATCAATATAACATGCATTATTACCCATATTATGCAGTTATTATCGCTAGAACTATAATAAATATACGTATTACTTTTATTATCATCAATATAACATGCATTATTACCCATATTATGCAGTTATTATCGATAGAACTGTAATATATATACTTATTACTTTTATTATTATCAACATAACATGCACTATTTGCCATATTTTACTATTATTATCGCTAGAACTATAATAATTATACTTATTACTCCCGATATTATCAATATAACATGCATTATTACCCATATAATGCAGTTATTATCGCTAGAACTGTTATAATTATACTTATTACTTATATTATTATCAATATAACATGCATTATTACACATATTATGCAGTTATTATCTCTAGAACCATAATAAATATACTTATTACTCCCAATATTATCAATATAACATGCATTTTTACCCATATAATGCAGTTATTATCGCTAGAACTGTAATAATTATACTTATTACTTATATTGTTAGCAATATAACGTGCATTATTACCCATATAATGCAGTTATTATCGCTAGAACTGTAATGGTTGTACTTATTACTTAGATTATTATCAATATAACATCCATTATTACCCATATTATGCAGTTATTATGGATAGGACTGTAATAAATATACTTATTACTTTTATTATTATCAATATAACATGCACTATTTGCCATATTTTACTATTATTATCGCTAGAACTATAATAATTATACTTATTACTCCCGATATTATCAATATAACATGCATTATTACCCATATAATGCAGTTATTATCGCTAGAACTGTTATAATTATACTTATTACTTATATTATTATCAATATAACATGCATTATTACACATATTATGCAGTTATTATCTCTAGAACCATAATAAATATACTTATTACTCCCAATATTATCAATATAACATGCATTTTTACCCATATAATGCAGTTATTATCGCTAGAACTGTAATAATTATACTTATTACTTATATTGTTAGCAATATAACGTGCATTATTACCCATATAATGCAGTTATTATCGCTAGAACTATAATAAATATACGTATTACTTTTATTATCATCAATATAACATGCACTATTACCCATATTATGCAGTTATTATGGATAGGACTGTAATAAATATACTTCTTACTTTTATTATTATCAATATAACATGCACTATTTGCCATATTTTACTATTATTATCGCTAGAACTATAATAATTATACTTATTACTCCCGATATTATCAATATAACATGCATTATTACCCATATAATGCAGTTATTATCGCTAGAACTGTAATAATTATACTTATTACTTATATTATTATCAATATAACATGCATTATTACCCATATTATGTAGTTATTATCGCTAGAACTATAATAAATATACGTATTACTTTCATTATCATCAATATAACATGCATTATTACCCATATAATGCAGTTATTATCGCTAGAACTGTAATAATTATACTTATTACTTATATTGTTAGCAATATAACGTGCATTATTACCCATATTATGCAGTTATTATCGCTAGAACTATAATAAATATACGTATTACTTTCATTATCATCAGTATAACATGCATTATTACCCACATAATGGAGGTATTATCGCTAGAACTGTAATAATTATACTTATTACTTATATTATTATCAATATAACATGCATTATTACCCATATTATGCACTTATTATCGACAGAACTGTAATAAATACACTTACTACTTTTACTATTATCAATATATCATGCACTATTAGCCATATGTTACTATTATTATCACTAGAACTCTAATAATTATACTTATTACTCCCGATGTTATCAATATAACATGCCTTATTACCCATATAATGCAGTTATTATCGCTAGAACTGTAATAATTATACTTATTACTTATATTATTCTCAATATAACATGCATTATTACCCATATTATGCAGTTATTATCGCTGGAGCTGTAATAATTGTACTCATTACTTATATCATTATCAATATAACATGCATTATAACCCATATAATAGAGGTATTATCGCTAGAACTGTAATAATTATACTTATTACTTATACTATTAGCAATGTAACGTGCATTGTTACCCATATAATGCAGTTATTATCGCCAGAACTGTAATAATTATACTTATTACTTATATTATTCTCAATATAACATGCATTATTACCCATATTATGCAGTTATTATCGCTAGAACTATAATAAATATACGTATTACTTTTATTATCATCAATATAACATGCATTATTACCCATATTATGCAGTTATTATCGATAGAACTGTAATAAATATACTTATTACTTTTACTATTATCAATATATCATGCACTATTAGTCATATTTTACTATTATTATCGCTAGAACTGTAATAATTATACTTATTACTTATATTATTAGCAATATAACGTGCATTATTACCTATATTATGCAGTTATTATCGCTAGAACTGTAGCAGTTATACTTATTACTTATATCATTATCAATATAACATGCATTATTACCCATATAATGGAGGTATTATCGCTAGAACTGTAATAATTATACTTATTACTTATACTATTAGCAATATAACGTGCGTTATTACCCATATAATGCAGTTATTATCGCCAGAATTGTAATAATTATACTTATTACTTATATTATTCTCAATATAACATGTATTATTACCCATATTATGCAGTTATTATCGCTAGAAATGTAATAATTATACTTATTACTTAGATTATTATCAATATAACATGCATTATTACCCATATTATGCAGTTATTATCGCTAGAACTGTAATAAATATACGTATTACGTTTATTATCATCAATATAACATGCATTATTACCCATATTATGCCGTTATTATCGATAGAACTGTAATAAATATATTTATTACTTTTATTATTATCAATATAACATGCACTATTTGCCATATTTTACTATTATTATCGCTAGAACTATAATAATTATACTTATTACTCCCGATATTATCAATATAACATGCATTATTACCCATATAATGCAGTTATTATCGCTAGAACTGTAATAATTGTACTCATTACTTATATTATTAGCAATATAACGTGCATTGTTACCCATATAATGCAGTTATTATCGCCAGAACTGTAATAATTATACTTATTACTTATATTATTCTCAATATAACATGCATTATTACCCATAATATGCAGTTATTATCGCTAGAACTATAATAAATATACGTATTACTTTCATTATCATCAATATAACATGCATTATTACCCATATAATAGAGGTATTATCGCTAGAACTGTAATAATTATACTTATTACTTATACTTTTAGCAATATAACGTGCATTATTACCCATATAATGCAGTTATTATCGCCAGAACTGTAATAATTATACTTATTACTTATATTGTTCTCAATATAACATGCATTATTACCCATATTATGCAGTTATTATCGCTAGAACTATAATAAATATACGTATTACTTTTATTATCATCAATATAACATGCATTATTACCCATATAATAGAGGTATTATCGCTAGAACTGTAATAATTATACTTATTACTTATACTATTAGCAATATAACGTGCATTGTTACCCATATAATGCAGTTATTATCGCCAGAACTGTAATAATTATACTTATTACTTATATTATTCTCAATATAACATGCATTATTACCCATATTATGCAGTTTTTATCGCTAGAACTATAATAAATATACGTATTACTTTTATTATCATCAATATAACATGCATTATTACCCATATAATGCAGTTATTATCGCTAGAACTGTAATAATTATACTTATTACTTATATTGTTATCGATATAACATGCATTATTACCCATATAATGCAGTTATTATCGCTAGAACTGTAATAATTGTACTCATTACTTATATTATTTGCAATATAACGTGCATTATTACCCATATTATGCAGTTATTATCGCTAGAACTGTAATAATTATACTTATTACTTATATCATTATCAATATAACATGCATTATTACCCATATAATGGAGGTATTATCGCTTGAACTGTAATAATTATACTTATTACTTATACTATTAGCAATATAACGTGCATTGTTACCCATATAATGCAGTTATTATCGCTAGAACTGTAATAATTATACTTATTACTTATATTGTTAGCAATATAACGTGCATTATTACCCATATTATGCAGTTATTATCGCTAGAACTATAATAAATATACGTATTACTTTCATTGTCATCAATATAACATGCATTATTACCCATATAATGCAGTTATTATCGCTAGAACTGTAATAATTATACTTATTACTTATATTATTATCAATATAACATGCATTATTACCCATATTATGCAGTTATTATCGCTAGAACTATAATAAATATCCGTATTTCTCCCAATGTTATCAATATAACATGCATTATTACCTATATTATGCAGTTATTATCGCTAGAACTGTAATAATTGTACTCATTACTTTTATTATTAGCAATATAACGTGCATTATTACCCATATTATGCAGTTATTATCGCTAGAACTGTAATGATTATACTTATTACTTATATTGTTCTCAATATAACATGCATTATTACCCATATTATGCAGTTATTATCGCTAGAACTATAATAAATATACGTATTACTTTTATTATCATCAATATAACATGCATTATTACCCATATAATAGAGGTATTATCGCTAGAACTGTAATAATTATACTTATTACTTATACTATTAGCAATATAACGTGCATTGTTACCCATATAATGCAGTTATTATCGCCAGAACTGTAATAATTATACTTATTACTTATATTATTCTCAATATAACATGCATTATTACCCATATTATGCAGTTTTTATCGCTAGAACTATAATAAATATACGTATTACTTTTATTATCATCAATATAACATGCATTATTACCCATATAATGCAGTTATTATCGCTAGAACTGTAATAATTATACTTATTACTTATATTGTTATCGATATAACATGCATTATTACCCATATAATGCAGTTATTATCGCTAGAACTGTAATAATTGTACTCATTACTTATATTATTTGCAATATAACGTGCATTATTACCCATATTATGCAGTTATTATCGCTAGAACTGTAATAATTATACTTATTACTTATATCATTATCAATATAACATGCATTATTACCCATATAATGGAGGTATTATCGCTTGAACTGTAATAATTATACTTATTACTTATACTATTAGCAATATAACGTGCATTGTTACCCATATAATGCAGTTATTATCGCTAGAACTGTAATAATTATACTTATTACTTATATTGTTAGCAATATAACGTGCATTATTACCCATATTATGCAGTTATTATCGCTAGAACTATAATAAATATACGTATTACTTTCATTGTCATCAATATAACATGCATTATTACCCATATAATGCAGTTATTATCGCTAGAACTGTAATAATTATACTTATTACTTATATTATTATCAATATAACATGCATTATTACCCATATTATGCAGTTATTATCGCTAGAACTATAATAAATATCCGTATTTCTCCCAATGTTATCAATATAACATGCATTATTACCTATATTATGCAGTTATTATCGCTAGAACTGTAATAATTGTACTCATTACTTTTATTATTAGCAATATAACGTGCATTATTACCCATATTATGCAGTTATTATCGCTAGAACTGTAATGATTATACTTATTACTTATATTATTCTCAATATAACATGCATTATTAGCCATATTATGCAGTTATTATCGCTAGAACTGTAATAAATATACTTACTACTTATATTGTTAGCAATATAACGTGCATTATTACCCATATTATGCAGTTATTATCGCTAGAACTATAATAAATATACGTATTACTTTCATTATCATCAACATAACATGCATTATTACCCATATAATGGAGGTATTATCGTTAGAACTGTAATAATTATACTGATTACTTATATTATTATCAATATAACATGCATTATTACCCATATTATGCAGTTATTATACCTAGAACCATAATAAATATACTTATTACTCCCAATATTATCAATATAACATGCATTTTTACCCATATAATGCAGTTATTATCGCTAGAACTGTAATAATTATACTTATTACTTATATTATTATCGATATAACATGCATTATTACCCATATAATGGAGGTATTATTGCTAGAACTGTAATAATTATACTTATTACTTATATTATTCTCAATATAACATGCATTATTACCCATATTATGCAGTTCTTATCGGTAGAACTATAATAAATATACGTATTACTTTCATTATCATCAATATAACATGCACTATTTGCCATATTTTACTATTATTATCGCTAGAACTATAATAATTATACTTATTACTCCCGATATTATCAATATAACATGCATTATTACCCATATAATGCAGTTATTATCGCTAGAACTGTAATAATTATACTTATTACTTATATTATTATCAATATAACATGCATTATTACCCATATTATGTAGTTATTATCGCTAGAACTATAATAAATATACGTATTACTTTCATTATCATCAATATAACGTGCATTATTACCCATATTATGCAGTTATTATCGCTAGAACTGTAATAATTAAACTTATTACTTATATCATTATCAATCTAACATGCATTATTACCCATATAATGGAGGTATTATCGCTAGAACTGTAATAATTACACTTATTACTTATATTATTATCAACATAACATGCATTATTACCCATATAATGGAGGTATTATTGCTAGAACTGTAATAATTATACTTATTACTTATATTATTATCAATATAACATGCATTATTACCCATATTATGCAGTTATTATCGCTAGAACTATAATAAATATACGTATTACTCCCAATATTCTCAATATAACATGCATTATTAGCCATATTATGCAGTTATTATCGCTAGAACTTTAATAAATATACTTACTACTTTCATTATCATCAATATAACATGCATTATTACCCATATTAAGAAGTTATTATCGCTAGAACTGTAATAATTATACTTATTACTCATATTATTATCAATATAACCTGCATTATTACCCATATAATGGAGGTATTATCGCTAGAACTGTAATAATTATACTTATTACTTATACTATTAGCAATATAACGTGCATTATCACCCATATAATGCAGTTATTATCGCTAGAACTATAATAAATATACGTATTACTTTCATTATCATCAATATAACATGCATTATTACCCATATAATGCAGTTATTATCGCTAGAACTGTAATAATTATACTTATTACTTATATTATTATCAATATAACATGCATTATTACCCATATTATGCAGTTATTATCGCTAGAACTATAATAAATATACGTATTACTCCCAATATTCTCAATATAACATGCATTATTAGCCATATTATGCAGTTATTATCGCTAGAACTGTAATAAATATACTTACTACTTTCATTATCATCAATATAACATGCATTATTACCCATATTAAGAAGTTATTATCGCTAGAACTGTAATAATTATACTTATTACTCATATTATTATCAATATAACATGCATTATTACCCATATAATGCAGTTATTATCGCTAGAACTGTAATAATTATACTTATTACTTATATTATTATCAACATAACATGCATTATTACCCATATAATGGAGGTATTATTGCTAGAACTGTAATAATTATACTTATTACTTACACTATTAGCAATATAACGTGCATTGTTACCCATATAATGCAGTTATTATCGCCAGAACTGTAATAGTTATACTTATTACTTATATTATTCTCAATATAACATGCATTATTACCCATATTATGCAGTTATTATCGCAAGAACTATAATAAATATACGTATTACTTTTATTATCATCAATATAACTTGCATTATTACCCATATTATGCAGTTATTATCGATAGAACTGTAATAAATATATTTATTAGTTTTATTATTATCAATATAACATGCACCATTTGCCATATTTTACTATTATTATCGCTAGAACTATAATAATTATACTTATTACTCCCGATATTATCAATATAACATGCATTATTACCCATATAATGCAGTTATTATCGCCAGAACTGTAATAATTATACTTATTACTTATATTATTCTCAATATAACATGCATTATTACCCATATTATGCAGTTCTTATCGGTAGAACTATAATAAATATACGTATTACTTTCATTATCATCAATATAACATGCACTATTTGCCATATTTTACTATTATTATCGCTAGAACTATAATAATTATACTTATTACTCCCGATATTATCAATATAACATGCATTATTACCCATATAATGCAGTTATTATCGCTAGAACTGTAATAATTGTACTTATTACTTATATTATTATCAATATAACATGCATTATTACCCATATTATGTAGTTATTATCGCTAGAACTATAATAAATATACGTATTACTTTCATTATCATCAATATAACGTGCATTATTACCCATATTATGCAGTTATTATCGCTAGAACTGTAATAATTAAACTTATTACTTATATCATTATCAATCTAACATGCATTATTACCCATATAATGGAGGTATTATCGCTAGAACTGTAATAATTACACTTATTACTTATATTATTATCAACATAACATGCATTATTACCCATATAATGGAGGTATTATTGCTAGAACTGTAATAATTATACTTATTACTTATATTATTATCAATATAACATGCATTATTACCCATATTATGCAGTTATTATCGCTAGAACTATAATAAATATACGTATTACTCCCAATATTCTCAATATAACATGCATTATTAGCCATATTATGCAGTTATTATCGCTAGAACTTTAATAAATATACTTACTACTTTCATTATCATCAATATAACATGCATTATTACCCATATTAAGAAGTTATTATCGCTAGAACTTTAATAATTATACTTATTACTCATATTATTATCAATATAACCTGCATTATTACCCATATAATGGAGGTATTATCGCTAGAACTGTAATAATTATACTTATTACTTATACTATTAGCAATATAACGTGCATTATCACCCATATAATGCAGTTATTATCGTTAGAACTATAATAAATATACGTATTACTTTCATTATCATCAATATAACATGCATTATTACCCATATAATGCAGTTATTATCGCTAGAACTGTAATAATTATACTTATTACTTATATTATTATCAATATAACATGCATTATTACCCATATTATGCAGTTATTATCGCTAGAACTATAATAAATATACGTATTACTCCCAATATTCTCAATATAACATGCATTATTAGCCATATTATGCAGTTATTATCGCTAGAACTGTAATAAATATACTTACTACTTTCATTATCATCAATATAACATGCATTATTACCCATATTAAGAAGTTATTATCGCTAGAACTGTAATAATTATACTTATTACACATATTATTATCAATATAACATGCATTATTACCCATATAATGCAGTTATTATCGCTAGAACTGTAATAATTATACTTATTACTTATATTATTATCAATATAACATGCATTATTACCCATATTATGTAGTTATTATCGCTAGAACTATAATAAATATACGTATTACTTTCATTATCATCAATATAACGTGCATTATTACCCATATTATGCAGTTATTATCGCAAGAACTGTAATAATTAAACTTATTACTTATATCATTATCAATCTAACATGCATTATTACCCATATAATGGAGGTATTATCGCTAGAACTGTAATAATTACACTTATTACTTATATTATTATCAACATAACATGCATTATTGCCCATATAATGGAGGTATTATTGCTAGAACTGTAATAATTATACTTATTACTTATATTATTATCAATATAACATGCATTATTACCCATATTATGCAGTTATTATCGCTAGAACTATAATAAATATACGTATTACTCCCAATATTCTCAATATAACATGCATTATTAGCCATATTATGCAGTTATTATCGCTAGAACTTTAATAAATATACTTACTACTTTCATTATCATCAATATAACATGCATTATTACCCATATTAAGAAGTTATTATCGCTAGAACTTTAATAATTATACTTATTACTCATATTATTATCAATATAACCTGCATTATTACCCATATAATGGAGGTATTATCGCTAGAACTGTAATAATTATACTTATTACTTATACTATTAGCAATATAACGTGCATTATCACCCATATAATGCAGTTATTATCGTTAGAACTATAATAAATATACGTATTACTTTCATTATCATCAATATAACATGCATTATTACCCATATAATGCAGTTATTATCGCTAGAACTGTAATAATTATACTTATTACTTATATTATTATCAATATAACATGCATTATTACCCATATTATGCAGTTATTATCGCTAGAACTATAATAAATATACGTATTACTCCCAATATTCTCAATATAACATGCATTATTAGCCATATTATGCAGTTATTATCGCTAGAACTGTAATAAATATACTTACTACTTTCATTATCATCAATATAACATGCATTATTACCCATATTAAGAAGTTATTATCGCTAGAACTGTAATAATTATACTTATTACACATATTATTATCAATATAACATGCATTATTACCCATATAACGCAGTTATTATCGCTAGAACTGTAATAATTATACTTATTACTTATATTATTATCAACATAACATGCATTATTACCCATATAATGGAGGTATTATTGCTAGAACTGTAATAATTATACTTATTACTTACACTATTAGCAATATAACGTGCATTGTTACCCATATAATGCAGTTATTATCGCCAGAACTGTAACAATTATACTTATTACTTATATTATTCTCAATATAACATGCATTATTACCCATATTATGCAGTTATTATCGCAAGAACTATAATAAATATACGTATTACTTTTATTATCATCAATATAACTTGCATTATTACCCATATAATGGAGGTATTATCGCTAGAACTGTAATAATTATACTTATTACTTATATTATTATCAATATAACATGCATTATTACCCATATTATGCAGTTATTATCTCCGGAACCATAATAAATATACTCATTACTCCCAATATTATCAATATAACCTGCATTATTACCCATATTATGCAGTTATTATCGCTAGAACTATAATAAATATACGTATTACTTTTATTATCATCAATATAACATGCATTATTACCCATATTATGCAGTTCTTATCGGTAGAACTGTAATAAATATACTTATTACTTTTATTATTATCAATATAACATGCACTATTTGCCATATTTTACTATTATTATCGCTAGAACTATAATAATTATACTTATTACTCCCGATATTATCAATATAACATGCATTATTACCCATATAATGCAGTTATTATCGTTAGAACTGTAATAATTATACTTATTACTTATATTATTATCAATATAACATGCATTATTACCCATATTATGTAGTTATTATCGCTAGAACTATAATAAATATACGTATTACTTTCATTATCATCAATATAACATGCATTATTACCCATATAATGCAGTTATTATCGCTAGAACTCTAATAATTATACTTATTGCTTATATTGTTAGCAATATAACGTGCATTATTACCCATATAATGCAGTTATTATCGCTAGAACTGTAATAATTATACTTATTACTTATATTATTATCAATATAACATGCATTATTACCCATATTATGCAGTTATTATCGCAAGAACTATAATAAATATAGGTATTACTTTCATTATCATCAATATAACATGCATTATTACCCATATAATGGAGGTATTATCGCTAGAACTGTAATAATTATACTTATTACTTATATTATTATCAATATAACATGCATTATTACCCATTTTATGCAGTTATTATCGATAGAACTGTAATAAATACACTTACTACTTTTACTATTATCAATATATCATGCACTATTAGCCATATTTTACTATCATTATCGCTAGAACTATAATAATTATACTTATTACTCCCGATGTTATCAATATAACATGCATTATTACCCATATAATGGAGGTATTATCGCTTGAACTGTAATAATTATACTTATTACTTATACTATTAGCAATATAACGTGCATTGTTACCCATATAATGCAGTTATTATCGCTAGAAGTGTAATAATTGTACTTATTACTTATATTGTTAGCAATATAACGGGCATTATTACCCATATTATGCAGTTATTGTCGATAGAACTGTAATAAATATACTTATTACTTTTATTATTATCAATATAACATGCACTATTTGCCATATTTTACTATTATTATCGCTAGAACTATAATAATTATACTTATTACTCCCGATATTATCAATATAACATGCATTATTACCCATATAATGCAGTTATTATCGCTAGAACTGTAATAATGATACTTATTGCTTATATTGTTAGCAATATAACGTGCATTATTACCCATATAATGCAGTTATTATCGCTAGAACTGTAATAATTATACTTATTACTTATATTATTATCAATATAACATGCACTATTACCCATATTATGCAGTTATTATCGCCAGTACTATAATAAATATACGTATTACTCCCAATATTATCAATATAACATGCATTATTACCTATATTATGCAGTTATTATCGCTAGAACTGTAATAATTGTACTCATTACTTTTATTATTAGCAATATAACGTGCATTATTACCCATATTATGCAGTTATTATCGCTAGAACTGTAATGATTATACTTATTACTTATATTATTCTCAATATGACATGCATTATTAGCCATATTATGCAGTTATTATCGCTAGAACTGTAATAAATATACTTACTACTTTCATTATCATCAATATAACATGCATTATTACCCATATTAAGAAGTTATTATCGCTAGAACTGTAATAACTATACTTATTACTCATATTATTATCAATATAACATGCATTATTACCCATATTATGCAGTTATTATCGCTAGAACTATAATAAATATACGTATTACTTTTATTATCATCAATATAACATGCATTATTACCCATATTATGCAGTTATTATCGATAGAACTGTAATAAATATACTTATTACTTTTATTATTATCAACATAACATGCACTATTTGCCATATTTTACTATTATTATCGCTAGAACTATAATAATTGTACTTATTACTCCCGATATTATCAATATAACATGCATTATTAGCCATATTATGCAGTTATTATCGCTAGAACTGTAATAAATATACTTTCTACTTTCATTATCATCAATATAACATGCATTATTACCCATATTAAGAAGTTATTATCGATAGAACTGTAATAAATATACATATTACTTATAGTATTATCAATATAACATGCATTATTACCCATATAATGCAGTTATTATCGCTAGAACTGTAATGATTATACTTATTACTTAGATTATTATCAATATAACATCCATTATTACCCATATTATGCAGTTATTATGGATAGGACTCTAATAAATATACTTATTACTTTTATTATTATCAATATAACATGCACTATTTGCCATATTTTACTATTATTATCGCTAGAACTATAATAATTATACTTATTACTCCCGATATTATCAATATAACATGCATTATTACCCATATAATGCAGTTATTATCGCTAGAACTGTTATAATTATACTTATTACTCCCGATATTGTCAATATAACATGCATTATTACCCATATAATGCAGTTATTATCGCTAGAACTATAATAAATATACGTATTACTTTCATTATCATCAATATAACATGCATTATTACCCATATAATGCAGTTATTATCGCTAGAACTGTAATAATTATACTTATTACTTATATTATTCTCAATATAACATGCATTATTACCCATATTATGCAGTTATTATCGATAGAACTGTAATAAATATACTTATTACTTTTACTATTATCAATATATCATGCACTACTAGCCATATTTTACTATTATTATCGCTAGAACTATAATAATTATACTTATTACTCCCAATATTATCAATATAACATGCCTTATTACGCATATAATGCAGTTATTATCGCTAGAACTGTAATAAATATACTTACTACTTTCATTATCATCAATATAACATGCATTATTACCCATATTATGCAGTTATTATCGATAGAACTGTAATCAATATACTTATTACTTTTACTGTTATCAATATATCATGCACTATTAGTCATACTTTACTATTATTATCGCTAGAACTGTAATAATTATACTTATTACTTATATTATTAGCAATATAACGTGCATTATTACCTATATTATGCAGTTATTATCGCTAGAACTGTAGCAGTTATACTTATTACTTATATCATTATCAATATAACATGCATTATTACCCATATAATGGAGGTGTTATCGCTAGAACTGTAATAATTATACTTATTACTTATACTATTAGCAATATAACGTGCGTTATTACCCATATAATGCAGTTATTATCGCCAGAATTGTAATAATTATACTTATTACTTATATTATTCTCAATATAACATGTATTATTACCCATATTATGCAGTTATTATCGCTAGAAATGTAATAATTATACTTATTACTTATATTATTCTCAATATAACATGCATTATTACCCATGTTATGCAGTTATTATCGCTAGAACTATAATAAATATACGTATTACTTTCATTATCATCAACATAACATGCATTATTACCCATATAATGGAGGTATTATCGCTAGAACTGTAATAATTATACTGATTACTTATATTATTATCAATATAACATGCATTATTACCCATATTATGCAGTTATTATCGCTAGAGCTATAATAAATATACGTATTACTTTTATTATCATCAATATAACATGCATTATTACCCATATTATGCAGTTATTATCGATAGAACTGTAATAAATACACTTACTACTTTTACTATTATCAATATATCATGCACTATTAGCCATATTTTACTATTATTATCGCTGGAACTATAATAATTATACTTATTACTCCCGATGTTATCAATATAACATGCATTATTACCCATATAATGCAGTTATTATCGCTAGAACTGTAATAATTATTCTTATTACTTATATTATTATCAATATAACATGCATTATTACCCATATAATGCAGTTATTATCGCTAGAACTGTAATAATTGTACTCATTACTCATATTGTTAGCAATATAACGTGCATTATTACCCATATTATGCAGTTATTATCGCTAGAACTGTAATAATTATACTTATTACTTATATCATTATCAATATAACATGCATTATTACCCATATAATAGAGGTATTATCGCTAGAACTGTAATAATTATACTTATTACTTATATCATTATCAATATAACGTCCATTCTTACCCATATAATGCAGTTATTATCGCTAGAACTGTAATAATTATACTTATTACTTATACTATTAGCAATATAACGTCCATTCTTACCCATATAATGCAGTTATTATCGCTAGAACTCTAACAATTATACTTATTGCTTATATTGTTAGCAATATAACGTGCATTATTACCCATATAATGCAGTTATTATCGCTAGAACTGTAATAATTATACTTATTACTTATATTATCATCAATATAACATGCATTATTACCCATATTATGCAGTTATTATCGCTAGAACTATAATAAATATACGTATTACTTTTATTATCATCAATATAACATGCATTATTAACCATATTATGCAGTTATTATCGATAGAACTGTAATAAATATACTTATTACTTTTATTATTATCAACATAACATGCACTATTTGCCATATTTTACTATTATTATCGCTAGAACTATAATAATTATACTTATTACTCCCGATATTATCAATATAACATGCATTATTAGCCATATTATGCAGTTATTATCGCTAGAACTGTAATAAATATACTTACTACTTTCATTATCATCAATATAACATGCAGTATTACCTATATTAAGAAGTTATTATCGCTTGAACTGTAATAACTATACTTATTACTCATATTATTATCAATATAACATGCATTATTACCCATATAATGCAGTTATTATCGCTAGAACTATAATAAATATACGTATTACTTTTATTATCATCAATATAACATGCATTATTACCCATATTATGCAGTTATTATGGATAGGACTGTAATAAATATACTTATTACTTTTATTATTATCAATATAACATGCACTATTTGCCATATTTTACTATTATTATCGCTAGAACTATAATAATTATACTTATTACTCTCGATATTATCAATATAACATGCATTATTACCCATATAATGCAGTTATTATCGCTAGAACTGTAATAATTATACTTATTACTTATATTTTTAGCAATATAACGTGCATTATTACCCATCTAATGCAGTTATTATCGCTAGAACTGTAATAATTATACTTATTACTTATATTATTATCAATATAACATGTATTATTACCCATATTATGCAGTTATTATCGCTAGAACTATAATAAATATACGTATTACTTTTATTATCATCAATACTACATGCATTATTACCCATATTATGCAGTTATTGTCGATAGACCTGTAATAAATATACTTATTACTTTTATTATTATCAATATAACATGCACTATTTGCCATATTTTACTATTATTATCGCTAGAACTATAATAATTATACTTATTACTCCCGATATTATCAATATAACATGCATTATTACCCATATAATGCAGTTATTATCGCTAGAACTGTAATAATTATACTTATTACTTATATTATTCTCAATATAACATGCATTATTACCCATATAATGCAGTTATTATCGCTAGAACTGTAATAATTATACTTATTACTTATATTATTATCAACATAACATGCATTATTACCCATATAATGGAGGTATTATTGCTAGAACTGTAATAATTATACTTATTACTTACACTATTAGCAATATAACGTGCATTGTTACCCATATAATGCAGTTATTATCGCCAGAACTGTAATTATTATACTTATTACTTATATTATTCTCAATATAACATGCATTATTACCCATATTATGCAGTTATTATCGCAAGAACTATAATAAATATAGGTATTACTTTCATTATCATCAATATAACATGCATTATTACCCATATAATGGAGGTATTATCGCTAGAACTGTAATAATTATACTTATTACTTATATTATTATCAATATAACATGCATTATTACCCATTTTATGCGGTTATTATCGATAGAACTGTAATAAATACACTTACTACTTTTACTATTATCAATATATCATGCACTATTAGCCATATTTTACTATTATTATCGCTAGAACTATAATAATTATACTTATTACTCCCGATGTTATCAATATAACATGCATTATTACCCATATAATGGAGGTATTATCGCTAGAACTGTAATAATTATACTTATTACTTATATTATTATCAATATAACATGCATTATTACCCATATTATGCAGTTATTATCCCTAGAACCATAATAAATATACTTATTACTCCCAATATTATCAATATAAAATGCATTTTTACCCATATAATGCAGTTATTATCGCTAGAACTGTAATAATTATACTTATTACTTATACCATTATCAATATAACATGCATTATTACCCATATAATGGAGGTATTATCGCTTGAACTGTAATAATTATACTTATTACTTATACTATTAGCAATATAACGTGCATTGTTACCCATATAATGCAGTTATTATCGCTAGAACTGTAATAGTTATACTTATTACTTATATTGTTAGCAATATAACGTGCATTATTACCCATATTATGCAGTTATTGTCGATAGAACTGTAATAAATATACTTATTACTTTTATTATTATCAATATAACATGCACTATTTGCCATATTTTACTATTATTATCGCTAGAACTATAATAATTATACTTATTACTCCCGATATTATCAATATAACATGCATTATTACCCATATAATGCAGTTATTATCGCTAGAACTGTAATAATTATACTTATTGCTTATATTGTTAGCAATATAACGTGCATTATTACCCATATAATGCAGTTATTATCGCTAGAACTGTAATAAATCTACTTACTACTTTCATTATCATCAATATAACATGCATTATTACCCATATTAAGAAGTTATTATCGCTAGAACTGTAATAATTATACTTATTACTCATATTATTATCAATATAACATGCATTATTACCCATATAATGCAGTTATTATCGCTAGAACTGTAATAATTATACTTATTACTTATATTATTATCAACATAACATGCATTATTACCCATATAATGGAGGTATTATTGCTAGAACTGTAATAATTATACTTATTACTTACACTATTAGCAATATAACGTGCATTGTTACCCATATAATGCAGTTATTATCGCTAGAACTGTAATAATTATACTTATTACTTATATTATTATCAATATAACATGCATTATTACCCATATTATGCAGTTATTATCGCTAGAACTGTAATAAATATACTCACTACTTTCATTATCATCAATATAACATGCATTATTACCCATATTAAGAAGTTATTATCGCTATAACTGTAATAACTATACTTATTACTCATATTATTATCAATATAACATGCATTATTACCCATATTATGCAGTTATTATCGCTAGAACTATAATAAATATACGTATTACTATTATTATCATCAATATAACATGCATTATTAACCATATTATGCAGTTATTATCGATAGAACTGTAATAAATATACTTATTACTTTTATTATTATCAACATAACATGCACTATTTGCCATATTTTACTATTATTATCGCTAGAACTATAATAATTATACTTATTACTCCCGATATTATCAATATAACATGCATTATTGGCCATATTATGCAGTTATTATCGCTAGAACTGTAATAAATATACTTACTACTTTCATTATCATCAATATAACATGCAGTATTACCCATATTAAGAAGTTATTATCGCTTGAACTGTAATAACTATACTTATTACTCATATTATTATCAATATAACATGCATTATTACCCATATAATGCAGTTATTATCGCTAGAACTATAATAAATATACGTATTACTTTTATTATCATCAATATAACATGCATTATTACCCATATTATGCAGTTATTATGGATAGGACTGTAATAAATATACTTATTACTTTTATTATTATCAATATAACATGCACTATTTGCCATATTTTACTATTATTATCGCTAGAACTATAATAATTATACTTATTACTCCCGATATTATCAATATAACATGCATTATTACCCATATAATGCAGTTATTATCGCTAGAACTGTAATAATTATACTTATTACTTATATTTTTAGCAATATAACGTGCATTATTACCCATATAATGCAGTTATTATCGCTAGAACTGTAATAATTATACTTATTACTTATATTATTATCAATATAACATGCATTATTACCCATATTATGCAGTTATTATCGCTAGAACTATAATAAATATACGTATTACTTTTATTATCATCAATACTACATGCATTATTACCCATATTATGCAGTTATTGTCGATAGACCTGTGATAAATATACTTATTACTTTTATTATTATCAATATAACATGCACTATTTGCCATATTTTACTATTATTATCGCTAGAACTATAATAATTATACTTATTACTCCCGATATTATCAATATAACATGCATTATTACCCATATAATGCAGTTATTATCGCTAGAACTGTAATAATTATACTTATTACTTATATTATTCTGAATATAACATGCATTATTACCCATATAATGCAGTTATTATCGCTAGAACTGTAATAATTATACTTATTACTTATATTATTATCAACATAACATGCATTATTACCCATATAATGGAGGTATTATTGCTAGAACTGTAATAATTATACTTATTACTTACACTATTAGCAATATAACGTGCATTGTTACCCATATAATGCAGTTATTATCGCCAGAACTGTAATAATTATACTTATTACTTATATTATTCTCAATATAACATGCATTATTACCCATATTATGCAGTTATTATCGCAAGAACTATAATAAATATAGGTATTACTTTCATTATCATCAATATAACATGCATTATTACCCATATAATGGAGGTATTATCGCTAGAACTGTAATAATTATACTTATTACTTATATTATTATCAATATAACATGCATTATTACCCATTTTATGCAGTTATTATCGATAGAACTGTAATAAATACACTTACTACTTTTACTATTATCAATATATCATGCACTATTAGCCATATTTTACTATTATTATCGCTAGAACTATAATAATTATACTTATTACTCCCGATGTTATCAATATAACATGCATTATTACCCATATAATGGAGGTATTATCGCTAGAACTGTAATAATTATACTTATTACTTATATTATTATCAATATAACATGCATTATTACCCATATTATGCAGTTATTATCCCTAGAACCATAATAAATATACTTATTACTCCCAATATTATCAATATAAAATGCATTTTTACCCATATAATGCAGTTATTATCGCTAGAACTGTAATAATTATACTTATTACTTATACCATTATCAATATAACATGCATTATTACCCATATAATGGAGGTATTATCGCTTGAACTGTAATAATTATACTTATTACTTATACTATTAGCAATATAACGTGCATTGTTACCCATATAATGCAGTTATTATCGCTAGAACTGTAATAGTTATACTTATTACTTATATTGTTAGCAATATAACGTGCATTATTACCCATATTATGCAGTTATTGTCGATAGAACTGTAATAAATATACTTATTACTTTTATTATTATCAATATAACATGCACTATTTGCCATATTTTACTATTATTATCGCTAGAACTATAATAATTATACTTATTACTCCCGATATTATCAATATAACATGCATTATTACCCATATAATGCAGTTATTATCGCTAGAACTGTAATAATTATACTTATTGCTTATATTGTTAGCAATATAACGTGCATTATTACCCATATAATGCAGTTATTATCGCTAGAACTGTAATAAATCTACTTACTACTTTCATTATCATCAATATAACATGCATTATTACCCATATTAAGAAGTTATTATCGCTAGAACTGTAATAATTATACTTATTACTCATATTATTATCAATATAACATGCATTATTACCCATATAATGCAGTTATTATCGCTAGAACTGTAATAATTATACTTATTACTTATATTATTATCAACATAACATGCATTATTACCCATATAATGGAGGTATTATTGCTAGAACTGTAATAATTATACTTATTACTTACACTATTAGCAATATAACGTGCATTGTTACCCATATAATGCAGTTATTATCGCCAGAACTGTAATAATTATACTTATTACTTATATTATTCTCAATATAACATGCATTATTACCCATATTATGCAGTTATTATCGCAAGAACTATAATAAATATACGTATTACTTTTATTATCATCAATATAACTTGCATTATTACCCATATTATGCAGTTATTATCGCTAGAACTGTAATAATTGTACTCATTACTCATATTATTAGCAATATAACGTGCATTATTACCCATATTATGCAGTTATTATCGCTAGAACTGTAATAATTATACTTATTACTTATATTATTCTCAATATAACATGCATTATTAGCCATATTATGCAGTTATTATCGCTAGAACTGTAATAAATATACTTACTACTTTCATTATCATCAATATAACATGCATTATTACCCATATTAAGAAGTTATTATCGCTAGAACTGTAATAATTATACTTATTACTTGTATCATTATCAATATAACGTCCATTCTTACCTATATAATGCAGTTATTATCGCTAGAACTGTAATAATTATACTTATTACTTATACTATTAGCAATATAACGTCCATTCTTACCCATATAATGCAGTTATTATCGCTAGAACTGTAATAATTATACTTATTACTTATATTGTTAGCAATATAACGTGCATTATTGCCCATATTATGCAGTTATTGTCGATAGAACTGTAATAAATATACTTATTACTTTTATTATTATCAATATAACATGCACTATTTGCCATATTTTACTATTATTATCGCTAGAACTATAATAATTATACTTATTACTCCCGATATTATCAATATAACATGCATTATTACCCATATAATGCAGTTATTATCGCTAGAACTCTAATAATTATACTTATTGCTTATATTGTTAGCAATATAACGTGCATTATTACCCATATAATGCAGTTATTATCGCTAGAACTGTAATAATTATACTTATTACTTATATTATTATCAATATAACATGCATTATTACCCATATTATGCAGTTATTATGGATAGGACTGTAATAAATATACTTATTACTTTTATTATTATCAATATAACATGCACTATTTGCCATATTTTACTATTATTATCGCTAGAACTATAATAATTATACTTATTACTCCCGATATTATCAATATAACATGCATTATTACCCATATAATGCAGTTATTATCGCTAGAACTGTAATAATTATACTTATTACTTATATTTTTAGCAATATAACGTGCATTATTACCCATATAATGCAGTTATTATCGCTAGAACTGTAATAATTATACTTATTACTTATATTATTATCAATATAACATGCATTATTACCCATATTATGCAGTTATTATCGCTAGAACTATAATAAATATACGTATTACTTTTATTATCATCAATACTACATGCATTATTACCCATATTATGCAGTTATTGTCGATAGACCTGTAATAAATATACTTATTACTTTTATTATTATCAATATAACATGCACTATTTGCCATATTTTACTATTATTATCGCTAGAACTATAATAATTATACTTATTACTCCCGATATTATCAATATAACATGCATTATTACCCATATAATGCAGTTATTATCGCTAGAACTGTAATAATTATACTTATTACTTATATTATTCTCAATATAACATGCATTATTACCCATATAATGCAGTTATTATCGCTAGAACTGTAATAATTATACTTATTACTTATATTATTATCAACATAACATGCATTATTACCCATATAATGGAGGTATTATTGCTAGAACTGTAATAATTATACTTATTACTTACACTATTAGCAATATAACGTGCATTGTTACCCATATAATGCAGTTATTATCGCCAGAACTGTAATAATTATACTTATTACTTATATTATTCTCAATATAACATGCATTATTACCCATATTATGCAGTTATTATCGCAAGAACTATAATAAATATAGGTATTACTTTCATTATCATCAATATAACATGCATTATTACCCATATAATGGAGGTATTATCGCTAGAACTGTAATAATTATACTTATTACTTATATTATTATCAATATAACATGCATTATTACCCATTTTATGCAGTTATTATCGATAGAACTGTAATAAATACACTTACTACTTTTACTATTATCAATATATCATGCACTATTAGCCATATTTTACTATTATTATCGCTAGAACTATAATAATTATACTTATTACTCCCGATGTTATCAATATAACATGCATTATTACCCATATAATGGAGGTATTATCGCTAGAACTGTAATAATTATACTTATTACTTATATTATTATCAATATAACATGCATTATTACCCATATTATGCAGTTATTATCCCTAGAACCATAATAAATATACTTATTACTCCCAATATTATCAATATAAAATGCATTTTTACCCATATAATGCAGTTATTATCGCTAGAACTGTAATAATTATACTTATTACTTATACCATTATCAATATAACATGCATTATTACCCATATAATGGAGGTATTATCGCTTGAACTGTAATAATTATACTTATTACTTATACTATTAGCAATATAACGTGCATTGTTACCCATATAATGCAGTTATTATCGCTAGAACTGTAATAATTGTACTTATTACTTATATTGTTAGCAATATAACGGGCATTATTACCCATATTATGCAGTTATTGTCGATAGAACTGTAATAAATATACTTATTACTTTTATTATTATCAATATAACATGCACTATTTGCCATATTTTACTATTATTATCGCTAGAACTATAATAATTATACTTATTACTCATATTATTATCAATATAACATGCATTATTACCCATATAATGCAGTTATTATCGCTAGAACTGTAATAATTATACTTATTACTTATATTATTATCAACATAACATGCATTATTACCCATATAATGGAGGTATTATTGCTAGAACTGTAATAATTATACTTATTACTTACACTATTAGCAATATAACGTGCATTGTTACCCATATAATGCAGTTATTATCGCCAGAACTGTAATAATTATACTTATTACTTATATTATTCTCAATATAACATGCATTATTACCCATATTATGCAGTTATTATCGCAAGAACTATAATAAATATACGTATTACTTTTATTATCATCAATATAACTTGCATTATTACCCATATTATGCAGTTATTATCGCTAGAACTGTAATAATTGTACTCATTACTCATATTATTAGCAATATAACGTGCATTATTACCCATATTATGCAGTTATTATCGCTAGAACTGTAATAATTATACTTATTACTTATATTATTCTCAATATAACATGCATTATTAGCCATATTATGCAGTTATTATCGCTAGAACTGTAATAAATATACTTACTACTTTCATTATCATCAATATAACATGCATTATTACCCATATTAAGAAGTTATTATCGCTAGAACTGTAATAATTATACTTATTACTTGTATCATTATCAATATAACGTCCATTCTTACCTATATAATGCAGTTATTATCGCTAGAACTGTAATAATTATACTTATTACTTATACTATTAGCAATATAACGTCCATTCTTACCCATATAATGCAGTTATTATCGCTAGAACTGTAATAATTATACTTATTACTTATATTGTTAGCAATATAACGTGCATTATTACCCATATTATGCAGTTATTGTCGATAGAACTGTAATAAATATACTTATTACTTTTATTATTATCAATATAACATGCACTATTTGCCATATTTTACTATTATTATCGCTAGAACTATAATAATTATACTTATTACTCCCGATATTATCAATATAACATGCATTATTACCCATATAATGCAGTTATTATCGCTAGAACTCTAATAATTATACTTATTGCTTATATTGTTAGCAATATAACGTGCATTATTACCCATATAATGCAGTTATTATCGCTAGAACTGTAATAATTATACTTATTACTTATATTATTATCAATATAACATGCATTATTACCCATATTATGCAGTTATTATGGATAGGACTGTAATAAATATACTTATTACTTTTATTATTATCAATATAACATGCACTATTTGCCATATTTTACTATTATTATCGCTAGAACTATAATAATTATACTTATTACTCCCGATATTATCAATATAACATGCATTATTACCCATATAATGCAGTTATTATCGCTAGAACTGTAATAATTATACTTATTACTTATATTATTATCAATATAACATGCATTATTACCCATATTATGCAGTTATTATCGCTAGAACTATAATAAATATACGTATTACTTTTATTGTCATCAATACTACATGCATTATTACCCATATTATGCAGTTATTGTCGATAGACCTGTAATAAATATACTTATTACTTTTATTATTATCAATATAACATGCACTATTTGCCATATTTTACTATTATTATCGCTAGAACTATAATAATTATACTTATTACTCCCGATATTATCAATATAACATGCATTATTACCCATATAATGCAGTTATTATCGCTAGAACTGTAATAATTATACTTATTACTTATATTATTCTCAATATAACATGCATTATTACCCATATAATGCAGTTATTATCGCTAGAACTGTAATAATTATACTTATTACTTATATTATTATCAACATAACATGCATTATTACCCATATAATGGAGGTATTATTGCTAGAACTGTAATAATTATACTTATTACTTACACTATTAGCAATATAACGTGCATTGTTACCCATATAATGCAGTTATTATCGCCAGAACTGTAATAATTATACTTATTACTTATATTATTCTCAATATAACATGCATTATTACCCATATTATGCAGTTATTATCGCAAGAACTATAATAAATATAGGTATTACTTTCATTATCATCAATATAACATGCATTATTACCCATATAATGGAGGTATTATCGCTAGAACTGTAATAATTATACTTATTACTTATATTATTCTCAATATAACATGCATTATTACCCATATTATGCAGTTATTATCGCAAGAACTATAATAAATATACGTATTACTTTTATTATCATCAATATAACTTGCATTATTACCCATATTATGCAGTTATTATCGCTAGAACTGTAATAATTGTACTCATTACTCATATTATTAGCAATATAACGTGCATTATTACCCATATTATGCAGTTATTATCGCTAGAACTGTAATAATTATACTTATTACTTATATTATTCTCAATATAACATGCATTATTAGCCATATTATGCAGTTATTATCGCTAGAACTGTAATAAATATACTTACTACTTTCATTATCATCAATATAACATGCATTATTACCCATATTAAGAAGTTATTATCGCTAGAACTGTAATAATTATACTTATTACTTGTATCATTATCAATATAACGTCCATTCTTACCTATATAATGCAGTTATTATCGCTAGAACTGTAATAATTATACTTATTACTTATACTATTAGCAATATAACGTCCATTCTTACCCATATAATGCAGTTATTATCGCTAGAACTGTAATAATTATACTTATTACTTATATTGTTAGCAATATAACGTGCATTATTACCCATATTATGCAGTTATTGTCGATAGAACTGTAATAAATATACTTATTACTTTTATTATTATCAATATAACATGCACTATTTGCCATATTTTACTATTATTATCGCTAGAACTATAATAATTATACTTATTACTCCCGATATTATCAATATAACATGCATTATTACCCATATAATGCAGTTATTATCGCTAGAACTCTAATAATTATACTTATTGCTTATATTGTTAGCAATATAACGTGCATTATTACCCATATAATGCAGTTATTATCGCTAGAACTGTAATAATTATACTTATTACTTATATTATTATCAATATAACATGCATTATTACCCATATTATGCAGTTATTATGGATAGGACTGTAATAAATATACTTATTACTTTTATTATTATCAATATAACATGCACTATTTGCCATATTTTACTATTATTATCGCTAGAACTATAATAATTATACTTATTACTCCCGATATTATCAATATAACATGCATTATTACCCATATAATGCAGTTATTATCGCTAGAACTGTAATAATTATACTTATTACTTATATTTTTAGCAATATAACGTGCATTATTACCCATATAATGCAGTTATTATCGCTAGAACTGTAATAATTATACTTATTACTTATATTATTATCAATATAACATGCATTATTACCCATATTATGCAGTTATTATCGCTAGAACTATAATAAATATACGTATTACTTTTATTATCATCAATACTACATGCATTATTACCCATATTATGCAGTTATTGTCGATAGACCTGTAATAAATATACTTATTACTTTTATTATTATCAATATAACATGCACTATTTGCCATATTTTACTATTATTATCGCTAGAACTATAATAATTATACTTATTACTCCCGATATTATCAATATAACATGCATTATTACCCATATAATGCAGTTATTATCGCTAGAACTGTAATAATTATACTTATTACTTATATTATTCTCAATATAACATGCATTATTACCCATATAATGCAGTTATTATCGCTAGAACTGTAATAATTATACTTATTACTTATATTATTATCAACATAACATGCATTATTACCCATATAATGGAGGTATTATTGCTAGAACTGTAATAATTATACTTATTACTTACACTATTAGCAATATAACGTGCATTGTTACCCATATAATGCAGTTATTATCGCCAGAACTGTAATAATTATACTTATTACTTATATTATTCTCAATATAACATGCATTATTACCCATATTATGCAGTTATTATCGCAAGAACTATAATAAATATAGGTATTACTTTCATTATCATCAATATAACATGCATTATTACCCATATAATGGAGGTATTATCGCTAGAACTGTAATAATTATACTTATTACTTATATTATTATCAATATAACATGCATTATTACCCATTTTATGCAGTTATTATCGATAGAACTGTAATAAATACACTTACTACTTTTACTATTATCAATATATCATGCACTATTAGCCATATTTTACTATTATTATCGCTAGAACTATAATAATTATACTTATTACTCCCGATGTTATCAATATAACATGCATTATTACCCATATAATGGAGGTATTATCGCTAGAACTGTAATAATTATACTTATTACTTATATTATTATCAATATAACATGCATTATTACCCATATTATGCAGTTATTATCCCTAGAACCATAATAAATATACTTATTACTCCCAATATTATCAATATAAAATGCATTTTTACCCATATAATGCAGTTATTATCGCTAGAACTGTAATAATTATACTTATTACTTATACCATTATCAATATAACATGCATTATTACCCATATAATGGAGGTATTATCGCTTGAACTGTAATAATTATACTTATTACTTATACTATTAGCAATATAACGTGCATTGTTACCCATATAATGCAGTTATTATCGCTAGAACTGTAATAATTGTACTTATTACTTATATTGTTAGCAATATAACGGGCATTATTACCCATATTATGCAGTTATTGTCGATAGAACTGTAATAAATATACTTATTACTTTTATTATTATCAATATAACATGCACTATTTGCCATATTTTACTATTATTATCGCTAGAACTATAATAATTATACTTATTACTCCCGATATTATCAATATAACATGCATTATTACCCATATAGTGCAGTTATTATCGCTAGAACTGTAATAATTATACTTATTACTTATACCATTATCAATATAACATGCATTATTACCCATATAATGGAGGTATTATCGCTTGAACTGTAATAATTATACTTATTACTTATACTATTAGCAATATAACGTGCATTGTTACCCATATAATGCAGTTATTATCGCTAGAACTGTAATAGTTATACTTATTACTTATATTGTTAGCAATATAACGTGCATTATTACCCATATTATGCAGTTATTGTCGATAGAACTGTAATAAATATACTTATTACTTTTATTATTATCAATATAACATGCACTATTTGCCATATTTTACTATTATTATCGCTAGAACTATAATAATTATACTTATTACTCCCGATATTATCAATATAACATGCATTATTACCCATATAATGCAGTTATTATCGCTAGAACTGTAATAATTATACTTATTGCTTATATTGTTAGCAATATAACGTGCATTATTACCCATATAATGCAGTTATTATCGCTAGAACTGTAATAAATCTACTTACTACTTTCATTATCATCAATATAACATGCATTATTACCCATATTAAGAAGTTATTATCGCTAGAACTGTAATAATTATACTTATTACTCATATTATTATCAATATAACATGCATTATTACCCATATAATGCAGTTATTATCGCTAGAACTGTAATAATTATACTTATTACTTATATTATTATCAACATAACATGCATTATTACCCATATAATGGAGGTATTATTGCTAGAACTGTAATAATTATACTTATTACTTACACTATTAGCAATATAACGTGCATTGTTACCCATATAATGCAGTTATTATCGCCAGAACTGTAATAATTATACTTATTACTTATATTATTCTCAATATAACATGCATTATTACCCATATTATGCAGTTATTATCGCAAGAACTATAATAAATATACGTATTACTTTTATTATCATCAATATAACTTGCATTATTACCCATATTATGCAGTTATTATCGCTAGAACTGTAATAATTGTACTCATTACTCATATTATTAGCAATATAACGTGCATTATTACCCATATTATGCAGTTATTATCGCTAGAACTGTAATAATTATACTTATTACTTATATTATTCTCAATATAACATGCATTATTAGCCATATTATGCAGTTATTATCGCTAGAACTGTAATAAATATACTTACTACTTTCATTATCATCAATATAACATGCATTATTACCCATATTAAGAAGTTATTATCGCTAGAACTGTAATAATTATACTTATTACTTGTATCATTATCAATATAACGTCCATTCTTACCTATATAATGCAGTTATTATCGCTAGAACTGTAATAATTATACTTATTACTTATACTATTAGCAATATAACGTCCATTCTTACCCATATAATGCAGTTATTATCGCTAGAACTGTAATAATTATACTTATTACTTATATTGTTAGCAATATAACGTGCATTATTACCCATATTATGCAGTTATTGTCGATAGAACTGTAATAAATATACTTATTACTTTTATTATTATCAATATAACATGCACTATTTGCCATATTTTACTATTATTATCGCTAGAACTATAATAATTATACTTATTACTCCCGATATTATCAATATAACATGCATTATTACCCATATAATGCAGTTATTATCGCTAGAACTCTAATAATTATACTTATTGCTTATATTGTTAGCAATATAACGTGCATTATTACCCATATAATGCAGTTATTATCGCTAGAACTGTAATAATTATACTTATTACTTATATTATTATCAATATAACATGCATTATTACCCATATTATGCAGTTATTATCGCTAGAACTGTAATAAATATACTCACTACTTTCATTATCATCAATATAACATGCATTATTACCCATATTAAGAAGTTATTATCGCTATAACTGTAATAACTATACTTATTACTCATATTATTATCAATATAACATGCATTATTACCCATATTATGCAGTTATTATCGCTAGAACTATAATAAATATACGTATTACTATTATTATCATCAATATAACATGCATTATTAACCATATTATGCAGTTATTATCGATAGAACTGTAATAAATATACTTATTACTTTTATTATTATCAACATAACATGCACTATTTGCCATATTTTACTATTATTATCGCTAGAACTATAATAATTATACTTATTACTCCCGATATTATCAATATAACATGCATTATTAGCCATATTATGCAGTTATTATCGCTAGAACTGTAATAAATATACTTACTACTTTCATTATCATCAATATAACATGCAGTATTACCCATATTAAGAAGTTATTATCGCTTGAACTGTAATAACTATACTTATTACTCATATTATTATCAATATAACATGCATTATTACCCATATAATGCAGTTATTATCGCTAGAACTATAATAAATATACGTATTACTTTTATTATCATCAATATAACATGCATTATTACCCATATTATGCAGTTATTATGGATAGGACTGTAATAAATATACTTATTACTTTTATTATTATCAATATAACATGCACTATTTGCCATATTTTACTATTATTATCGCTAGAACTATAATAATTATACTTATTACTCCCGATATTATCAATATAACATGCATTATTACCCATATAATGCAGTTATTATCGCTAGAACTGTAATAATTATACTTATTACTTATATTTTTAGCAATATAACGTGCATTATTACCCATATAATGCAGTTATTATCGCTAGAACTGTAATAATTATACTTATTACTTATATTATTATCAATATAACATGCATTATTACCCATATTATGCAGTTATTATCGCTAGAACTATAATAAATATACGTATTACTTTTATTATCATCAATACTACATGCATTATTACCCATATTATGCAGTTATTGTCGATAGACCTGTAATAAATATACTTATTACTTTTATTATTATCAATATAACATGCACTATTTGCCATATTTTACTATTATTATCGCTAGAACTATAATAATTATACTTATTACTCCCGATATTATCAATATAACATGCATTATTACCCATATAATGCAGTTATTATCGCTAGAACTGTAATAATTATACTTATTACTTATATTATTCTCAATATAACATGCATTATTACCCATATAATGCAGTTATTATCGCTAGAACTGTAATAATTATACTTATTACTTATATTATTATCAACATAACATGCATTATTACCCATATAATGGAGGTATTATTGCTAGAACTGTAATAATTATACTTATTACTTACACTATTAGCAATATAACGTGCATTGTTACCCATATAATGCAGTTATTATCGCCAGAACTGTAATAATTATACTTATTACTTATATTATTCTCAATATAACATGCATTATTACCCATATTATGTAGTTATTATCGCTAGAACTATAATAAATATACGTATTACTTTCATTATCATCAATATAACATGCATTATTACCCATATAATGCAGTTATTATCGCTAGAACTGTAATAATTATACTTATTACTTATATTGTTAGCAATATAACGTGCATTATTACCCATATTATGCAGTTATTATCGCTAGAACTATAATAAATATACGTATTACTTTCATTATCATCAGTATAACATGCATTATTACCCACATAATGGAGGTATTATCGCTAGAACTGTAATAATTATACTTATTACTTATATTATTCTCAATATAACATGCATTATTACCCATATTATGCAGTTATTATCGATAGAACTGTAATAAATATACTTATTACTTTTACTATTATCAATATATCATGCACTACTAGCCATATTTTACTATTATTATCGCTAGAACTATAATAATTATACTTATTACTCCCAATATTATCAATATAACATGCCTCATTACGCATATAATGCAGTTATTATCGCTAGAACTGTAATAAATATACTTACTACTTTCATTATCATCAATATAACATGCATTATTACCCATATTATGCAGTTATTATCGATAGAACTGTAATCAATATACTTATTACTTTTACTATTATCAATATATCATGCACTATTAGCCATATGTTACTATTATTATCACTAGAACTATAATAATTATACTTATTACTCCCGATGTTATCAATGTAACATGCCTTATTACCCATATAATGCAGTTATTATCGCTAGAACTGTAATAATTATACTTATTACTTATATTATTCTCAATATAACATGCATTATTACCCATATTATGCAGTTATTATCGCTGGAGCTGTAATAATTGTACTCATTACTTATATTATTAGCAATATAACCTGCATTATTACCCATATTATGCAGTTATTATCGCTAGAACTGTAATAATTATACTTATTACTTATATCATTATCAATATAACATGCATTATAACCCATATAATAGAGGTATTATCGCTAGAACTGTAATAATTATACTTATTACTTATACTATTAGCAATATAACGTGCATTGTTACCCATATAATGCAGTTATTATCGCCAGAACTGTAATAATTATACTTATTACTTATATTATTCTCAATATAACATGCATTATTACCCATATTATGCAGTTATTATCGCTAGAACTATAATAAATATACGTATTACTTTTATTATCATCAATATAACATGCATTATTACCCATATTATGCAGTTATTATCGATAGAACTGTAATAAATATACTTATTACTTTTACTATTATCAATATATCATGCACTATTAGTCATATTTTACTATTATTATCGCTAGGACTGTAATAATTATACTTATTACTTATATTATTAGCAATATAACGTGCATTATTACCTATATTATGCAGTTATTATCGCTAGAACTGTAGCAGTTATACTTATTACTTATATCATTATCAATATAACATGCATTATTACCCATATAATGGAGGTATTATCGCTAGAACTGTAATAATTATACTTATTACTTAGATTATTATCAATATAACATGCATTATTACCCATATTATGCAGTTATTATCGCTAGAACTGTAATAAATATACTTACTACTTTCATTATCATCAATATAACATGCATTATTACCCATATTATGCAGTTATTATCGATAGAACTGTAATCAATGTACTTATTACTTTTACTATTATCAATATATCATGCACTATTAGTCATATTTTACTATTATTATCGCTAGAACTGTAATAATTATACTTATTACTTATATTATTATCAATATAACATGCATTATTACCCATATTATGCAGTTATTATCGCTAGAACTATAATAAATATCCGTATTTCTCCCAATGTTATCAATATAACATGCATTATTACCTATATTATGCAGTTATTATCGCTAGAACTGTAATAATTGTACTCATTACTTTTATTATTAGCAATATAACGTGCATTATTACCCATATTATGCAGTTATTATCCCTAGAACCATAATAAATATACTTATTACTCCCAATATTATCAATATAACATGCATTTTTACCCATATAATGCAGTTATTATCGCTAGAACTGTAATAATTATACTTATTACTTATACCATTATCAATATAACATGCATTATTACCCATATAATGGAGGTATTATCGCTTGAACTGTAATAATTATACTTATTACTTATACTATTAGCAATATAACGTGCATTGTTACCCATATAATGCAGTTATTATCGCTAGAACTGTAATAATTATACTTATTACTTATATTGTTAGCAATATAACGTGCATTATTACCCATATTATGCAGTTATTGTCGATAGAACTGTAATAAATATACTTATTACTTTTATTATTATCAATATAACATGCACTATTTGCCATATTTTACTATTATTATCGCTAGAACTATAATAATTATACTTATTACTCCCGATATTATCAATATAACATGCATTATTACCCATATAATGCAGTTATTATCGCTAGAACTGTAATAATGATACTTATTGCTTATATTGTTAGCAATATAACGTGCATTATTACCCATATAATGCAGTTATTATCGCTAGAACTGTAATAATTATACTTATTACTTATATTATTATCAATATAACATGCATTATTACCCATATTATGCAGTTATTATCGCCAGTACTATAATAAATATACGTATTACTCCCAATATTATCAATATAACATGCATTATTACCTATATTATGCAGTTATTATCGCTAGAACTGTAATAATTGTACTCATTACTTTTATTATTAGCAATATAACGTGCATTATTACCCATATTATGCAGTTATTATCGCTAGAACTGTAATGATTATACTTATTACTTATATTATTCTCAATATAACATGCATTATTAGCCATATTATGCAGTTATTATCGCTAGAACTGTAATAAATATACTTACTACTTTCATTATCATCAATATAACATGCATTATTACCCATATTAAGAAGTTATTATCGCTAGAACTGTAATAACTATACTTATTACTCATATTATTATCAATATAACATGCATTATTACCCATATTATGCAGTTATTATCGCTAGAACTATAATAAATATACGTATTACTTTTATTATCATCAATATAACATGCATTATTACCCATATTATGCAGTTATTATCGATAGAACTGTAATAAATATACTTATTACTTTTACTGTTATCAATATATCATGCACTATTAGTCATATTTTACTATTATTATCGCTAGGACTGTAATAATTATACTTATTACTTATATTATTAGCAATATAACGTGCATTATTACCTATATTATGCAGTTATTATCGCTAGAACTGTAGCAGTTATACTTATTACTTATATCATTATCAATATAACATGCATTATTACCCATATAATGGAGGTATTATCGCTAGAACTGTAATAATTATACTTATTACTTAGATTATTATCAATATAACATGCATTATTACCCATATTATGCAGTTATTATCGCTAGAACTGTAATAAATATACTTACTACTTTCATTATCATCAATATAACATGCATTATTACCCATATTATGCAGTTATTATCGATAGAACTGTAATCAATGTACTTATTACTTTTACTATTATCAATATATCATGCACTATTAGTCATATTTTACTATTATTATCGCTAGAACTCTAATAATTATACTTATTACTTATATTATTATCAATATAACATGCATTATTACCCATATTATGCAGTTATTATCGCTAGAACTATAATAAATATCCGTATTTCTCCCAATGTTATCAATATAACATGCATTATTACCTATATTATGCAGTTATTATCGCTAGAACTGTAATAATTGTACTCATTACTTTTATTATTAGCAATATAACGTGCATTATTACCCATATTATGCAGTTATTATCCCTAGAACCATAATAAATATACTTATTACTCCCAATATTATCAATATAACATGCATTTTTACCCATATAATGCAGTTATTATCGCTAGAACTGTAATAATTATACTTATTACTTATACCATTATCAATATAACATGCATTATTACCCATATAATGGAGGTATTATCGCTTGAACTGTAATAATTATACTTATTACTTATACTATTAGCAATATAACGTGCATTGTTACCCATATAATGCAGTTATTATCGCTAGAACTGTAATAATTATACTTATTACTTATATTGTTAGCAATATAACGTGCATTATTACCCATATTATGCAGTTATTGTCGATAGAACTGTAATAAATATACTTATTACTTTTATTATTATCAATATAACATGCACTATTTGCCATATTTTACTATTATTATCGCTAGAACTATAATAATTATACTTATTACTCCCGATATTATCAATATAACATGCATTATTACCCATATAATGCAGTTATTATCGCTAGAACTGTAATAATGATACTTATTGCTTATATTGTTAGCAATATAACGTGCATTATTACCCATATAATGCAGTTATTATCGCTAGAACTGTAATAATTATACTTATTACTTATATTATTATCAATATAACATGCATTATTACACATATTATGCAGTTATTATCTCTAGAACCATAATAAATATACTTATTACTCCCAATATTATCAATATAACATGCATTTTTACCCATATAATGCAGTTATTATCGCTAGAACTGTAATAATTATACTTATTACTTATATTGTTAGCAATATAACGTGCATTATTACCCATATAATGCAGTTATTATCGCTAGAACTGTAATGATTGTACTTATTACTTAGATTATTATCAATATAACATCCATTATTACCCATATTATGCAGTTATTATGGATAGGACTGTAATAAATATACTTATTACTTTTATTATTATCAATATAACATGCACTATTTGCCATATTTTACTATTATTATCGCTAGAACTATAATAATTATACTTATTACTCCCGATATTATCAATATAACATGCATTATTACCCATATAATGCAGTTATTATCGCTAGAACTGTTATAATTATACTTATTACTTATATTATTATCAATATAACATGCATTATTACACATATTATGCAGTTATTATCTCTAGAACCATAATAAATATACTTATTACTCCCAATATTATCAATATAACATGCATTTTTACCCATATAATGCAGTTATTATCGCTAGAACTGTAATAATTATACTTATTACTTATATTGTTAGCAATATAACGTGCATTATTACCCATATAATGCAGTTATTATCGCTAGAACTATAATAAATATACGTATTACTTTTATTATCATCAATATAACATGCATTATTACCCATATTATGCAGTTATTATGGATAGGACTGTAATAAATATACTTATTACTTTTATTATTATCAATATAACATGCACTATTTGCCATATTTTACTATTATTATCGCTAGAACTATAATAATTATACTTATTACTCCCGATGTTATCAATGTAACATGCCTTATTACCCATATAATGCAGTTATTATCGCTAGAACTGTAATAATTATACTTATTACTTATATTATTCTCAATATAACATGCATTATTACCCATATTGTGCAGTTATTATCGCTGGAGCTGTAATAATTGTACTCATTACTTATATTATTAGCAATATAACCTGCATTATTACCCATATTATGCAGTTATTATCGCTAGAACTGTAATAATTATACTTATTACTTATATCATTATCAATATAACATGCATTATAACCCATATAATAGAGGTATTATCGCTAGAACTGTAATAATTATACATATTACTTATACTATTAGCAATATAACGTGCATTGTTACCCATATAATGCAGTTATTATCGCCAGAACTGTAATAATTATACTTATTACTTATACGTGGGGCGATCAAATATGAACGAGCCTTTGTCCTCTGTGTATTTGGAAATATTTTTATGTGTTCTTAAACCTTTGAAGTCGTTTGGTAGGCATTCTTAGAGTAAGGAAACAAGAGCAATCGGGTGATCTCGTAGTTCGTTTAATATTTCTAGCGATGAGCGAGAAAACTGTGCCCATCTCCATTGAGCAACGTATTATAATGAAGTTTATATCGCGTTAAAATGTAAAACCGGCCGATATTTACCGTAGACTTCATACCCAGTTTGGGGAGGATACCCTTTCATGGTCACGTGTGAAGGTATGGTGTAATAAGTTTAAAGAAGGTCGTGAATGCGTTGCGAATGAAGCGCATGCACGTAAATGCCAAAACTCGACTGTCGGCGGGGAAAGTGTTGACCACAGTTTTTCGGGATTGGAGAGGGGTTCTACTCGTGGATTTTTTACAGGATCGTCGAACCATCAATGCAGCTTATTATTGCAACCTCCTAGACGAAGTTAGGCTTCAGTATCGACGCAAAAGGCGAGATTGTCCTATGCGCGAGGTTTGTTTCTTTAAATTGACAACGCTAGGCCGTATACAGCAGCTGTAACGCAGCAGAGGTTGGTGGAAATGAAATGGAAAACACTTGATCACCCACCTTATAGCCCAGATTTGTCACCATGTGACTTTTATCTCTTCGGAACCTTAAAGGAAGCGCTTGGAGATAAGCGCTTTGAGGACAACGATCAAGTAGAAACATACGTGCGCAACTGGTTGGGTACGCGCAGCTTCATTTTATGAAAAAGGAATAAAAAGACTATCCAAACGTTGGGAAAAATGCATATCAGTAGGAGGAGACTATGTAGAAAAGTGATTTCAATACCTGCAAGTGATATCTTAAAAATAAACTTGATTTTAAAAAAAGGCTCGTTTATATTTGATCCACCCACGTATTATTCTCAATATAACATGCATTATTACCCATATTATGCAGTTATTATCGCTAGAACTATAATAAATATACGTATTACTTTTATTATCATCAATATAACATGCATTATTACCCATATTATGCAGTTATTATCGATAGAACTGTAATAAATATACTTATTACTTTTACTATTATCAATATATCATGCACTATTAGTCATATTTTACTATTATTATCGCTAGGACTGTAATAATTATACTTATTACTTATATTATTAGCAATATAACGTGCATTATTACCTATATTATGCAGTTATTATCGCTAGAACTGTAGCAGTTATACTTATTACTTATATCATTATCAATATAACATGCATTATTACCCATATAATGGAGGTATTATCGCTAGAACTGTAATAATTATACTTATTACTTAGATTATTATCAATATAACATGCATTATTACCCATATTATGCAGTTATTATCGCTAGAACTGTAATAAATATACTTACTACTTTCATTATCATCAATATAACATGCATTATTACCCATATTATGCAGTTATTATCGATAGAACTGTAATCAATGTACTTATTACTTTTACTATTATCAATATATCATGCACTATTAGTCATATTTTACTATTATTATCGGTAGAACTGTAATAATTATACTTATTACTTATATTATTATCAATATAACATGCATTATTACCCATATTATGCAGTTATTATCGCTAGAACTGTAATAATTGTACTCATTACTTTTATTATTAGCAATATAACGTGCATTATTACCCATATTATGCAGTTATTATCCCTAGAACCATAATAAATATACTTATTACTCCCAATATTATCAATATAACATGCATTGTTACCCATATAATGCAGTTATTATCGCTAGAACTGTAATAATTATACTTATTACTTATATTGTTAGCAATATAACGTGCATTATTACCCATATTATGCAGTTATTGTCGATAGAACTGTAATAAATATACTTATTACTTTTATTATTATCAATATAACATGCACTATTTGCCATATTTTACTATTATTATCGCTAGAACTATAATAAATATACTTATTACTCCCAATATTATCAATATAACATGCATTTTTACCCATATAATGCAGTTATTATCGCTAGAACTGTAATAATTATACTTATTACTTATATTGTTAGCAATATAACGTGCATTATTACCCATATAATGCAGTTATTATCGCTAGAACTGTAATGATTGTACTTATTACTTAGATTATTATCAATATAACATCCATTATTACCCATATTATGCAGTTATTATGGATAGGACTGTAATAAATATACTTATTACTTTTATTATTATCAATATAACATGCACTATTTGCCATATTTTACTATTATTATCGCTAGAACTATAATAATTATACTTATTACTCCCGATATTATCAATATAACATGCATTATTACCCATATAATGCAGTTATTATCGCTAGAACTGTTATAATTATACTTATTACTTATATTATTATCAATATAACATGCATTATTACACATATTATGCAGTTATTATCTCTAGAACCATAATAAATATACTTATTACTCCCAATATTATCAATATAACATGCATTTTTACCCATATAATGCAGTTATTATCGCTAGAACTGTAATAATTATACTTATTACTTATATTGTTAGCAATATAACGTGCATTATTACCCATATTATGCAGTTGTTATCGCTAGAACTATAATAAATATACGTATTACTTTCATTATCATCAGTATAACATGCATTATTACCCACATAATGGAGGTATTATCGCTAGAACTGTAATAATTATACTTATTACTTATATTATTATCAATATAACATGCATTATTACCCATATTATGCACTTATTATCGACAGAACTGTAATAAATACACTTACTACTTTTACTATTATCAATATATCATGCACTATTAGCCATATGTTACTATTATTATCACTAGAACTCTAATAATTATACTTATTACTCCCGATGTTATCAATATAACATGCCTTATTACCCATATAATGCAGTTATTATCGCTAGAACTGTAATAATTATACTTATTACTTATATTATTCTCAATATAACATGCATTATTACCCATATTATGCAGTTATTATCGCTGGAGCTGTAATAATTGTACTCATTACTTATATCATTATCAATATAACATGCATTATAACCCATATAATAGAGGTATTATCGCTAGAACTGTAATAATTATACTTATTACTTATACTATTAGCAATATAACGTGCATTGTTACCCATATAATGCAGTTATTATCGCCAGAACTGTAATAATTATACTTATTACTTATATTATTCTCAATATAACATGCATTATTACCCATATTATGCAGTTATTATCGCTAGAACTATAATAAATATCCGTATTTCTCCCAATGTTATCAATATAACATGCATTATTACCTATATTATGCAGTTATTATCGCTAGAACTGTAATAATTGTACTCATTACTTTTATTATTAGCAATATAACGTGCATTATTACCCATATTATGCAGTTATTATCCCTAGAACCATAATAAATATACTTATTACTCCCAATATTATCAATATAACATGCATTTTTACCCATATAATGCAGTTATTATCGCTAGAACTGTAATAATTATACTTATTACTTATACCATTATCAATATAACATGCATTATTACCCATATAATGGAGGTATTATCGCTTGAACTGTAATAATTATACTTATTACTTATACTATTAGCAATATAACGTGCATTGTTACCCATATAATGCAGTTATTATCGCTAGAACTGTAATAATTATACTTATTACTTATATTGTTAGCAATATAACGTGCATTATTACCCATATTATGCAGTTATTGTCGATAGAACTGTAATAAATATACTTATTACTTTTATTATTATCAATATAACATGCACTATTTGCCATATTTTACTATTATTATCGCTAGAACTATAATAATTATACTTATTACTCCCGATATTATCAATATAACATGCATTATTACCCATATAATGCAGTTATTATCGCTAGAACTGTAATAATGATACTTATTGCTTATATTGTTAGCAATATAACGTGCATTATTACCCATATAATGCAGTTATTATCGCTAGAACTGTAATAATTATACTTATTACTTATATTATTATCAATATAACATGCATTATTACCCATATTATGCAGTTATTATCGCCAGTACTATAATAAATATACGTATTACTCCCAATATTATCAATATAACATGCATTATTACCTATATTATGCAGTTATTATCGCTAGAACTGTAATAATTGTACTCATTACTTTTATTATTAGCAATATAACGTGCATTATTACCCATATTATGCAGTTATTATCGCTAGAACTGTAATGATTATACTTATTACTTATATTATTCTCAATATAACATGCATTATTAGCCATATTATGCAGTTATTATCGCTAGAACTGTAATAAATATACTTACTACTTTCATTATCATCAATATAACATGCATTATTACCCATATTAAGAAGTTATTATCGCTAGAACTGTAATAACTATACTTATTACTCATATTATTATCAATATAACATGCATTATTACCCATATTATGCAGTTATTATCGCTAGAACTATAATAAATATACGTATCACTTTTATTATCATCAATATAACATGCATTATTACCCATATTATGCAGTTATTATCGATAGAACTGTAATATATATACTTATTACTTTTATTATTATCCACATAACATGCACTATTTGCCATATTTTACTATTATTATCGCTAGAACTATAATAATTATACTTATTACTCCCGATATTATCAATATAACATGCATTATTACCCATATAATGCAGTTATTATCGCTAGAACTGTTATAATTATACTTATTACTTATATTATTATCAATATAACATGCATTATTACACATATTATGCAGTTATTATCTCTAGAACCATAATAAATATACTTATTACTCCCAATATTATCAATATAACATGCATTTTTACCCATATAATGCAGTTATTATCGCTAGAACTGTAATAATTATACTTATTACTTATATTGTTAGCAATATAACGTGCATTATTACCCATATAATGCAGTTATTATCGCTAGAACTGTAATGGTTGTACTTATTACTTAGATTATTATCAATATAACATCCATTATTACCCATATTATGCAGTTATTATGGATAGGACTGTAATAAATATACTTATTACTTTTATTATTATCAATATAACATGCACTATTTGCCATATTTTACTATTATTATCGCTAGAACTATAATAATTATACTTATTACTCCCGATATTATCAATATAACATGCATTATTACCCATATAATGCAGTTATTATCGCTAGAACTGTTATAATTATACTTATTACTTATATTATTATCAATATAACATGCATTATTACACATATTATGCAGTTATTATCTCTAGAACCATAATAAATATACTTATTACTCCCAATATTATCAATATAACATGCATTTTTACCCATATAATGCAGTTATTATCGCTAGAACTGTAATAATTATACTTATTACTTATATTGTTAGCAATATAACGTGCATTATTACCCATATAATGCAGTTATTATCGCTAGAACTATAATAAATATACGTATTACTTTTATTATCATCAATATAACATGCACTATTACCCATATTATGCAGTTATTATGGATAGGACTGTAATAAATATACTTCTTACTTTTATTATTATCAATATAACATGCACTATTTGCCATATTTTACTATTATTATCGCTAGAACTATAATAATTATACTTATTACTCCCGATATTATCAATATAACATGCATTATTACCCATATAATGCAGTTATTATCGCTAGAACTGTAATAATTATACTTATTACTTATATTATTATCAATATAACATGCATTATTACCCATATTATGTAGTTATTATCGCTAGAACTATAATAAATATACGTATTACTTTCATTATCATCAATATAACATGCATTATTACCCATATAATGCAGTTATTATCGCTAGAACTGTAATAATTATACTTATTACTTATATTGTTAGCAATATAACGTGCATTATTACCCATATTATGCAGTTATTATCGCTAGAACTATAATAAATATACGTATTACTTTCATTATCATCAGTATAACATGCATTATTACCCACATAATGGAGGTATTATCGCTAGAACTGTAATAATTATACTTATTACTTATATTATTATCAATATAACATGCATTATTACCCATATTATGCACTTATTATCGACAGAACTGTAATAAATACACTTACTACTTTTACTATTATCAATATATCATGCACTATTAGCCATATGTTACTATTATTATCACTAGAACTCTAATAATTATACTTATTACTCCCGATGTTATCAATATAACATGCCTTATTACCCATATAATGCAGTTATTATCGCTAGAACTGTAATAATTATACTTATTACTTATATTATTCTCAATATAACATGCATTATTACCCATATTATGCAGTTATTATCGCTGGAGCTGTAATAATTGTACTCATTACTTATATCATTATCAATATAACATGCATTATAACCCATATAATAGAGGTATTATCGCTAGAACTGTAATAATTATACTTATTACTTATACTATTAGCAATATAACGTGCATTGTTACCCATATAATGCAGTTATTATCGCCAGAACTGTAATAATTATACTTATTACTTATATTATTCTCAATATAACATGCATTATTACCCATATTATGCAGTTATTATCGCTAGAACTATAATAAATATACGTATTACTTTTATTATCATCAATATAACATGCATTATTACCCATATTATGCAGTTATTATCGATAGAACTGTAATAAATATACTTATTACTTTTACTATTATCAATATATCATGCACTATTAGTCATATTTTACTATTATTATCGCTAGAACTGTAATAATTATACTTATTACTTATATTATTAGCAATATAACGTGCATTATTACCTATATTATGCAGTTATTATCGCTAGAACTGTAGCAGTTATACTTATTACTTATATCATTATCAATATAACATGCATTATTACCCATATAATGGAGGTATTATCGCTAGAACTGTAATAATTATACTTATTACTTATACTATTAGCAATATAACGTGCGTTATTACCCATATAATGCAGTTATTATCGCCAGAATTGTAATAATTATACTTATTACTTATATTATTCTCAATATAACATGTATTATTACCCATATTATGCAGTTATTATCGCTAGAAATGTAATAATTATACTTATTACTTAGATTATTATCAATATAACATGCATTATTACCCATATTATGCAGTTATTATCGCTAGAACTGTAATAAATATACGTATTACGTTTATTATCATCAATATAACATGCATTATTACCCATATTATGCCGTTATTATCGATAGAACTGTAATAAATATATTTATTACTTTTATTATTATCAATATAACATGCACTATTTGCCATATTTTACTATTATTATCGCTAGAACTATAATAATTATACTTATTACTCCCGATATTATCAATATAACATGCATTATTACCCATATAATGCAGTTATTATCGCTAGAACTGTAATAATTGTACTCATTACTTATATTATTAGCAATATAACGTGCATTGTTACCCATATAATGCAGTTATTATCGCCAGAACTGTAATAATTATACTTATTACTTATATTATTCTCAATATAACATGCATTATTACCCATAATATGCAGTTATTATCGCTAGAACTATAATAAATATACGTATTACTTTCATTATCATCAATATAACATGCATTATTACCCATATAATAGAGGTATTATCGCTAGAACTGTAATAATTATACTTATTACTTATACTTTTAGCAATATAACGTGCATTATTACCCATATAATGCAGTTATTATCGCCAGAACTGTAATGATTATACTTATTACTTATATTGTTCTCAATATAACATGCATTATTACCCATATTATGCAGTTATTATCGCTAGAACTATAATAAATATACGTATTACTTTTATTATCATCAATATAACATGCATTATTACCCATATAATAGAGGTATTATCGCTAGAACTGTAATAATTATACTTATTACTTATACTATTAGCAATATAACGTGCATTGTTACCCATATAATGCAGTTATTATCGCCAGAACTGTAATAATTATACTTATTACTTATATTATTCTCAATATAACATGCATTATTACCCATATTATGCAGTTATTATCGCTAGAACTATAATAAATATACGTATTACTTTTATTATCATCAATATAACATGCATTATTACCCATATAATGCAGTTATTATCGCTAGAACTGTAATAATTATACTTATTACTTATATTGTTATCGATATAACATGCATTATTACCCATATAATGCAGTTATTATCGCTAGAACTGTAATAATTGTACTCATTACTTATATTATTTGCAATATAACGTGCATTATTACCCATATTATGCAGTTATTATCGCTAGAACTGTAATAATTATACTTATTACTTATATCATTATCAATATAACATGCATTATTACCCATATAATGGAGGTATTATCGCTTGAACTGTAATAATTATACTTATTACTTATACTATTAGCAATATAACGTGCATTGTTACCCATATAATGCAGTTATTATCGCTAGAACTGTAATAATTATACTTATTACTTATATTGTTAGCAATATAACGTGCATTATTACCCATATTATGCAGTTATTATCGCTAGAACTATAATAAATATACGTATTACTTTCATTATCATCAATATAACATGCATTATTACCCATATAATGCAGTTATTATCGCCAGAACTGTAATAATTATACTTATTACTTATATTATTCTCAATATAACATGCATTATTACCCATAATATGCAGTTATTATCGCTAGAACTATAATAAATATACGTATTACTTTCATTATCATCAATATAACATGCATTATTACCCATATAATAGAGGTATTATCGCTAGAACTGTAATAATTATACTTATTACTTATACTTTTAGCAATATAACGTGCATTATTACCCATATAATGCAGTTATTATCGCCAGAACTGTAATGATTATACTTATTACTTATATTGTTCTCAATATAACATGCATTATTACCCATATTATGCAGTTATTATCGCTAGAACTATAATAAATATACGTATTACTTTTATTATCATCAATATAACATGCATTATTACCCATATAATAGAGGTATTATCGCTAGAACTGTAATAATTATACTTATTACTTATACTATTAGCAATATAACGTGCATTGTTACCCATATAATGCAGTTATTATCGCCAGAACTGTAATAATTATACTTATTACTTATATTATTCTCAATATAACATGCATTATTACCCATATTATGCAGTTATTATCGCTAGAACTATAATAAATATACGTATTACTTTTATTATCATCAATATAACATGCATTATTACCCATATAATGCAGTTATTATCGCTAGAACTGTAATAATTATACTTATTACTTATATTGTTATCGATATAACATGCATTATTACCCATATAATGCAGTTATTATCGCTAGAACTGTAATAATTGTACTCATTACTTATATTATTTGCAATATAACGTGCATTATTACCCATATTATGCAGTTATTATCGCTAGAACTGTAATAATTATACTTATTACTTATATCATTATCAATATAACATGCATTATTACCCATATAATGGAGGTATTATCGCTTGAACTGTAATAATTATACTTATTACTTATACTATTAGCAATATAACGTGCATTGTTACCCATATAATGCAGTTATTATCGCTAGAACTGTAATAATTATACTTATTACTTATATTGTTAGCAATATAACGTGCATTATTACCCATATTATGCAGTTATTATCGCTAGAACTATAATAAATATACGTATTACTTTCATTATCATCAATATAACATGCATTATTACCCATATAATGCAGTTATTATCGCTAGAACTGTAATAATTATACTTATTACTTATATTATTATCAATATAACATGCATTATTACCCATATTATGCAGTTATTATCGCTAGAACTATAATAAATATCCGTATTTCTCCCAATGTTATCAATATAACATGCATTATTACCTATATTATGCAGTTATTATCGCTAGAACTGTAATAATTGTACTCATTACTTTTATTATTAGCAATATAACGAGCATTATTACCCATATTATGCAGTTATTATCGCTAGAACTGTAATGATTATACTTATTACTTATATTATTCTCAATATAACATGCATTATTAGCCATATTATGCAGTTATTATCGCTAGAACTGTAATAAATATACTTACTACTTATATTGTTAGCAATATAACGTGCATTATTACCCATATTATGCAGTTATTATCGCTAGAACTATAATAAATATACGTATTACTTTCATTATCATCAACATAACATGCATTATTACCCATATAATGGAGGTATTATCGCTAGAACTGTAATAATTATACTGATTACTTATATTATTATCAATATAACATGCATTATTACCCATATTATGCAGTTATTATACCTAGAACCATAATAAATATACTTATTACTCCCAATATTATCAATATAACATGCATTTTTACCCATATAATGCAGTTATTATCGCTAGAACTGTAATAATTATACTAATTACTTATATTATTATCGATATAACATGCATTATTACCCATATAATGGAGGTATTATTGCTAGAACTGTAATAATTATACTTATTACTTATATTATTCTCAATATAACATGCATTATTACCCATATTATGCAGTTCTTATCGGTAGAACTATAATAAATATACGTATTACTTTCATTATCATCAATATGACATGCACTATTTGCCATATTTTACTATTATTATCGCTAGAACTATAATAATTATACTTATTACTCCCGATATTATCAATATAACATGCATTATTACCCATATAATGCAGTTATTATCGCTAGAACTGTAATAATTATACTTATTACTTATATTATTATCAATATAACATGCATTATTACCCATATTATGTAGTTATTATCGCTAGAACTATAATAAATATACGTATTACTTTCATTATCATCAATATAACGTGCATTATTACCCATATTATGCAGTTATTATCGCTAGAACTGTAATAATTAAACTTATTACTTATATCATTATCAATCTAACATGCATTATTACCCATATAATGGAGGTATTATCGCTAGAACTGTAATAATTACACTTATTACTTATATTATTATCAACATAACATGCATTATTACCCATATAATGGAGGTATTATTGCTAGAACTGTAATAATTATACTTATTACTTATATTATTATCAATATAACATGCATTATTACCCATATTATGCAGTTATTATCGCTAGAACTATAATAAATATACGTATTACTCCCAATATTCTCAATATAACATGCATTATTAGCCATATTATGCAGTTATTATCGCTAGAACTTTAATAAATATACTTACTACTTTCATTATCATCAATATAACATGCATTATTACCCATATTAAGAAGTTATTATCGCTAGAACTGTAATAATTATACTTATTACTCATATTATTATCAATATAACCTGCATTAATACCCATATAATGGAGGTATTATCGCTAGAACTGTAATAATTATACTTATTACTTATACTATTAGCAATATAACGTGCATTATCACCCATATAATGCAGTTATTATCGCTAGAACTATAATAAATATACGTATTACTTTCATTATCATCAATATAACATGCATTATTACCCATATAATGCAGTTATTATCGCTAGAACTGTAATAATTATACTTATTACTTATATTATTATCAATATAACATGCATTATTACCCATATTATGCAGTTATTATCGCTAGAACTATAATAAATATACGTATTACTCCCAATATTCTCAATATAACATGCATTATTACCCATATTAAGAAGTTATTATCGCTAGAACTGTAATAATTATACTTATTACTCATATTATTATCAATATAACATGCATTATTACCCATATAATGCAGTTATTATCGCTAGAACTGTAATAATTATACTTATTACTTATATTATTATCAACATAACATGCATTATTACCCATATAATGGAGGTATTATTGCTAGAACTGTAATAATTATACTTATTACTTACACTATTAGCAATATAACGTGCATTGTTACCCATATAATGCAGTTATTATCGCCAGAACTGTAATAGTTATACTTATTACTTATATTATTCTCAATATAACATGCATTATTACCCATATTATGCAGTTATTATCGCAAGAACTATAATAAATATACGTATTACTTTTATTATCATCAATATAACTTGCATTATTACCCATATTATGCAGTTATTATCGATAGAACTGTAATAAATATATTTATTAGTTTTATTATTATCAATATAACATGCACCATTTGCCATATTTTACTATTATTATCGCTAGAACTATAATAATTATACTTATTACTCCCGATATTATCAATATAACATGCATTATTACCCATATAATGCAGTTATTATCGCCAGAACTGTAATAATTATACTTATTACTTATATTATTCTCAATATAACATGCATTATTACCCATATTATGCAGTTCTTATCGGTAGAACTATAATAAATATACGTATTACTTTCATTATCATCAATATAACATGCACTATTTGCCATATTTTACTATTATTATCGCTAGAACTATAATAATTATACTTATTACTCCCGATATTATCAATATAACATGCATTATTACCCATATAATGCAGTTATTATCGCTAGAACTGTAATAATTGTACTTATTACTTATATTATTATCAATATAACATGCATTATTACCCATATTATGTAGTTATTATCGCTAGAACTATAATAAATATACGTATTACTTTCATTATCATCAATATAACGTGCATTATTACCCATATTATGCAGTTATTATCGCTAGAACTGTAATAATTAAACTTATTACTTATATCATTATCAATCTAACATGCATTATTACCCATATAATGGAGGTATTATCGCTAGAACTGTAATAATTACACTTATTACTTATATTATTATCAACATAACATGCATTATTACCCATATAATGGAGGTATTATTGCTAGAACTGTAATAATTATACTTATTACTTATATTATTATCAATATAACATGCATTATTACCCATATTATGCAGTTATTATCGCTAGAACTATAATAAATATACGTATTACTCCCAATATTCTCAATATAACATGCATTATTAGCCATATTATGCAGTTATTATCGCTAGAACTTTAATAAATATACTTACTACTTTCATTATTATCAATATAACATGCATTATTACCCATATTATGCAGTTATTATCGCTAGAACTATAATAAATATACGTATTACTCCCAATATTCTCAATATAACATGCATTATTAGCCATATTATGCAGTTATTATCGCTAGAACTGTAATAAATATACTTACTACTTTCATTATCATCAATATAACATGCATTATTACCCATATTAAGAAGTTATTATCGCTAGAACTGTAATAATTATACTTATTACACATATTATTATCAATATAACATGCATTATTACCCATATAACGCAGTTATTATCGCTAGAACTGTAATAATTATACTTATTACTTATATTATTATCAACATAACATGCATTATTACCCATATAATGGAGGTATTATTGCTAGAACTGTAATAATTATACTTATTACTTACACTATTAGCAATATAACGTGCATTGTTACCCATATAATGCAGTTATTATCGCCAGAACTGTAACAATTATACTTATTACTTATATTATTCTCAATATAACATGCATTATTACCCATATTATGCAGTTATTATCGCAAGAACTATAATAAATATACGTATTACTTTTATTATCATCAATATAACTTGCATTATTACCCATATAATGGAGGTATTATCGCTAGAACTGTAATAATTATACTTATTACTTATATTATTATCAATATAACATGCATTATTACCCATATTATGCAGTTATTATCTCCGGAACCATAATAAATATACTCATTACTCCCAATATTATCAATATAACCTGCATTATTACCCATATTATGCAGTTATTATCGCTAGAACTATAATAAATATACGTATTACTTTTATTATCATCAATATAACATGCATTATTACCCATATTATGCAGTTCTTATCGGTAGAACTGTAATAAATATACTTATTACTTTTATTATTATCAATATAACATGCACTATTTGCCATATTTTACTATTATTATCGCTAGAACTATAATAATTATACTTATTACTCCCGATATTATCAATATAACATGCATTATTACCCATATAATGCAGTTATTATCGTTAGAACTGTAATAATTATACTTATTACTTATATTATTATCAATATAACATGCATTATTACCCATATTATGTAGTTATTATCGCTAGAACTATAATAAATATACGTATTACTTTCATTATCATCAATATAACATGCATTATTACCCATATAATGCAGTTATTATCGCTAGAACTGTAATAAGTATACTTATTACTTATATTGTTAGCAATATAACGTGCATTATTACCCATATTATGTAGTTATTATCGCTAGAACTATAATAAATATACGTATTACTTTCATTATCATCAGTATAACATGCATTATTACCCACATAATGGAGGTATTATCGCTAGAACTGTAATAATTATACTTATTACTTATACTATTAGCAATATAACGTGCATTGTTACCCATATAATGCAGTTATTATCGCTAGAACTGTAATAATTATACTTATTACTTATATTGTTAGCAATATAACGTGCATTATTACCCATATTATGCAGTTATTGTCGATAGAACTGTAATAAATATACTTATTACTTTTATTATTGTCAATATAACATGCACTATTTGCCATATTTTACTATTATTATCGCTAGAACTATAATAATTATACTTATTACTCCCGATATTATCAATATAACATGCATTATTACCCATATAATGCAGTTATTATCGCTGGAACTGTAATAATTATACTTATTGCTTATATTGTTAGCAATATAACGTGCATTATTACCCATATAATGCAGTTATTATCGCTAGAACTGTAATAAATATACTTACTACTTTCATTATCATCAATATAACATGCATTATTACCCATATTAAGAAGTTATTATCGCTAGAACTGTAATAATTATACCTATTACTCATATTATTATCAATATAACATGCATTATTACCCATATAATGCAGTTATTATCGCTAGAACTGTAATAATTATACTTATTACTTATACTATTATCAACATAACATGCATTATTACCCATATAATGGAGGTATTATTGCTAGAACTGTAATAATTATACTTATTACTTACACTATTAGCAATATAACGTGCATTGTTACCCATATAATGCAGTTATTATCGCCAGAACTGTAATAGTTATACTTATTACTTATATTATTCTCAATATAACATGCATTATTACCCATATTATGCAGTTATTATCGCAAGAACTATAATAAATATACGTATTACTTTTATTATCATCAATATAACTTGCGTTATTACCCATATTATGCAGTTATTATCGATAGAACTGTAATAAATATATTTATTAGTTTTATTATTATCAATATAACATGCGCCATTTGCCATATTTTACTATTATTATCGCTAGAACTATAATAATTATACTTATTACTCCCGATATTATCAATATAACATGCATTATTACCCATATAATGCAGTTATTATCGCCAGAACTGTAATAATTATACTTATTACTTATATTATTCTCAATGTAACATGCATTATTACCCATATTATGCAGTTCTTATCGGTAGAACTATAATAAATATACGTATTACTTTCATTATCATGAATATAACATGCACTATTTGCCATATTTTACTATTATTATCGCTAGAACTATAATAATTATACTTATTACTCCCGATATTATCAATATAACATGCATTATTACCCATATAATGCAGTTATTATCGCTAGAACTGTAATAATTATACTTATTACTTATATTATTATCAATATAACATGCATTATTACCCATATTATGTAGTTATTATCGCTAGAACTATAATAAATATACGTATTACTTTCATTATCATCAATATAACGTGCATTATTACCCATATTATGCAGTTATTATCGCTAGAACTGTAATAAATACACTTACTACTTTTACTATTATCAATATATCATGCACTATTAGCCATATGTTACTATTATTATCACTAGAACTATAATAATTATACTTATTACTCCCGATGTTATCAATATAACATGCCTTATTACCCATATAATGCAGTTATTATCGCTAGAACTGTAATAATTATACTTATTACTTATATCATTATCAATCTAACATGCATTATTACCCATATAATGGAGGTATTATCGCTAGAACTGTAATAATTACACTTATTACTTATATTATTATCAACATAACATGCATTATTACCCATATAATGGAGGTATTATTGCTAGAACTGTAATAATTATACTTATTACTTATATTATTATCAATATAACATGCATTAATACCCATATTATGCAGTTATTATCGCTAGAACTTTAATAATTATACTTATTACTCATATTATTATCAATATAACCTGCATTATTACCCATATAATGGAGGTATTATCGCTAGAACTGTAATAATTATACTTATTACTTATACTATTAGCAATATAACGTGCATTATCACCCATATAATGCAGTTATTATCGCTAGAACTATAATAAATATACGTATTACTTTCATTATCATCAATATAACATGCATTATTACCCATATAATGCAGTTATTATCGCTAGAACTGTAATAATTATACTTATTACTTATATTATTATCAATATAACATGCATTATTACCCATATTATGCAGTTATTATCGCTAGAACTATAATAAATATACGTATTACTCCCAATATTCTCAATATAACATGCATTATTAGCCATATTATGCAGTTATTATCGCTAGAACTGTAATAAATATACTTACTACTTTCATTATCATCAATATAACATGCATTATTACCCATATTAAGAAGTTATTATCGCTAGAACTGTAATAATTATACTTATTACACATATTATTATCAATATAACATGCATTATTACCCATATAATGCAGTTATTATCGCTAGAACTGTAATAATTATACTTATTACTTATATTATTATCAACATAACATGCATTATTACCCATATAATGGAGGTATTATTGCTAGAACTGTAATAATTATACTTATTATTTACACTATTAGCAATATAACGTGCATTGTTACCCATATAATGCAGTTATTATCGCCAGAACTGTAATAATTATACTTATTACTTATATTATTCTCAATATAACATGCATTATTACCCATATTATGCAGTTATTATCGCAAGAACTATAATAAATATACGTATTACTTTTATTATCATCAATATAACTTGCATTATTACCCATATTATGCAGTTATTATCGATAGAACTGTAATAAATATATTTATTAGTTTTATTATTATCAATATAACATGCACCATTTGCCATATTTTACTATTATTATCGCTAGAACTATAATAATTATACTTATAACTCCCGATATTATCAATATAACATGCATTATTACCCATATAATGCAGTTATTATCGCCAGAACTGTAATAATTATACTTATTACTTATATTATTCTCAATATAACATGCATTATTACCCATATTATGCAGTTATTATCGCTAGAACTATAATAAATATACGTATTACTTTCATTATCATCAATATAACATGCATTATTACCCATATAATGGAGGTATTATCGCTAGAACTGTAATAATTATACTTATTACTTATATTATTATCAATATAACATGCATTATTACCCATATTATGCAGTTATTATCTCCAGAACCATAATAAATATACTCATTACTCCCAATATTATCAATATAACCTGCATTATTACCCATATTATGCAGTTATTATCGCTAGAACTATAATAAATATACGTATTACTTTTATTATCATCAATATAACATGCATTATTACCCATATTATGCAGTTCTTATCGGTAGAACTGTAATAAATATACTTATTACTTTTATTATTATCAATATAACATGCACTATTTGCCATATTTTACTATTATTATCGCTAGAACTATAATAAATATACGTATTACTTTCATTATCATCAATATAACATGCATTATTACCCATATAATGCAGTTATTATCGCTAGAACTGTAATAAGTATACTTATTACTTATATTGTTAGCAATATAACGTGCATTATTACCCATATTATGTAGTTATTATCGCTAGAACTATAATAAATATACGTATTACTTTCATTATCATCAGTATAACATGCATTATTACCCACATAATGGAGGTATTATCGCTAGAACTGTAATAATTATACTTATTACTTATACTATTAGCAATATAACGTGCATTGTTACCCATATAATGCAGTTATTATCGCTAGAACTGTAATAATTATACTTATTACTTATATTGTAAGCAATATAACGTGCATTATTACCCATATTATGCAGTTATTGTCGATAGAACTGTAATAAATATACTTATTACTTTTATTATTATCAATATAACATGCACTATTTGCCATATTTTACTATTATTATCGCTAGAACTATACTAATTATACTTATTACTCCCGATATTATCAATATGACATGCATTATTACCCATATAATGCAGTTATTATCGCTAGAACTGTAATAATTATACTTATTGCTTATATTGTTAGCAATATAACGTGCATTATTACCCATATAATGCAGTCATTATCGCTAGAACTGTAATAATTATACTTATTACTTATATTATTATCAATATAACATGCATTATTACCCATATTATGCAGTTATTATCGCTAGAACTATAATAAATATACGTATTACTTTCATTATCATCAATATAACATGCATTATTACCCATATAATGCAGTTATTATCGCTAGAACTGTAATAATTATACTTATTACTTATATTATTATCAATATAACATGCATTATGACCCATATTATGCAGTTATTATCACTAGAACTATAATAAATATACGTATTTCTCCCAATGCTATCAATATAACATGCATTATTACCTATATTATGCAGTTATTATCGCTAGAACCGCAATAATTGTACACATTACTTTTATTATTAGCAATATAACGTGCATTATTACCCATATTATGCAGTTATTATCGCTAGAACTGTAATGATTATACTTATTACTTATATTATTCTCAATATAACATGCATTATTAGCCATATTATGCAGTTATTATCGCTAGAACTGTAATAAATATACTTACTACTTATATTGTTAGCAATATAACGTGCATTATTACCCATATTATGCAGTTATTATCGCTAGAACTATAATAAATATACGTATTACTTTCATTATCATCAACATAACATGCATTATTACCCATATAATGGAGGTATTATCGCTAGAACTGTAATAATTATACTGATTACTTATATTATTATCAATATAACATGCATTATTACCCATATTATGCAGTTATTATACCTAGAACCATAATAAATATACTTATTACTCCCAATATTATCAATATAACATGCATTTTTACCCATATAATGCAGTTATTATCGCTAGAACTGTAATAATTATACTTATTACTTATATTATTATCGATATAACATGCATTATTACCCATATAATGCAGTTATTATCGCTAGAACTGTAATAATTGTACTCATTACTTATATTATTTGCAATATAACGTGCATTATTACCCATATTATGCAGTTATTGTCGCTAGAACTGTAATAATTATACTTATTACTTATATCATTATCAATATAACATGCATTATTACCCATATAATGGAGGTATTATCGCTTGAACTGTAATAATTATACTTATTACTTATACTATTAGCAATATAACGTGCATTGTTACCCATATAATGCAGTTATTATCGCTAGAACTGTAATAATTATACTTATTACTTATATTGTTAGCAATATAACGTGCATTATTACCCATATTATGCAGTTATTGTCGATAGAACTGTAATAAATATACTTATTACCTTTATTATTGTCAATATAACATGCACTATTTGCCATATTTTACTATTATTATCGCTAGAACTATAATAACTATACTTATTACTCCCGATATTATCAATATAACATGCATTATTACCCATATAATGCAGTTATTATCGCTAGAACTGTAATAATTATACTTATTGCTTATATTGTCAGCAATATAACGTGCATTATTACCCATATAATGCAGTTATTATCGCTAGAACTGTAATAAATACACTTACTACTTTTACTATTATCAATATATCATGCACTATTAGCCATATGTTACTATTATTATCACTAGAACTATAATAATTATACTTATTACTCCCGATGTTATCAATATAACATGCCTTATTACCCATATAATGCAGTTATTATCGCAAGAACTGTAATAATTATACTTATTACTTATATCATTATCAATCTAACATGCATTATTACCCATATAATGGAGGTATTATCGCTAGAACTGTAATAATTACACTTATTACTTATATTATTATCAACATAACATGCATTATTACCCATATAATGGAGGTATTATTGCTAGAACTGTAATAATTATACTTATTACTTATATTATTATCAATATAACATGCATTAATACCCATATTATGCAGTTATTATCGCTAGAACTATAATAAATATACGTATTACTCCCAATATTCTCAATATAACATGCATTATTAGCCATATTATGCAGTTATTATCGCTAGAACTTTAATAAATATACTTACTACTTTCATTATCATCAATATAACATGCATTATTACCCATATTAAGAAGTTATTATCGCTAGAACTTTAATAATTATACTTATTACTCATATTATTATCAATATAACCTGCATTATTACCCATATAATGGAGGTATTATCGCTAGAACTGTAATAATTATACTTATTACTTATACTATTAGCAATATAACGTGCATTATCACCCATATAATGCAGTTATTATCGCTAGAACTATAATAAATATACGTATTACTTTCATTATCATCAATATAACATGCATTATTACCCATATAATGCAGTTATTATCGCTAGAACTGTAATAATTATACTTATTACTTATATTATTATCAATATAACATGCATTATTACCCATATTATGCAGTTATTATCGCTAGAACTATAATAAATATACGTATTACTCCCAATATTCTCAATATAACATGCATTATTAGCCATATTATGCAGTTATTATCGCTAGAACTGTAATAAATATACTTACTACTTTCATTATCATCAATATAACATGCATTATTACCCATATTAAGAAGTTATTATCGCTAGAACTGTAATAATTATACTTATTACACATATTATTATCAATATAACATGCATTACTACCCATATAATGCAGTTATTATCGCTAGAACTGTAATAATTATACTTATTACTTATATTATTATCAACATAACATGCATTATTACCCATATAATGGAGGTATTATTGCTAGAACTGTAATAATTATACTTATTACTTACACTATTAGCAATATAACGTGCATTGTTACCCATATAATGCAGTTATTATCGCCAGAACTGTAATAATTATACTTATTACTTATATTATTCTCAATATAACATGCATTATTACCCATATTATGCAGTTATTATCGCAAGAACTATAATAAATATACGTATTACTTTTATTATCATCAATATAACTTGCATTATTACCCATATTATGCAGTTATTATCGATAGAACTGTAATAAATATATTTATTAGTTTTATTATTATCAAAATAACATGCACCATTTGCCATATTTTACTATTATTATCGCTAGAACTATAATAATTATACTTATTACTCCCGATATTATCAATATAACATGCATTATTATCCATATAATGCAGTTATTATCGCCAGAACTGTAATAATTATACTTATTACTTATATTATTCTCAATATAACATGCATTATTACCCACATTATGCAGTTATGATCGCCAGAACTATAATAAATATACTTATTACTCCCAATATTATCAATGTAACATGCATTATTACCCATATAATGCAGTTATTATCGCTAGAACTGTAATAATTATACTTATTACTTATACTATTAGCAATAAAACGTGCATTGTTACCCATATAATGCAGTTATTATCGCTAGAACTATAATAATTATACTTATTACTCCCGATATTATCAATATAACATGCATTATTACCCATATAATGCAGTTATTATCGCTAGAACTGTAATAATTATACTTATTACTTATATTATTAGCAATATAACGTGCATTATTACCCATATAATGCAGTTATTATCGCTAGAACTATAATATATATACGTATTACGTTTATTATCATCAATATAACATGCATTATTACCCATATTATGCAGTTATTATCGCCAGAACTGTAATAATTATACTTATTACTTATATTATTATCAATATAACGTGCATTATTACCCATATAATGCAGTTATTATCGCTAGAACTATTATATATATACGTATTACTTTTATTATCATCAATATAACATGCAGTATTACCCATATTATGCAGTTGTTATCGCTAGAACTGTAATAATTATACTTATTACTTATATCACTATCAATATAACATGCAGTATTACCCATATAATAGAGGTATTATCGCTAGAACTGTAATAATTATACTTATTACTTATATTATTAGCAATATAACGTGCATTATTACCCATATAATGCAGTTATTATCGCTAGAACTTTAATAATTATACTTATTACTCATATTATTATCAATATAACGTGCATTATTACCCATATAATGCAGTTATTATCGCTAGAACTATAATATATATACGTATTACTTTTATTATCATCAATATAACATGCATTATTACCCATATTATGCAGTTATTATCGCCAGAACTGTAATAATTATACTTATTACTTATATTATTCTCAATATAACATGCATTATTACCCACATTATGCAGTTATTATCGCTAGAACTATAATAAATATACGTATTACTTTCATTATCATCAATATAACATGCATTATTACCCATATAATGGAGGTATTATCGCTAGAACTGTAATAATTATACTTATTACTTATATTATTAACAATATAACATGCATTATTACCCATATAATGGAGGTATTATCGCTAGAACTGTAATAATTATACTTATTACTTATACTATTAGCAATATAACGTGCATTATTACCCATATAATGCAGTTATTATCGCCAGAACTGTAATAATTATACTTATTACTCCCGATATTATCAATATAACATGCATTATTACCCATATAATGCAGTTATTATCGCTAGAACTGTAATAATTATACTTATTACTTATATTGTTAGCAATATAACGTGCATTATTACCCATATAATGCAGTTATTATCGCTAGAACTTTAATAATTATACTTATTACTCATATTATTATCAATATAACATGCATTATTACCCATATTATCCAGTTATTATCGCTAGAACTATAATATATATACGTATTACTTTTATTATCATCAATATAACATGCAGTATTACCCATATAATGCAGTTATTATCGCTAGAACTATAATAAATATACGTATTACTTTTATTATCATCAATACTACATGCATTATTACCCATATTATGCAGTTATTGTCGATAGACCTGTAATAAATATACTTATTACTTTTATTATTATCAATATAACATGCACTATTTGCCATATTTTACTATTATTATCGCTAGAACTATAATAATTATACTTATTACTCCCGATATTATCAATAAAACGTGCATTGTTACCCATATAATGCAGTTATTATCGCTAGAACTATAATAATTATACTTATTACTCCCGATATTATCAATATAACATGCATTATTACCCATATAATGCAGTTATTATCGCTAGAACTGTAATAATTATACTTATTACTTATATTATTAGCAATATAACGTGCATTATTACCCATATAATGCAGTTATTATCGCTAGAACTTTAATAATTATACTTATTACTCATATTATTATCAATATAACGTGCATTATTACCCATATAATGCAGTTATTATCGCTAGAACTATAATATATATACGTATTACGTTTATTATCATCAATATAACATGCATTATTACCCATATTATGCAGTTATTATCGCCAGAACTGTAATAATTATACTTATTACTTATATTATTATCAATATAACGTGCATTATTACCCATATAATGCAGTTATTATCGCTAGAACTATAATATATATACGTATTACTTTTATTATCATCAATATAACATGCAGTATTACCCATATTATGCAGTTGTTATCGCTAGAACTGTAATAATTATACTTATTACTTATATCACTATCAATATAACATGCAGTATTACCCATATTATGCAGTTATTATCGCCAGAACTGTAATAATTATACTTATTACTTATATTATTATCAATATAACGTGCATTATTACCCATATAATGCAGTTATTATCGCTAGAACTATAATATATATACGTATTACTTTTATTATCATCAATATAACATGCAGTATTACCCATATTATGCAGTTGTTATCGCTAGAACTGTAATAATTATACTTATTACTTATATCACTATCAATATAACATGCAGTATTACCCATATAATAGAGGTATTATCGCTAGAACTGTAATAATTATACTTATTACTTATATTATTAGCAATATAACGTGCATTATTACCCATATAATGCAGTTATTATCGCTAGAACTTTAATAATTATACTTATTACTCATATTATTATCAATATAACGTGCATTATTACCCATATAATGCAGTTATTATCGCTAGAACTATAATATATATACGTATTACTTTTATTATCATCAATATAACATGCAGTATTACCCATATTATGCAGTTGTTATCGCTAGAACTGTAATAATTATACTTATTACTTATATCACTATCAATATAACATGCAGTATTACCCATATAATAGAGGTATTATCGCTAGAACTGTAATAATTATACTTATTACTTATACTATTAGCAATAAAACGTGCATTGTTACCCATATAATGCAGTTATTATCGCTAGAACTATAATAATTATACTTATTACTCCCGATATTATCAATATAACATGCATTATTACCCATATAATGCAGTTATTGTCGCTAGAACTGTAATAATTATACTTATTACTTATGTTATTAGCAATATAACGTGCATTATTACCCATATAATGCAGTTATTATCGCTAGTACTGTAATAATTATACTTATTACTTATACTATTAGCAATATAACGTGCATTATTACCCATGTCGCGAGGTAGGTAGGGTAAATGAATAAATATCACTCGCAACAGATTGTTTGCAAGAGGTGAGATGTTTAATGAAAACTATAGAAACTATGCGTGGAAAAATACAATGTTATTGAAACGGAGGCTCGACGGATAATCTCTGTTTTTGCGCCTTTCCGCAGTATATATCAATTCTTGGAAAAGGCGTAACTCCTTAGACACTAGAGGGTGGAGTTTATTTTTCTCGCAGAGTCCTCCCATTTTCGGCGGGGGAAAGCGTATCGTAAATTACAAATTTGTTAAACGAAAATGTCCTTCCGGCCCGTGTTGACCATGTGGCCTAATGAACCGTAACGGGACATGGCTGGCAGCGTTTATGGCAGGGTAGCCTATTGAGCTACGCACGTCTAAAAAACATAAAATAATTTCGCCAACTTACAGACTTTAGGGTAGGCTTAACTGCCTACACCTAAACATCTGTAAATGGTCAATGCTAACTTTCTACCAACGCTGCGAACCATGTGCCGCTACATCACCCCCTTGCCAGTGATAACGCTATACAATATTTACATGATCTATATACATACATGCAAGAGAATAAACTAACAATAACACAAGATAGAGCGCAAAAAACTATATACATACAAGAAAAACTATTTACATTGGTTACGCTTGATAACGCTCGGTAAATCTACCTATACGTCCATGGCGTGTTTTAATTGGGACGGCTTGTTTAAGAATGCTTCTAGGTCTACGACTTGCTTGATCGCTCGCAGTATCGGAAGTATTGTTCGTTACACTTTGATTTGGCTCTACATGAGCAGGTTTTAATCTATCTATGCTGATGTTCTTTTCGCGATCATTTACTAATACAGTGAAATATTTATTATTGCGATTGACAACTCTATAAGGTCCGTCATACAGCGGTTGTAACGAACGTTTTTCGCCATCGTGTCTAATAAATACATGTGTTGTTGTGTGCAAGTCTTTGTGTATGAATGGTGTATGTGTACCGTGTCGTGAGGGTTTACAAGGTTGTATGTTTTTCATTGTGTGTTTAAATTGCGAAACAAAATCGGACGTCACCGGACTATTTTGTTGATCTTTATTGAAAAATTCTCCCGGTAATTTTAACGTGCAACCATAAACTAATTCTGCTGGAGTTGCATGCAAATCTTCTTTATATGTGGATCTAATACCAAGCAAAACTAACGGTAGTACTTCGGTCCATTTGTCGGTCTCATGACAACGGATTGCTGATTTCAATTGTCGGTGCAATCTCTCTACCATACCATTAGATGAGGGATGAAAAGCGGTAGTTCTGATATGATGTGAACCAAGACATTGTGTTAATTCTTTAAAAAGTTGTGATTCGAATTGTCTACCCTGATCTGTAGTAATAATAGCTGGAACACCAAAACGAGATATCCAACCTACTAAAAGGGTGTTTGCTATTGTCTCGGCTGTAATGTCCTCGACTGGCCAAGCTTCTGGCCAGCGGGTAAAGCGGTCGACACAGGTAAGGCAATACCTGTATCCATGAGAAATGGGTAATGGTCCTACTATGTCAATGTGTATGTGATGAAATCGTGAAACCGGTAATGAAAAATTGCCTAACGGAGATGAGGTGTGACGTGTAATTTTGTTTCTTTGGCAAGGAATACATTGTTTAGACCAGGTGTTACAATCTTTGTTTATAGAAGGCCAAACAAAGCGATCAGTAACCAGTCTGCGTGTGGCTTTGATTCCTGGGTGTGATAGATTGTGTATAGTGTCAAAAATGCGTTTGCGGAGATTTACGGGAACATACGGACGAACGGTAGGAGAAGAAGTGTCGCAAAAAATTTGGAGTTCGTGATCCTTGAACGGAAATCTAATTTTCTTTAATTTAAGGGCAGTCTCAGACAGCAAGAGACTTTGAAGCTCTTCATCTGCCTGTTGAGACTGTGCCATTTCCGACAAATCTACGGGTTTATTAACTTCTTCTATTCTAGATAACGCGTCCGCGACTACATTGTCTTTCCCTGAAATGTGTTGTATGTCTGTAGTGAATTGTCCTATAAAATCTAAGTGTCTAAATTGTCGTGGAGTGGAACGCTCTGGCCGCTGTTTGAAAGCGTACACCAGAGGTTTGTGATCTGTGTAAATTGTGAATGTGTGACCTTCAAGGTTGTGTTTAAAACGGCGGACTGCGGTGTAAGCTGCTAATAATTCCCGGTCATATGCACTATATTTGCGTTGGGCTGACGAGAGGCTTTTTGTAAAGAAGGACAAAGGCTGCCAGGTATCGTCCACCCATTGCTGAAGCGCCGCTCCTATTGCGAAATCAGACGCATCCACGGTGACACTTAGCTTAGCGCCAGGTACCGGGTGCGCAAGAAGGGTCGCCTCAGCAAGTGCTTCCTTTACCTGGGTGAAAGCAAGTTCGGCTTCTTTCGACCAGGCAATACGAGGATTACCACGAGCAGGTGCACCCTTCAATAAGTCTGTTAATGGGACTTGTAACTTAGCCGCATTAGGAACGAACCGGCGATAAAAATTGAACATGCCTAAAAAACGTCGGAGTTCTTTAATATCTTGAGGCTTTGGAAAATTTTTAATAGCTTCTACCTTATCTGAATTTGGAGCAGTACCTTTACTACTAACTGTATAACCTAAGAAATCTATTGAACTTTTACCAAATGTACATTTTGCAGGATTAATAACAATACCGTATTTTTGAAGTCTATTGAAAAGTTGACGAATATGGTCTAAATGTTCTTCTTCGTTACGCGATGCTATTAAAATATCGTCAAGATATGCATAACAAAAATCTAAGTCAAATAGAACTTCATTGATAAATCTTTGGAATGTTTGAGCCGCGTTCATCAAACCAAATGGCATCTTAACGTACTCAAACAAACCAAAGGGTGTAGTAACTGCTGTTTTTTCTATATCTGCTGGTTCTATTGGAATTTGATGGTAAGCTTTAACTAAATCTACTTTTGAAAATACTGTTTTACCGTACAATAAATTAGAGAAATCCTCAATATGCGGTAAAGGGTAGCGGTCAGGTACTGTACGTGCGTTTAGTGCTCGGTAATCCCCGCACGGCCTCCAACCTTTGTCCTTTTTAGGAACCAAATGCAAAGGCGAAGCCCACGGGCTTTTCGAAGGTCTAATTATACCTTCGGCCAAAAGATGTTCGAATTCCTGTTTGACTATTTTTAATTTATCGGGTGCTAGCCTACGCGGTTTTGAAAAGACTGAAGGTCCTTTTGTTGTTTTAATGTGATGTGTAATGTTGTGTTTCGTGCCTGTATGTGAACGTGTAGGAATGGTAATGTCTATGAATTCTGCGAGGATTTTATGGTATGGAGAGTCACCGACAATTGTTTTGACCGAATTTAAATCGGCAATCCCCAGTTTTCCTCGTGACGTTAATTTTGTTTCCGTGTCGATCAGCTGTTTGTTTCTTAAATCTACCAGCAAGCCGTAATACTTAAGCATATCCGCGCCGATTATGGGTTTCGTAATATCCGCGATTATAAATTTCCACTTAATAGTGCGCCGCAATCCTAAATTTAGATTTATAACGATATCGCCATACGTCGAGATGGTCGAATCGTTCGCGGCATACAAAGTGTACGTACTTTTGGGAGGATGTCCCCTAACTAATTTTCGCTGATAAACGCTGATATCGGCGCCAGTGTCTATTAAAAACTCTACCTTACTGTCTTTGTCGCTTAAAAACAGGCGGCTCGTAGCTGGATCGACGACTTCTGCCGCATCTAAGGTCGATCGGCATCGTTTCCCTGGAGTTGTTGACTCTGCGGGTAGGTGCAGGGGATGGTGCACCTTGTTGACCGGTCGCCGAATCTTCGGTGATACCAGCACACACCTGGTTGCGACGGGCTGGGGCTGCGGCTGTTGTTCCTGCTTCGGCTGGGGCTGCGACCGTAGTTGCGCCATTTCTTCCGTCCACGGAAAGTGGATCTCCCTGGATGGGCCGTGGAATTGTGCCTCGCGAGCTCCGCGACTTGCTGTGTTAATCGCGCCATTTGCTCGCACAGCAACTCAAATCGAGTATCCGTGGAAACGGCTGCACATTTCCCGATAGGCGTTATTTCGTTGACCTTATCGGCCAATTCCGCCATCTTCTCGAGCGACGCGTCCATCTGCGTCGCGAGGATGGTCCGCATCGATGCCGGCAGTCGATTCATCCAGATCGTTCTTAAAAAGTTTTCTGGCACCTTTATATCTCCAGCCAGGTTCCGGAGATGTCGTAGAAACTGTGAGGGTGACCTGTCGCCTATTTCCTCATGTTCCAGGAGCTGCTGAATCCGTTGCTCCTGCGATCTGGATAGCCTCCGTATTAGCTCCTCCTTGATTTTTTCGTATTTCCCAGAAGCGGGAGGATTCTGTATAACGTCCTCAACCTCTTGCAAGCACTTAATATCAAGGAACGACGTCACATAAAAATATTTTGTGGAATCCACAGTTATGTTATTTAGCGCGAATTGTGCTTCCAATTGATGGAACCAGAGCAGCGGGTTACTGGACCAAAAAGGTGGGACCCTGATACCCACACGGTCGATATTCGAAACCTCGAAAGGGTTTGATCCTTGCTGCTGATTGCTGGTCTTCTGGGGGCTGAAGAAAACGTCTCTATCTTCAGTTGCCATAACTAACACTAATTCGCACTTATTTAACTAAATATAACTATGGAACTAAATATGTCTGTATGTAAACTAACTATGTCTTTAATAAGTCTATTATATTTAACTGTGTCTTTGCACTTTGTCACTGAACTTCCACAAATTATAAATCACGTAACACTCACGTCGTGATCACGTCGGGGGTCACCAATTGTCGCGAGGTAGGTAGGGTAAATGAATAAATATCACTCGCAACAGATTCTTTGCAAGAGGTGAGATGTTTAATGAAAACTATAGAAACTATGCGTGGAAAAATACAATGTTATTGAAACGGAGGCTCGACGGATAATCTCTGTTTTTGCGCCTTTCCGCAGTATATATCAATTCTTGGAAAAGGCGTAACTCCTTAGACACTAGAGGGTGGAGTTTATTTTTCTCGCAGAGTCCTCCCATTTTCGGCGGGGGAAAGCGTATCGTAAATTACAAATTTGTTAAACGAAAATGTCCTTCCGGCCCGTGTTGACCATGTGGCCTAATGAACCGTAACGGGACATGGCTGGCAGCGTTTATGGCAGGGTAGCCTATTGAGCTACGCACGTCTAAAAAACATAAAATAATTTCGCCAACTTACAGACTTTAGGGTAGGCTTAACTGCCTACACCTAAACATCTGTAAATGGTCAATGCTAACTTTCTACCAACGCTGCGAACCATGTGCCGCTACACCCATATACTGCAGTTATTATCGCCAGAACTGTAATAATTATACTTATTACTTATATTATTCTCAATATAACATGCATTATTACCAACATTATGCAGTTATTATCGCTAGAACTACAATAAATATACGTATTACTTTCATTATCATCAATATAACATGCATTATTACCCATATAATGGAGGTATTATCGCTAGAACTGTAATAATTATACTTATTACTTATATTATTCTCAATATAACATGCATTATTACCCATATTATGCAGTTATTATTGATAGAACTGTAATAAATACACTTATTACTTTTACTATTATCAATATATCATGCACTATTAGCCATATTTTACTATTATTATCGCTAGAACTATAATAATTATACTTATTACTCCCGATGTTATCAATATAACATGCCTTATTACCCATATAATGCAGTTATTATCGCTAGAACTGTAATAATTATACTCATTACTTATATTATTAGCAATGTAACGTGCATTATTACCCATATTATGCAGTTATTATCGCTAGAACTGTAATATTTATACTTATTACTTATATTATTATCAATATAACATGCATTATTACCCACATAATGGAGGTATTATCGCTAGAACTGTAATAATTATACTTATTACTTATACTATTAGCAATATAACGTGCATTATTACCCATATAATGCAGTTATTATCGCCAGAACTGTAATAATTATACTTATTACTTATATTATTCTCAATATAACATGCATTATTACCCACATTATGCAGTTATTATCGCTAGAACTACAATAAATATACGTATTACTTTCATTATCATCAATATAACATGCATTATTACCCATATAATGGAGGTATTATCGCTAGAACTGTAATAATTATACTTATTACTTATATTATTCTCAATATAACATGCATTATTACCCATATTATGCAGTTATTATCGATAGAACTGTAATAAATACACTTATTACTTTTACTATTATCAATATATCATGCACTATTAGCCATATTTTACTATTATTATCGCTAGAACTATAATAATTATACTTATTACTCCCGATGTTATCAATATAACATGCCTTATTACCCATATAATGCAGTTATTATCGCTAGAACTGCAATAATTATACTCATTACTTATATTATTAGCAATATAACGTGCATTATTACCCATATAATGCAGTTATTATCGCCAGAACTGTAATAATTATACTTATTACTTATATTGTTAGCAATATAACGTGCATTATTACCCATATAATGCAGTTATTATCGCTAGAACTGTAATAATTATACTTATTACTCATATTATTATCAATATAACATGCATTATTACCCATATTATGCAGTTATTATCGCTAGAACTGTAATAAATATACGTATTACCTTTTATTATCATCAATATAACATGCATTATTACCCATATTATGCAGTTATTATCGATAGAACTGTAATAAATATACTTATTACTTTTATTATTATCAATATAACATGCACTATTTGCCATATTTTACTATTATTATCGCTAGAACTATAATAATTATACTTATTACTCCCGATGTTATCAATATAACATGCCTTATTACCCATATAATGCAGTTATTATCGCTAGAACTATAATAAATATACGTATTACTTTCATTATCATCAATATAACATGCATTATTACCCATATAATGGAGGTATTATCGCTAGAACTGTAATAATTATACTTATTACTTATATTATTATCAATATAACATGCATTATTACCCATATTATGCAGTTATTATCTCTAGAACCATAATAAATATACTCATTACTCCCAATATTATCAATATAACATGCATTTTTACCCATATAATGCAGTTATTATCGCTAGAACTGTAATAATTATACTTATTACTTATATTGTTAGCAATATAACGTGCATTATTACCCATATAATGCAGTTATTATCGCCAGAACTGTAATAATTATACTTATTACTTATATTATTCTCAATATAACATGCATTATTACCCACATTATGCAGTTATGATCGCCAGAACTATAATAAATATACTTATTACTCCCAATATTATCAATGTAACATGCATTATTACCCATATAATGCAGTTATTATCGCTAGAACTGTAATAATTATACTTATTACTTATATTGTTAGCAATATAACGTGCATTATTACCCATATAATGCAGTTATTATCGCTAGAACTGTAATAATTATACTTATTACTCATATTATGTAACGTAGTCGTTTACCGTCCAACCGCGTTGTTAGGCAACGCGGTGGAGTCGCGACTCGCGGGCCCCCTGGTGCCGGACGCTTCAGCGAGCCAGGGTTGACGCGAGGGAGCCGATCGCGGTGCGGAAGGGAGCTGGTCGCAGGAGAGAGAGAGAACACAAGGAATACTATGAAAATATAAATGTTTATTGCTTAACTAAGAGTATATATATATATATGGGCGGTTAGCGCTTGTCCGCGGCGGTCGACGTGGCTGGCGTCGCAGCGGCCGGGCCTGTTGTAGCCGGCATCTCGGGGTTCGGCTTCTATAATTTAAACAGACATGGTTATGATTTATTCGTATAACGGCGGCGGCGCAAACTTATGTACTAAAGTCCTACCTAACGCTTACAATCTATCTTATAACCTACGCTTACCTATGGCTCGTACAATATATCTTACAGACTATATCGCTCGCAGTTCGGACACGGGGCTCGGTCGCGGGTCAGCCGGTATTCGCGGCGGGATCGCGGAGGCGCATTCGCGGGTCGGTCGGTCGGTCGGTCGGGGGAATACGCTCGCGGTTCGCGCTCGCGGATCGGACGGCTGAAACGGTTCGCGGGTCTTAGAGAACTAGGGTTCGCGCTCAAGAGGAGGAGGAGAGAGAAGGAGAGTAATAAACCACAGGGTAAGGTGGCCACTTCTGGCCTTGCGTAGCTCTTATTAAAACCCAAGAACCTTCGTATACTCTACGCCGTGGCCTTGCCGACGACGTCTTGTCCGCCCTCGGTTTCGTTCCCCCGGGCCTTGCCGCAAGGAAACTATACCGGCGGACCGTTGCTGCTCTGGCGGTCAGGTGGCTTCCGCACCGTGGCCTTGCCGACGATGCGTCGTCCACCCTCAGCTTCCCTTCCTCGGGCCTTGCCGCAAGAAAGTCCAGCTGGATGACCGTTACTCCTGGAGGCCAGGTAGACTTGGCGTCGTGGCCTTGCCGACGACACGTTGTCCACCCTCAGCTTCCCTTCCTCGGGTCTTGCCACAAGGAAGTCCAGCTGGATGGCTAGCTCCTTCCCGGCGGTCCGGTAGACTTCGCGTCGTGGCCTTACCGACGACACGTTGTCCACCCCCTGCCTCTCTTTCCTCGGGCCTTGCCGCAAGGGAATCGAAGCCGGGTTGACCGTTGGCTCGCGTCTCCTCCTGCCGTGGAACCAGGCCTGACCGTAGTTCCTTGGCGGCGGAGTCGTCGAGGGTTGGCGCGGTCAGCTCTGGTGCGTGGCCTAACCGTACACACCATTGCTGACCTCCAGCCTTCCTAGCCCGGGCCTGACCGCAGACCAGGAAAGCCTTACTGCCGTGGAGCGGACCTCCGAGGAGGTCCTGCTCGGGGCCGAAGCCCCGAGTCAACTCAATCGATTTCGCGATCGATCGCTGCTTAAGTAGTCTCGCGTCTCCCTGGGTGGTCTTGGTGGGGGATCCCCACCTCGCGGTGCGCGGCTGACGGTGCGTGATCGACGGATCGCGGTTGACGGCGCGCGGTTAACGGGGCACGGTGAAACGGTGCGTGACGTATTCGTCACAATTATTATCAATATAACATGCATTACTACCCATATTATGCAGTTATTATCGCTAGAACTATAATAAATATACGTATTACTTTTATTATCATCAATATAACATGCATTATTACCCATATTATGCAGTTATTATCGCCAGAACTGTAATAATTATACTTATTACTTATATTATTCTCAATATAACATGCATTATTACCCACATTATGAAGTTATTATCGCTAGAACTATAATAAATATACGTATTACTTTCATTATCATCAATATAACATGCATTATTACCCATATAATGGAGGTATTATCGCTAGAACTGTAATAATTATACTTATTACTTATATTATTATCAATATAACATGCATTATTACCCATATAATGGAGGTATTATCGCTAGAACTGTAATAATTATACTTATTACTTATACTATTAGCAATATAACGTGCATTATTACCCATATAATGCAGTTATTATCGCCAGAACTGTAATAATTATACTTATTACTTATATTATTCTCAATATAACATGCATTATTACCCATATAATGCAGTTATTATCGCTAGAACTGTAATAATTATACTTATTACTTATATTATTATCAACATAACATGCATTATTACCCATATAATGGAGGTATTATTGCTAGAACTGTAATAATTATACTTACTACTTACACTATTAGCAATATAACGTGCATTGTTACCCATATAATGCAGTTATTATCGCCAGAACTGTAATAATTATACTTATTACTTATATTATTCTCAACATAACATGCATTATTAGCCATATTATGCAGTTATTATCGCAAGAACTATAATAAATATACGTATTACTTTCATTGTTATCAATATAACATGCATTATTACCCATATTATGCAGTTATTATCGCTAGAACTATAATAAATATACGTATTACTTTTATTATCATCAATATAACATGCATTATTACCCATATTATGCAGTTATTATCGATTGAACTGTAATAAATATACTTATTACTTTTATTATTATCAATATAACATGCACTATTTGCCATATTTTACTATTATTACCGCTAGAACTATAATAATTATACATATTACTCCCGATATTATCAATATAACATGCATTATTACCCATATAATGCAGTTATTATCGCTAGAACTGTAATAATTATACTTATTACTAATATTATTATCAATATAACATGCATTATTACCCATATAATGCAGTTATTATCGCTAGAACTGTAATAATTGTACTCATTACTTATATTATTAGCAATATAACGTGCATTATTACCCATATTATGCAGTTGTTATCGCTAGAACTGTAATAATTATACTTATTACTTATATCACTATCAATATAACAGGCAGTATTACCCATATAATAGAGGTATTATCGCTAGAACTGTAATAATTATACTTATTACTTATACTATTAGCAATAAAACGTGCATTGTTACCCATATAATGCAGTTATTATCGCTAGAACTATAATAATTATACTTATTACTCCCGATATTATCAATATAACATGCATTATTACCCATATAATGCAGTTATTATCGCTAGAACTGTAATAATTATACTTATTACTTATATTATTATCAATATAACATGCATTATTACCCATATTATCCAGTTATTATCGCTAGAACTATAATATATATACGTATTACTTTTATTATCATCAATATAACATGCAGTATTACCCATATAATGCAGTTAGTATCGCTAGAACTATAATATATATACGTATTACTTTTATTATCATCAATATAACATGCATTATTACCCATATAATGCAGTTATTATCGCTAGAACTGTAATAATTGTACTTATTACTTATATCATTATCAATATAACATGCATTATTACCCATATTATGCAGTTATTATCGCTAGAACTATAATAAATATACGTATTACTTTCATTATCATCAATATAACATGCAGTATTACCCATATAATGCAGGTATTATCGCTAGAACTGTAATAATTATACTTATTACTTATATTATTATCAATATAACATGCATTATTACCCATATTATGCAGTTATTATCGATAGAACTGTAATAAATACACTTACTACTTTTACTATTATCAATATATCATGCACTATTAGCCATATTTTACTATTATTATCGCTAGAACTATAATAATTACACTTATTACTCCCGATGTTATCAATATAACATGCCTTATTACCCATATAATGCAGTTATTATCGCTAGAACTGTAATAATTATACTCATTACTTATATTATTAGCAATGTAACGTGCATTACTACCCATATAATGCAGTTAGTATCGCTAGAACTGTAATAATTATACTTATTACTTATATTGTTAGCAATATAACGTGCATTATTACCCATATAATGCAGTTATTATCGCTAGAACTGTAATAATTATACTTATTACTCATATTATTATCAATATAACATGCATTATTACCCACATTATGCAGTTATTATCGCTAGAACTACAATAAATATACGTATTACTTTCATTATCATCAATATAACATGCATTATTACCCATATAATGGAGGTATTATCGCTAGAACTGTAATAATTATACTTATTACTCATATTATTATCAATATAACATGCATTATTACCCATATTATGCAGTTATTATCGCTAGAACTGTAATAAATATACGTATTACCTTTTATTATCATCAATATAACATGCATTATTACCCATATTATGCAGTTATTATCGATAGAACTGTAATAAATATACTTATTACTTTTATTATTATCAATATAACATGCACTATTTGCCATATTTTACTATTATTATCGCTAGAACTATAATAATTATACTTATTACTCCCGATGTTATCAATATAACATGCCTTATTACCCATATAATGCAGTTATTATCGCTAGAACTATAATAAATATACGTATTACTTTCATTATCATCAATATAACATGCATTATTACCCATATAATGGAGGTATTATCGCTAGAACTGTAATAATTATACTTATTACTTATATTATTATCAATATAACATGCATTATTACCCATATTATGCAGTTATTATCTCTAGAACCATAATAAATATACTCATTACTCCCAATATTATCAATATAACATGCATTTTTACCCATATAATGCAGTTATTATCGCTAGAACTGTAATAATTATACTTATTACTTATATTGTTAGCAATATAACGTGCATTATTACCCATATAATGCAGTTATTATCGCTAGAACTGTAATAATTATACTTATTACTTATAATATTATCAATATAACGTGCATTATTACCCATATTATGCAGTTATGATCGCCAGAACTATAATAAATATACGTATTACTTTTATTATCATCAATATAACATGCATTATTACCCATAATATGCAGTTATTATCGATAGAACTGTAATAAATATACTTATTTCTTTTATTATTATCAATATAACATGCACTATTTGCCATATTTTACTATTATTATCGCTAGAACTATAATAATTATACTTATTACTCCCGATATTATCAATATAACATGCATTATTACCCATATTATGCAGTTATTATCGATAGAACTGTAATAAATACACTTACTACTTTTACTATTATCAATATATCACGCACTATTAGCCATATTTTACTATTATTATCGCTAGAGCTATAATAATTATACTTATTACTTATATTGTTAGCAATATAACGTGCATTATTACCCATATAATGCAGTTATTATCGCTAGAACTTTAATAATTATACTCATTACTCATATTATTATCAATATAACATGCATTATTACCCATATTATCCAGTTATTATCGCTAGAACTATAATATATATACGTATTACTTTTATTATCATCAATATAACATGCATTATTACCCATATAATGCAGTTATTATCGCTAGAACTGTAATAATTGTACTTATTACTTATATCATTATCAATATAACATGCATTATTACCCATATTATGCAGTTATTATCGCTAGAACTATAATAAATATACGTATTACTTTCATTATCATCAATGTAACATGCATTATTACCCATATAATGCAGGTATTATCGCTAGAACTGTAATAATTATACTTATTACTTATATTATTATCAATATAACATGCATTATTACCCATATTATGCAGTTATTATCGATAGAACTGTAATAAATACACTTACTACTTTTACTATTATCAATATATCATGCACTATTAGCCATATTTTACTATTATTATCGCTAGAACTATAATAATTACACTTATTACTCCCGATGTTATCAATATAACATGCCTTATTACCCATATAATGCAGTTATTATCGCTAGAACTGTAATAATTATACTCATTACTTATATTATTAGCAATGTAACGTGCATTACTACCCATATAATGCAGTTAGTATCGCTAGAACTGTAATAATTATACTTATTACTTATATTGTTAGCAATATAACGTGCATTATTACCCATATAATGCAGTTATTATCGCTAGAACTGTAATAATTATACTTATTACTCATATTATTATCAATATAACATGCATTATTACCCACATTATGCAGTTATTATCGCTAGAACTACAATAAATATACGTATTACTTTCATTATCATCAATATAACATGCATTATTACCCATATAATGGAGGTATTATCGCTAGAACTGTAATAATTATACTTATTACTTATATTATTCTCAATATAACATGCATTATTACCCATATTATGCAGTTATTATCGATAGAACTGTAATAAATACACTTATTACTTTTACTATTATCAATATATCATGCACTATTAGCCATATTTTACTATTATTATCGCTAGAACTATAATAATTATACTGATTACTCCCGATGTTATCAATATAACATGCCTTATTACCCATATAATGCAGTTATTATCGCTAGAACTGTAATAATTATACTCATTACTTATATTATTAGCAATGTAACGTGCATTATTACCCATATTATGCAGTTATTATCGCTAGAACTGTAATATTTATACTTATTACTTATATTATTATCAATATAACATGCATTATTACCCACATAATGGAGGTATTATCGCTAGAACTGTAATAAATATACTTATTACTTATACTATTAGCAATATAACGTGCATTATTACCCATATAATGCAGTTATTATCGCCAGAACTGTAATAATTATACTTATTACTTATATTATTCTCAATATAACATGCATTATTACCCATATTATGCAGTTATTATCGCTAGAACTATAATAAATATACGTATTACTTTCATTATCATCAATATAACATGCATTATTACCCATATAATGCAGGTATTATCGCTAGAACTGTAATAATTATACTTATTACTTATATTATTATCAATATAACATGCATTATTACCCATATTATGCAGTTATTATCGATAGAACTGTAATAAATACACTTACTACTTTTACTATTATCAATATATCATGCACTATTAGCCATATTTTACTATTATTATCGCTAGAACTATAATAATTACACTTATTACTCCCGATGTTATCAATATAACATGCCTTATTACCCATATAATGCAGTTATTATCGCTAGAACTGTAATAATTATACTCATTACTTATATTATTAGCAATGTAACGTGCATTACTACCCATATAATGCAGTTAGTATCGCTAGAACTGTAATAATTATACTTATTACTTATATTGTTAGCAATATAACGTGCATTATTACCCATATAATGCAGTTATTATCGCTAGAACTGTAATAATTATACTTATTACTCATATTATTATCAATATAACATGCATTATTACCCATATTATGCAGTTATTATCGCTAGAACTGTAATAAATATACGTATTACCTTTTATTATCATCAATATAACATGCATTATTACCCATATTATGCAGTTATTATCGATAGAACTGTAATAAATATACTTATTACTTTTATTATTATCAATATAACATGCACTATTTGCCATATTTTACTATTATTATCGCTAGAACTATAATAATTATACTTATTACTCCCGATGTTATCAATATAACATGCCTTATTACCCATATAATGCAGTTATTATCGCTAGAACTATAATAAATATACGTATTACTTTCATTATCATCAATATAACATGCATTATTACCCATATAATGGAGGTATTATCGCTAGAACTGTAATAATTATACTTATTACTTATATTATTATCAATATAACATGCATTATTACCCATATTATGCAGTTATTATCTCTAGAACCATAATAAATATACTCATTACTCCCAATATTATCAATATAACATGCATTTTTACCCATATAATGCAGTTATTATCGCTAGAACTGTAATAATTATACTTATTACTTATATTGTTAGCAATATAACGTGCATTATTACCCATATAATGCAGTTATTATCGCTAGAACTGTAATAATTATACTTATTACTTATAATATTATCAATATAACATGCATTATTACCCATATTATGCAGTTATGATCGCCAGAACTATAATAAATATACGTATTACTTTTATTATCATCAATATAACATGCATTATTACCCATAATATGCAGTTATTATCGATAGAACTGTAATAAATATACTTATTTCTTTTATTATTATCAATATAACATGCACTATTTGCCATATTTTACTATTATTATCGCTAGAACTATAATAATTATACTTATTACTCCCGATATTATCAATATAACATGCATTATTACCCATATTATGCAGTTATTATCGATAGAACTGTAATAAATACACTTACTACTTTTACTATTATCAATATATCACGCACTATTAGCCATATTTTACTATTATTATCGCTAGAGCTATAATAATTATACTTATTACTTATATTGTTAGCAATATAACGTGCATTATTACCCATATAATGCAGTTATTATCGCTAGAACTTTAATAATTATACTCATTACTCATATTATTATCAATATAACATGCATTATTACCCATATTATCCAGTTATTATCGCTAGAACTATAATATATATACGTATTACTTTTATTATCATCAATATAACATGCAGTATTACCCATATAATGCAGTTATTATCGCTAGAACTATAATATATATACGTATTACTTTTATTATCATCAATATAACATGCATTATTACCCATATAATGCAGTTATTATCGCTAGAACTGTAATAATTGTACTTATTACTTATATCATTATCAATATAACATGCATTATTACCCATATAATAGAGGTATTATCGCTAGAACTGTAATAATTATACTTATTACTTATACTATTAGCAATATAACGTGCATTTTTACCCATATAATGCAGTTATTATCGCTAGAACTGTAATAATTATACTTATTACTTATATTGTTAGCAATATAACGTGCATTATTACCCATATAATGCAGTTATTATCGCTAGAACTGTAATAATTATACTTATTACTTATATTATTATCAATATAACATGCATTATTACCCATATAATGGAGGTATTATCGCAAGAACTGTAATAATTATACTTATTACTTATACTATTAGCAATATAACGTGCATTATTACCCATATAATGCAGTTATTATCGCCAGAACTGTAATAATTATATTTATTACTTATATTGTTAGCAATATAACGTGCATTATTACCCATATAATGCAGTTATTATCGCCAGAACTGTAATAATTATACTTATTACTTATATTATTCTCAATATAACATGCATTATTACCCACATTATGCAGTTATTATCGCTAGAACTATAATAAATATATGTATTACTTTCATTATCATCAATATAACATGCATTATTACCCATATAATAGAGGTATTATCGCTAGAACTGTAATAATTATACTTATTACTTATACTATTAGCAATAAAACGTGCATTGTTACCCATATAATGCAGTTATTATCGCTAGAACTATAATAATTATACTTATTACTCCCGATATTATCAATATAACATGCATTATTACCCATATAATGCAGTTATTATCGCTAGAACTGTAATAATTATACTTATTACTTATATTATTCTCAATATAACATGCATTATTACCCACATTATGCAGTTATGATCGCCAGAACTATAATAAATATACTTATTACTCCCAATATTATCAATGTAACATGCATTATTACCCATATAATGCAGTTATTATCGCTAGAACTGTAATAATTATACTTATTACTTATATTGTTAGCAATATGACGTGCATTATTACCCATATAATGCAGTTATTATCGCTAGAACTGTAATAATTATACTTATTACTCATATTATTATCAATATAACATGCATTACTACCCATATTATGCAGTTATTATCGCTAGAACTATAATAAATATACGTATTACTTTTATTATCATCAATATAACATGCATTATTACCCATATTATGCAGTTATTATCGCCAGAACTGTAATAATTATACTTATTACTTATATTATTCTCAGTATAACATGCATTATTACCCACATTATGCAGTTATTATCGCTAGAACTATAATAAATATACGTATTACTTTCATTATCATCAATATAACATGCATTATTACCCATATAATGGAGGTATTATCGCTAGAACTGTAATAATTATACTTATTACTTATATTATTATCAATATAACATGCATTATTACCCATATAATGGAGGTATTATCGCTAGAACTGTAATAATTATACTTATTACTTATACTATTAGCAATATAACGTGCATTATTACCCATATAATGCAGTTATTATCGCCAGAACTGTAATAATTATACTTATTACTTATATTATTCTCAATATAACATGCATTATTACCCATATAATGCAGTTATTATCGCTAGAACTGTAATAATTATACTTATTACTTATACTATTAGCAATATAACGTGCATTGTTACCCATATAATGCAGTTATTATCGCCAGAACTGTAATAATTATACTTATTACTTATATTATTCTCAACATAACATGCATTATTAGCCATATTATGCAGTTATTATCGCAAGAACTATAATAAGTATACGTATTACTTTCATTATTATCAATATAACATGCATTATTACCCATATTATGCAGTTATTATCGCTAGAACTATAATAAATATACGTATTACTTTTATTATCATCAATATAACATGCATTATTACCCATATTATGCAGTTATTATCGATAGAACTGTAATAAATATACTTATTACTTTTATTATTATCAATATAACATGCACTATTTGCCATATTTTACTATTATTACCGCTAGAACTATAATAATTATACATATTACTCCCGATATTATCAATATAACGTGCATTATTACCCATATAATGCAGTTATTATCGCTAGAACTGTAATAATTATACTTATTACTTATAATATTATCAATATAACATGCATTATTACCCATATTATGCAGTTATGATCGCCAGAACTATAATAAATATACGTATTACTTTTATTATCATCAATATAACATGCATTATTACCCATAATATGCAGTTATTATCGATAGAACTGTAATAAATATACTTATTTCTTTTATTATTATCAATATAACATGCACTATTTGCCATATTTTACTATTATTATCGCTAGAACTATAATAATTATACTTATTACTCCCGATATTATCAATATAACATGCATTATTACCCATATTATGCAGTTATTATCGATAGAACTGTAATAAATACACTTACTACTTTTACTATTATCAATATATCACGCACTATTAGCCATATTTTACTATTATTATCGCTAGAGCTATAATAATTATACTTATTACTTATATTGTTAGCAATATAACGTGCATTATTACCCATATAATGCAGTTATTATCGCTAGAACTTTAATAATTATACTCATTACTCATATTATTATCAATATAACATGCATTATTACCCATATTATCCAGTTATTATCGCTAGAACTATAATATATATACGTATTACTTTTATTATCATCAATATAACATGCAGTATTACCCATATAATGCAGTTATTATCGCTAGAACTATAATATATATACGTATTACTTTTATTATCATCAATATAACATGCATTATTACCCATATAATGCAGTTATTATCGCTAGAACTGTAATAATTGTACTTATTACTTATATCATTATCAATATAACATGCATTATTACCCATATAATAGAGGTATTATCGCTAGAACTGTAATAATTATACTTATTACTTATACTATTAGCAATATAACGTGCATTTTTACCCATATAATGCAGTTATTATCGCTAGAACTGTAATAATTATACTTATTACTTATATTGTTAGCAATATAACGTGCATTATTACCCATATAATGCAGTTATTATCGCTAGAACTGTAATAATTATACTTATTACTTATATTATTATCAATATAACATGCATTATTACCCATATAATGGAGGTATTATCGCAAGAACTGTAATAATTATACTTATTACTTATACTATTAGCAATATAACGTGCATTATTACCCATATAATGCAGTTATTATCGCCAGAACTGTAATAATTATACTTATTACTTATATTGTTAGCAATATAACGTGCATTATTACCCATATAATGCAGTTATTATCGCCAGAACTGTAATAATTATACTTATTACTTATATTATTCTCAATATAACATGCATTATTACCCACATTATGCAGTTATTATCGCTAGAACTATAATAAATATATGTATTACTTTCATTATCATCAATATAACATGCATTATTACCCATATAATAGAGGTATTATCGCTAGAACTGTAATAATTATACTTATTACTTATACTATTAGCAATAAAACGTGCATTGTTACCCATATAATGCAGTTATTATCGCTAGAACTATAATAATTATACTTATTACTCCCGATATTATCAATATAACATGCATTATTACCCATATAATGCAGTTATTATCGCTAGAACTGTAATAATTATACTTATTACTTATATTATTCTCAATATAACATGCATTATTACCCACATTATGCAGTTATGATCGCCAGAACTATAATAAATATACTTATTACTCCCAATATTATCAATGTAACATGCATTATTACCCATATAATGCAGTTATTATCGCTAGAACTGTAATAATTATACTTATTACTTATATTGTTAGCAATATGACGTGCATTATTACCCATATAATGCAGTTATTATCGCTAGAACTGTAATAATTATACTTATTACTCATATTATTATCAATATAACATGCATTACTACCCATATTATGCAGTTATTATCGCTAGAACTATAATAAATATACGTATTACTTTTATTATCATCAATATAACATGCATTATTACCCATATTATGCAGTTATTATCGCCAGAACTGTAATAATTATACTTATTACTTATATTATTCTCAGTATAACATGCATTATTACCCACATTATGCAGTTATTATCGCTAGAACTATAATAAATATACGTATTACTTTCATTATCATCAATATAACATGCATTATTACCCATATAATGGAGGTATTATCGCTAGAACTGTAATAATTATACTTATTACTTATATTATTATCAATATAACATGCATTATTACCCATATAATGGAGGTATTATCGCTAGAACTGTAATAATTATACTTATTACTTATACTATTAGCAATATAACGTGCATTATTACCCATATAATGCAGTTATTATCGCCAGAACTGTAATAATTATACTTATTACTTATATTATTCTCAATATAACATGCATTATTACCCATATAATGCAGTTATTATCGCTAGAACTGTAATAATTATACTTATTACTTATACTATTAGCAATATAACGTGCATTGTTACCCATATAATGCAGTTATTATCGCCAGAACTGTAATAATTATACTTATTACTTATATTATTCTCAACATAACATGCATTATTAGCCATATTATGCAGTTATTATCGCAAGAACTATAATAAGTATACGTATTACTTTCATTATTATCAATATAACATGCATTATTATCCATATTATGCAGTTATTATCGCTAGAACTATAATAAATATACGTATTACTTTTATTATCATCAATATAACATGCATTATTACCCATATTATGCAGTTATTATCGCTAGAACTATAATAATTATACGTATTACTTTCATTATCATCAATATAACATGCATTATTACCCATATAATGGAGGTATTATCGCTAGAACTGTAATAATTATACTTATTACTTATATTATTCTCAATATAACATGCATTATTACCCATATTATCCAGTTATTATCGCTAGAACTATAATATATATACGTATTACTTTTATTATCATCAATATAACATGCAGTATTACCCATATAATGCAGTTATTATCGCTAGAACTATAATATATATACGTATTACTTTTATTATCATCAATATAACATGCATTATTACCCATATAATGCAGTTATTATCGCTAGAACTGTAATAATTGTACTTATTACTTATATCATTATCAATATAACATGCATTATTACCCATATAATAGAGGTATTATCGCTAGAACTGTAATAATTATACTTATTACTTATACTATTAGCAATAAAACGTGCATTATTACCCATATAATGCAGTTATTATCGCTAGAACTGTAATAATTATACTTATTACTTATATTGTTAGCAATATAACGTGCATTATTACCCATATAATGCAGTTATTATCGCTAGAACTGTAATAATTATACTTATTACTTATATTATTACCAATATAACATGCATTATTACCCATATAATGGAGGTATTATCGCAAGAACTGTAATAATTATACTTATTACTTATACTATTACCAATATAACGTGCATTATTACCCATATAATGCAGTTATTATCGCCAGAACTGTAATAATTATACTTATTACTTATATTATTCTCAATATAACATGCATTATTACCCACATTATGCAGTTATTATCGCTAGAACTATAATAAATATACGTATTACTTTCATTATCATCAATATAACATGCATTATTACCCATATAATAGAGGTATTATCGCTAGAACTGTAATAATTATACTTATTACTTATACTATTAGCAATAAAACGTGCATTGTTACCCATATAATGCAGTTATTATCGCCAGAACTGTAATAATTATACTTATTACTTATATTATTCTCAATATAACATGCATTATTACCCACATTATGCAGTTATGATCGCCAGAACTATAATAAATATACTTATTACTCCCAATATTATCAATGTAACATGCATTATTACCCATATAATAGAGGTATTATCGCTAGAACTGTAATAATTATACTTATTACTTATACTATTAGCAATAAAACGTGCATTATTACCCATATAATGCAGTTATTATCGCCAGAACTGTAATAATTATACTTATTACTTATATTATTCTCAATATAACATGCATTATTACCCACATTATGCAGTTATTATCGCTAGAACTACAATAAATATACGTATTACTTTCATTATCATCAATATAACATGCATTATTACCCATATAATGGAGGTATTATCGCTAGAACTGTAATAATTATACTTATTACTTATATTATTCTCAATATAACATGCATTATTACCCATATTATGCAGTTATTATCGATAGAACTGTAATAAATACACTTATTACTTTTACTATTATCAATATATCATGCACTATTAGCCATATTTTACTATTATTATCGCTAGAACTATAATAATTATACTTATTACTCCCGATGTTATCAATATAACATGCCTTATTACCCATATAATGCAGTTATTATCGCTAGAACTGTAATAATTATACTCATTACTTATATTATTAGCAATGTAACGTGCATTATTACCCATATTATGCAGTTATTATCGCTAGAACTGTAATATTTATACTTATTACTTATATTATCATCAATATAACATGCATTATTACCCACATAATGGAGGTATTATCGCTAGAACTGTAATAAATATACTTATTACTTATACTATTAGCAATATAACGTGCATTATTACCCATATAATGCAGTTATTATCGCCAGAACTGTAATAATTATACTTATTACTTATATTATTCTCAATATAACATGCATTATTACCCACATTATGCAGTTATTATCGCTAGAACTACAATACATATACGTATTACTTTCATTATCATCAATATAACATGCATTATTACCCATATAATGGAGGTATTATCGCTAGAACTGTAATAATTATACTTATTACTTATATTATTCTCAATATAACATGCATTATTACCCATATTATGCAGTTATTATCGATAGAACTGTAATAAATACACTTATTACTTTTACTATTATCAATATATCATGCACTATTAGCCATATTTTACTATTATTATCGCTAGAACTATAATAATTATACTTATTACTCCCGATGTTATCAATATAACATGCCTTATTACCCATATAATGCAGTTATTATCGCTAGAACTGTAATAATTATACTTATTACTTATACTATTAGCAATATAACGTGCATTATTACCCATATAATGCAGTTATTATCGCCAGAACTGTAATAATTATACTTATTACTTATATTATTCTCAATATAACATGCATTATTACCCACATTATGCAGTTATTATCGCTAGAACTACAATAAATATACGTATTACTTTCATTATCATCAATATAACATGCATTATTACCCATATAATGGAGGAATTATCGCTAGAACTGTAATAATTATACTTATTACTTATATTATTCTCAATATAACATGCATTATTACCCATATTATGCAGTTATTATCGATAGAACTGTAATAAATACACTTACTACTTTTACTATTATCAATATATCACGCACTATTAGCCATATTTTACTATTATTATCGCTAGAGCTATAATAATTATACTTATTACTTATATTGTTAGCAATATAACGTGCATTTTTACGCATATAATGCAGTTATTATCGCTAGAACTTTAATAATTATACTTATTACTCATATTATTATCAATATAACATGCATTATTACCCATATTATCCAGTTATTATCGCTAGAACTATAATATATATACGTATTACTTTTATTATCATCAATATAACATGCAGTATTACCCATATAATGCAGTTATTATCGCTAGAACTATAATATATATACGTATTACTTTTATTATCATCAATATAACATGCATTATTACCCATATAATGCAGTTATTATCGCTAGAACTGTAATAATTGTACTTATTACTTATATCATTATCAATATAACATGCATTATTACCCATATAATAGAGGTATTATGGCTAGAACTGTAATAATTATACTTATTACTTATACTATTAGCAATAAAACGTGCATTATTACCCATATAATGCAGTTATTATCGCTAGAACTGTAATAATTATACTTATTACTTATATTGTTAGCAATATAACGTGCATTATTACCCATATAATGCAGTTATTATCGCTAGAACTGTAATAATTATACTTATTACTTATATTATTATCAATATAACATGCATTATTACCCATATAATGGAGGTATTATCGCAAGAACTGTAATAATTATACTTATTACTTATACTATTAGCAATATAACGTGCATTATTACCCATATAATGCAGTTATTATCGCCAGAACTGTAATAATTATACTTATTACTTATATTATTCTCAATATAACATGCATTATTACCCACATTATGCAGTTATTATCGCTAGAACTATAATAAATATACGTATTACTTTCATTATCATCAATATAACATGCATTATTACCCATATAATAGAGGTATTATCGCTAGAACTGTAATAATTATACTTATTACTTATACTATTAGCAATAAAACGTGCATTGTTACCCATATAATGCAGTTATTATCGCCAGAACTGTAATAATTATACTTATTACTTATATTATTCTCAATATAACATGCATTATTACCCACATTATGCAGTTATGATCGCCAGAACTATAATAAATATACTTATTACTCCCAATATTATCAATGTAACATGCATTATTACCCATATAATAGAGGTATTATCGCTAGAACTGTAATAATTATACTTATTACTTATACTATTAGCAATAAAACGTGCATTATTACCCATATAATGCAGTTATTATCGCCAGAACTGTAATAATTATACTTATTACTTATATTATTCTCAATATAACATGCATTATTACCCACATTATGCAGTTATTATCGCTAGAACTACAATAAATATACGTATTACTTTCATTATCATCAATATAACATGCATTATTACCCATATAATGGAGGTATTATCGCTAGAACTGTAATAATTATACTTATTACTTATATTATTCTCAATATAACATGCATTATTACCCATATTATGCAGTTATTATCGATAGAACTGTAATAAATACACTTATTACTTTTACTATTATCAATATATCATGCACTATTAGCCATATTTTACTATTATTATCGCTAGAACTATAATAATTATACTTATTACTCCCGATGTTATCAATATAACATGCCTTATTACCCATATAATGCAGTTATTATCGCTAGAACTGTAATAATTATACTCATTACTTATATTATTAGCAATGTAACGTGCATTATTACCCATATTATGCAGTTATTATCGCTAGAACTGTAATATTTATACTTATTACTTATATTATTATCAATATAACATGCATTATTACCCACATAATGGAGGTATTATCGCTAGAACTGTAATAAATATACTTATTACTTATACTATTAGCAATATAACGTGCATTATTACCCATATAATGCAGTTATTATCGCCAGAACTGTAATAATTATACTTATTACTTATATTATTCTCAATATAACATGCATTATTACCCACATTATGCAGTTATTATCGCTAGAACTACAATAAATATACGTATTACTTTCATTATCATCAATATAACATGCATTATTACCCATATAATGGAGGTATTATCGCTAGAACTGTAATAATTATACTTATTACTTATATTATTCTCAATATAACATGCATTATTACCCATATTATGCAGTTATTATCGATAGAACTGTAATAAATACACTTATTACTTTTACTATTATCAATATATCATGCACTATTAGCCATATTTTACTATTATTATCGCTAGAACTATAATAATTACACTTATTACTCCCGATGTTATCAATATAACATGCCTTATTACCCATATAATGCAGTTATTATCGCTAGAACTGTAATAATTATACTCATTACTTATATTATTCTCAATATAACATGCATTATTACCCACATTATGCAGTTATTATCGCTAGAACTACAATAAATATACGTATTACTTTCATTATCATCAATATAACATGCATTATTACCCATATAATGGAGGTATTATCGCTAGAACTGTAATAATTATACTTATTACTTATATTATTCTCAATATAACATGCATTATTACCCATATTATGCAGTTATTATCGATAGAACTGTAATAAATACACTTATTACTTTTACTATTATCAATATATCATGCATTATTACCCATATAATGGAGGTATTATCGCTAGAACTGTAATAATTATACTTATTACTTATATTATTCTCAATATAACATGCATTATTACCCATATTATGCAGTTATTATCGATAGAACTGTAATAAATACACTTATTACTTTTACTATTATCAATATGTCATGCACTATTAGCCATATTTTACTATTATTATCGCTAGAACTATAATAATTATACTTATTACTCCCGATGTTATCAATATAACATGCCTTATTACCCATATAATGCAGTTATTATCGCTAGAACTGTAATAAATATACTCATTACTTATATTATTTGCAATGTAACGTGCATTATTACCCATATTATGCAGTTATTATCGCTAGAACTGTAATATTTATACTTATTACTTATATTATTTACAATATAACATGCATTATTACCCACATAATGGAGGTATTATCGCTAGAACTGTAATAATTATACTTATTACTTATACTATTAGCAATATAACGTGCATTATTACCAATATAATGCAGTTATTATCGCCAGAACTGTAATAATTATACTTATTACTTATATTATTCTCAATATAACATGCATTATTACCCATATTATGCAGTTATTATCGCTAGAACTGTAATAATTATACTCATTACTTATATTATTAGCAATGTAACGTGCATTATTACCCATATAATGCAGTTATTATCGCTAGAACTGTAATAATTATACTTATTACTTATATTGTTAGCAATATAACGTGCATTATTACCCATATAATGCAGTTATTATCGCTAGAACTGTAATAATTATACTTATTACTCATATTATTATCAATATAACATGCATTATTACCCATATTATGCAGTTATTATCGCTAGAACTATAATAAATATACGTATTACTTTCATTATCATCAATATAACATGCATTATTACCCATATAATGGAGGTATTATCGCTAGAACTGTAATAATTATACTTATTACTTATATTATTATCAATATAACATGCATTATTACCCATATTATGCAGTTATTATCTCTAGAACCATAATAAATATACTCATTACTCCCAATATTATCAATATAACATGCATTTTTACCCATATAATGCAGTTATTATCGCTAGAACTGTAATAATTATACTTATTACTTATATTGTTAGCAATATAACGTGCATTATTACCCATATAATGCAGTTATTATCGCTAGAACTGTAATAATTATACTTATTACTTATAATATTATCAATATAACATGCATTATTACCCATATTATGCAGTTATGATCGCCAGAACTATAATAAATATACGTATTACTTTTATTATCATCAATATAACATGCATTATTACCCATATTATGCAGTTATTATCGATAGAACTGTAATAAATATACTTATTACTTTTATTATTATCAATATAACATGCACTATTTGCCATATTTTACTATTATTATCGCTAGAACTATAATAATTATACTTATTACTCCCGATATTATCAATATAACATGCATTATCACCCATATAATGCAGTTATTATCGCTAGAACTGTAATAATTGTACTCATTACTTATATTATTAGCAATATAACGTGCATTATTACCCATATTATGCAGTTATTATCGCTAGAACTGTAATAATTATACTTATTACTTATATTACTATCAATATAACATGCATTATTACCCATATTATGCAGTTATTATCGCTAGAACTATAATAAATATACGTATTACTTTCATTATCATCAATATAACATGCATTATTACCCATATAATGGAGGTATTATCGCTAGAACTGGAATAATTATACTTATTACTTATATTATTATCAATATAACATGCATTATTACCCATATTATGCAGTTATTATCGCTAGAACTGTAATAATTGTACTTATTACTTATATCATTATCAATATAACATGCATTATTACCCATATAATAGAGGTATTATGGCTAGAACTGTAATAATTATACTTATTACTTATACTATTAGCAATAAAACGTGCATTATTACCCATATAATGCAGTTATTATCGCTAGAACTGTAATAATTATACTTATTACTTATATTGTTAGCAATATAACGTGCATTATTACCCATATAATGCAGTTATTATCGCTAGAACTGTAATAATTATACTTATTACTTATATTATTATCAATATAACATGCATTATTAACCATATAATGGAGGTATTATCGCAAGAACTGTAATAATTATACTTATTACTTATACTATTAGCAATATAACGTGCATTATTACCCATATAATGCAGTTATTATCGCCAGAACTGTAATAATTATACTTATTACTTATATTATTCTCAATATAACATGCATTATTACCCACATTATGCAGTTATTATCGCTAGAACTATAATAAATATACGTATTACTTTCATTATCATCAATATAACATGCATTATTACCCATATAATAGAGGTATTATCGCTAGAACTGTAATAATTATACTTATTACTTATACTATTAGCAATAAAACGTGCATTGTTACCCATATAATGCAGTTATTATCGCCAGAACTGTAATAATTATACTTATTACTTATATTATTCTCAATATAACATGCATTATTACCCACATTATGCAGTTATGATCGCCAGAACTATAATAAATATACTTATTACTCCCAATATTATCAATGTAACATGCATTATTACCCATATAATAGAGGTATTATCGCTAGAACTGTAATAATTATACTTATTACTTATACTATTAGCAATAAAACGTGCATTATTACCCATATAATGCAGTTATTATCGCCAGAACTGTAATAATTATACTTATTACTTATATTATTCTCAATATAACATGCATTATTACCCACATTATGCAGTTATTATCGCTAGAACTACAATAAATATACGTATTACTTTCATTATCATCAATATAACATGCATTATTACCCATATAATGGAGGTATTATCGCTAGAACTGTAATAATTATACTTATTACTTATATTATTCTCAATATAACATGCATTATTACCCATATTATGCAGTTATTATCGATAGAACTGTAATAAATACACTTATTACTTTTACTATTATCAATATATCATGCACTATTAGCCATATTTTACTATTATTATCGCTAGAACTATAATAATTATACTTATTACTCCCGATGTTATCAATATAACATGCCTTATTACCCATATAATGCAGTTATTATCGCTAGAACTGTAATAATTATACTCATTACTTATATTATTAGCAATGTAACGTGCATTATTACCCATATTATGCAGTTATTATCGCTAGAACTGTAATATTTATACTTATTACTTATATTATTATCAATATAACATGCATTATTACCCACATAATGGAGGTATTATCGCTAGAACTGTAATAAATATACTTATTACTTATACTATTAGCAATATAACGTGCATTATTACCCATATAATGCAGTTATTATCGCCAGAACTGTAATAATTATACTTATTACTTATATTATTCTCAATATAACATGCATTATTACCCACATTATGCAGTTATTATCGCTAGAACTACAATAAATATACGTATTACTTTCATTATCATCAATATAACATGCATTATTACCCATATAATGGAGGTATTATCGCTAGAACTGTAATAATTATACTTATTACTTATATTATTCTCAATATAACATGCATTATTACCCATATTATGCAGTTATTATCGATAGAACTGTAATAAATACACTTATTACTTTTACTATTATCAATATATCATGCACTATTAGCCATATTTTACTATTATTATCGCTAGAACTATAATAATTACACTTATTACTCCCGATGTTATCAATATAACATGCCTTATTACCCATATAATGCAGTTATTATCGCTAGAACTGTAATAATTATACTCATTACTTATATTATTCTCAATATAACATGCATTATTACCCACATTATGCAGTTATTATCGCTAGAACTACAATAAATATACGTATTACTTTCATTATCATCAATATAACATGCATTATTACCCATATAATGGAGGTATTATCGCTAGAACTGTAATAATTATACTTATTACTTATATTATTCTCAATATAACATGCATTATTACCCATATTATGCAGTTATTATCGATAGAACTGTAATAAATACACTTATTACTTTTACTATTATCAATATATCATGCATTATTACCCATATAATGGAGGTATTATCGCTAGAACTGTAATAATTATACTTATTACTTATATTATTCTCAATATAACATGCATTATTACCCATATTATGCAGTTATTATCGATAGAACTGTAATAAATACACTTATTACTTTTACTATTATCAATATATCATGCACTATTAGCCATATTTTACTATTATTATCGCTAGAACTATAATAATTATACTTATTACTCCCGATGTTATCAATATAACATGCCTTATTACCCATATAATGCAGTTATTATCGCTAGAACTGTAATAAATATACTCATTACTTATATTATTTGCAATGTAACGTGCATTATTACCCATATTATGCAGTTATTATCGCTAGAACTGTAATATTTATACTTATTACTTATATTATTTACAATATAACATGCATTATTACCCACATAATGGAGGTATTATCGCTAGAACTGTAATAATTATACTTATTACTTATACTATTAGCAATATAACGTGCATTATTACCAATATAATGCAGTTATTATCGCCAGAACTGTAATAATTATACTTATTACTTATATTATTCTCAATATAACATGCATTATTACCCATATTATGCAGTTATTATCGCTAGAACTGTAATAATTATACTCATTACTTATATTATTAGCAATGTAACGTGCATTATTACCCATATAATGCAGTTATTATCGCTAGAACTGTAATAATTATACTTATTACTTATATTGTTAGCAATATAACGTGCATTATTACCCATATAATGCAGTTATTATCGCTAGAACTGTAATAATTATACTTATTACTCATATTATTATCAATATAACATGCATTATTACCCATATTATGCAGTTATTATCGCTAGAACTATAATAAATATACGTATTACTTTCATTATCATCAATATAACATGCATTATTACCCATATAATGGAGGTATTATCGCTAGAACTGTAATAATTATACTTATTACTTATATTATTATCAATATAACATGCATTATTACCCATATTATGCAGTTATTATCTCTAGAACCATAATAAATATACTCATTACTCCCAATATTATCAATATAACATGCATTTTTACCCATATAATGCAGTTATTATCGCTAGAACTGTAATAATTATACTTATTACTTATATTGTTAGCAATATAACGTGCATTATTACCCATATAATGCAGTTATTATCGCTAGAACTGTAATAATTATACTTATTACTTATAATATTATCAATATAACATGCATTATTACCCATATTATGCAGTTATGATCGCCAGAACTATAATAAATATACGTATTACTTTTATTATCATCAATATAACATGCATTATTACCCATATTATGCAGTTATTATCGATAGAACTGTAATAAATATACTTATTACTTTTATTATTATCAATATAACATGCACTATTTGCCATATTTTACTATTATTATCGCTAGAACTATAATAATTATACTTATTACTCCCGATATTATCAATATAACATGCATTATCACCCATATAATGCAGTTATTATCGCTAGAACTGTAATAATTGTACTCATTACTTATATTATTAGCAATATAACGTGCATTATTACCCATATTATGCAGTTATTATCGCTAGAACTGTAATAATTATACTTATTACTTATATTACTATCAATATAACATGCATTATTACCCATATTATGCAGTTATTATCGCTAGAACTATAATAAATATACGTATTACTTTCATTATCATCAATATAACATGCATTATTACCCATATAATGGAGGTATTATCGCTAGAACTGGAATAATTATACTTATTACTTATATTATTATCAATATAACATGCATTATTACCCATATTATGCAGTTATTATCTCTAGAACCATAATAAATATACTCATTACTCCCAATATTATCAATATAACATGCATTTTTACCCATATAATGCAGTTATTATGGCTAGAACTGTAATAATTATACTTATTACTTGTATTGTTAGCAATATAACGTGCATTATTACCCATATAATGCAGTTATTATCGCTAGAACTGTAATAATTATACTTATTACTTATAATATTATCAATATAACATGCATTATTACCCATATAATAGAGGTATTATCGCTAGAACTGTAATAATTATACTTATTACTTATACTATTAGCAATATAACGTGCATTTTTACCCATATAATAGAGGTATTATCGCAAGAACTGTAATAATTATACTTATTACTTATATTATTATCAATATAACATGCATTATTACCCATATTATGCAGTTATTATCGATAGAACTGTAATAAATACACTTACTACTTTTACTGTTATCAATATATCATGCACTATTAGCCATATTTTACTATTATTATCGCTAGAACTATAATAATTACACTTATTACTCCCGATGTTATCAATATAACATGCCTTATTACCCATATAATGCAGTTATTATCGCTAGAACTGTAATAATTATACTCATTACTTATATTATTAGCAATGTAACGTGCATTACTACCCATATAATGCAGTTAGTATCGCTAGAACTGTAATAATTATACTTATTACTTATATTGTTAGCAATATAACGTGCATTATTACCCATATAATGCAGTTATTATCGCTAGAACTGTAATAATTATACTTATTACTCATATTATTATCAATATAACATGCATTATTACTCATATTATGCAGTTATTATCGCTAGAACTGTAATAAATATACGTATTACCTTTTATTATCATCAATATAACATGCATTATTACCCATATTATGCAGTTATTATCGATAGAACTGTAATAAATATACTTATTACTTTTATTATTATCAATATAACATGCACTATTTGCCATATTTTACTATTATTATCGCTAGAACTATAATAATTATACTTATTACTCCCGATGTTATCAATATAACATGCCTTATTACCCATATAATGCAGTTATTATCGCTAGAACTATAATAAATATACGTATTACTTTCATTATCATCAATATAACATGCATTATTACCCATATAATGGAGGTATTATCGCTAGAACTGTAATAATTATACTTATTACTTATATTATTATCAATATAACATGCATTATTACCCATATTATGCAGTTATTATCTCTAGAACCATAATAAATATACTCATTACTCCCAATATTATCAATATAACATGCATTTTTACCCATATAATGCAGTTATTATCGCTAGAACAGTAATAATTATACTTATTACTTATATTGTTAGCAATATAACGTGCATTATTACCCATATAATGCAGTTATTATCGCTAGAACTGTAATAATTATACTTATTACTTATAATATTATCAATATAACATGCATTATTACCCATATTATGCAGTTATGATCGCCAGAACTATAATAAATATACGTATTACTTTTATTATCATCAATATAACATGCATTATTACCCATAATATGCAGTTATTATCGATAGAACTGTAATAAATATACTTATTTCTTTTATTATTATCAATATAACATGCACTATTTGCCATATTTTACTATTATTATCGCTAGAACTATAATAATTATACTTATTACTCCCGATATTATCAATATAACATGCATTATTACCCATATTATGCAGTTATTATCGATAGAACTGTAATAAATACACTTACTACTTTTACTATTATCAATATATCACGCTCTATTAGCCATATTTTACTATTATTATCGCTAGAGCTATAATAATTATACTTATTACTTATATTGTTAGCAATATAACGTGCATTATTACCCATATAATGCAGTTATTATCGCTAGAACTTTAATAATTATACTTATTACTCATATTATTATCAATATAACATGCATTATTACCCATATTATCCAGTTATTATCGCTAGAACTATAATATATATACGTATTACTTTTATTATCATCAATATAACATGCAGTATTACCCATATAATGCAGTTATTATCGCTAGAACTATAATATATATACGTATTACTTTTATTATCATCAATATAACATGCATTATTACCCATATAATGCAGTTATTATCGCTAGAACTGTAATAATTGTACTTATTACTTATATCATTATCAATATAACACGCATTATTACCCATATAATGGAGGTATTATCGCAAGAACTGTAATAATTATACTTATTACTTATACTATTAGCAATATAACGTGCATTATTACCCATATAATGCAGTTATTATCGCCAGAACTGTAATAATTATACTTATTACTTATATTGTTAGCAATATAACGTGCATTATTACCCATATAATGCAGTTATTATCGCCAGAACTGTAATAATTATACTTATTACTTATATTATTCTCAATATAACATGCATTATTACCCACATTATGCAGTTATTATCGCTAGAACTATAATAAATATATGTATTACTTTCATTATCATCAATATAACATGCATTATTACCCATATAATAGAGGTATTATCGCTAGAACTGTAATAATTATACTTATTACTTATACTATTAGCAATAAAACGTGCATTGTTACCCATATAATGCAGTTATTATCGCTAGAACTATAATAATTATACTTATTACTCCCGATATTATCAATATAACATGCATTATTACCCATATAATGCAGTTATTATCGCTAGAACTGTAATAATTATACTTATTACTTATATTATTAGCAATATAACGTGCATTATTACCCATATAATGCAGTTATTATCGCCAGAACTGTAATAATTATACTTATTACTTATATTATTCTCAATATAACATGCATTATTACCCACATTATGCAGTTATAATCGCCAGAACTATAATAAATATACTTATTACTCCCAATATTATCAATGTAACATGCATTATTACCCATATAATGCAGTTATTATCGCTAGAACTGTAATAATTATACTTATTACTTATATTATTAGCAATATAACGTGCATTATTACCCATATAATGCAGTTATTATCGCTAGAACTGTAATAATTATACTTATTACTCATATTATTATCAATATAACATGCATTACTACCCATATTATGCAGTTATTATCGCTAGAACTATAATAAATATACGTATTACTTTTATTATCATCAATATAACATGCATTATTACCCATATTATGCAGTTATTATCGCCAGAACTGTAATAATTATACTTATTACTTATATTATTATCAACATAACATGCATTATTACCCATATAATGGAGGTATTATTGCTAGAACTGTAATAATTAAACTTACTACTTACACTATTAGCAATATAACGTGCATTGTTACCCATATAATGCAGTTATTATCGCCAGAACTGTAATAATTATACTTATTACTCATATTATTATCAATATAACATGCATTACTACCCATATTATGCAGTTATTATCGCTAGAACTATAATAAATATACGTATTACTTATATTATTATCAACATAACGTGCATTATTACCCATATAATGCAGTTATTATCGCCAGAACTGTAATAATTATACTTATTACTTATATTATTCTCAATATAACATGCATTATTACCCACATTATGCAGTTATTATCGCTAGAACTACAATAAATATACGTATTACTTTCATTATCATCAATATAACATGCATTATTACCCATATAATGGAGGTATTATCGCTAGAACTGGAATAATTATACTTATTACTTATATTATTATCAATATAACATGCATTATTACCCATATTATGCAGTTATTATCTCTAGAACCATAATAAATATACTCATTACTCCCAATATTATCAATATAACATGCATTTTTACCCATATAATGCAGTTATTATCGCTAGAACTGTAATAATTATACTTATTACTTGTATTGTTAGCAATATAACGTGCATTATTACCCATATAATGCAGTTATTATCGCTAGAACTGTAATAATTATACTTATTACTTATAATATTATCAATATAACATGCATTATTACCCATATAATAGAGGTATTATCGCTAGAACTGTAATAATTATACTTATTACTTATACTATTAGCAATATAACGTGCATTTTTACCCATATAATGGAGGTATTATCGCAAGAACTGTAATAATTATACTTATTACTTATACTATTAGCAATATAACGTGCATTATTACCCATATAATGCAGTTATTATCGCCAGAACTGTAATAATTATACTTATTACTTATATTGTTAGCAATATAACGTGCATTATTACCCATATAATGCAGTTATTATCGCTAGAACTGTAATAATTATACTTATTACTTATAATATTATCAATATAACATGCATTATTACCCATATTATGCAGTTATGATCGCCAGAACTATAATAAATATACGTATTACTTTTATTATCATCAATATAACATGCATTATTACCCATATTATGCAGTTATTATCGATAGAACTGTAATAAATATACTTATTACTTTTATTATTATCAATATAACATGCACTATTTGCCACATTTTACTATTATTATCGCTAGAACTATAATAATTATACTTATTACTCCCGATATTATCAATATAACATGCATTATTACCCATATAATGCAGTTATTATCGCTAGAACTGTAATAATTGTACTTATTACTTATATTACTATCAATATAACATGCATTATTACCCATATAATAGAGGTATTATCGCTAGAACTGTAATAATTATACTTATTACTTATACTATTAGCAATATAACGTGCATTTTTACCCATATAATGGAGGTATTATCGCAAGAACTGTAATAATTATACTTATTACTTATACTATTAGCAATATAACGTGCATTATTACCCATATAATGCAGTTATTATCGCCAGAACTGTAATAATTATACTTATTACTTATATTATTCTCAATATAACATGCATTATTACCCACATTATGCAGTTATTATCGCTAGAACTATAATAAATATACGTATTACTTTCATTATCATCAATATAACATGCATTATTACCCATATAATGGAGGTATTATCGCTAGAACTGTAATAATTATACTTCTTACTTATACTATTAGCAATATAACGTGCATTTTTACGCATATAATGGAGGTATTATCGCTAGAACTGTAATAATTATACTTATTACTTATACTATTAGCAATATAACGTGCATTATTACCCATATAATGCAGTTATTATCGCCAGAACTGTAATAATTATACTTATTACTTATATTGTTAGCAATATAACGTGCATTATTACCCATATAATGCAGTTATTATCGCCAGAACTGTAATAATTATACTTATTACTTATATTATTCTCAATATAACATGCATTATTACCCACATTATGCAGTTATTATCGCTAGAACTATAATAAATATATGTATTACTTTCATTATCATCAATATAACATGCATTATTACCCATATAATAGAGGTATTATCGCTAGAACTGTAATAATTATACTTATTACTTATACTATTAGCAATAAAACGTGCATTGTTACCCATATAATGCAGTTATTATCGCTAGAACTATAATAATTATACTTATTACTCCCGATATTATCAATATAACATGCATTATTACCCATATAATGCAGTTATTATCGCTAGAACTGTAATAATTATACTTATTACTTATATTATTAGCAATATAACGTGCATTATTACCCATATAATGCAGTTATTATCGCCAGAACTGTAATAATTATACTTATTACTTATATTATTCTCAATATAACATGCATTATTACCCACATTATGCAGTTATAATCGCCAGAACTATAATAAATATACTTATTACTCCCAATATTATCAATGTAACATGCATTATTACCCATATAATGCAGTTATTATCGCTAGAACTGTAATAATTATACTTATTACTTATATTATTAGCAATATAACGTGCATTATTACCCATATAATGCAGTTATTATCGCTAGAACTGTAATAATTATACTTATTACTCATATTATTATCAATATAACATGCATTACTACCCATATTATGCAGTTATTATCGCTAGAACTATAATAAATATACGTATTACTTTTATTATCATCAATATAACATGCATTATTACCCATATTATGCAGTTATTATCGCCAGAACTGTAATAATTATACTTATTACTTATATTATTATCAACATAACATGCATTATTACCCATATAATGGAGGTATTATTGCTAGAACTGTAATAATTAAACTTACTACTTACACTATTAGCAATATAACGTGCATTGTTACCCATATAATGCAGTTATTATCGCCAGAACTGTAATAATTATACTTATTACTCATATTATTATCAATATAACATGCATTACTACCCATATTATGCAGTTATTATCGCTAGAACTATAATAAATATACGTATTACTTATATTATTATCAACATAACGTGCATTATTACCCATATAATGCAGTTATTATCGCCAGAACTGTAATAATTATACTTATTACTTATATTATTCTCAATATAACATGCATTATTACCCACATTATGCAGTTATTATCGCTAGAACTACAATAAATATACGTATTACTTTCATTATCATCAATATAACATGCATTATTACCCATATAATGGAGGTATTATCGCTAGAACTGGAATAATTATACTTATTACTTATATTATTATCAATATAACATGCATTATTACCCATATTATGCAGTTATTATCTCTAGAACCATAATAAATATACTCATTACTCCCAATATTATCAATATAACATGCATTTTTACCCATATAATGCAGTTATTATCGCTAGAACTGTAATAATTATACTTATTACTTGTATTGTTAGCAATATAACGTGCATTATTACCCATATAATGCAGTTATTATCGCTAGAACTGTAATAATTATACTTATTACTTATAATATTATCAATATAACATGCATTATTACCCATATAATAGAGGTATTATCGCTAGAACTGTAATAATTATACTTATTACTTATACTATTAGCAATATAACGTGCATTTTTACCCATATAATGGAGGTATTATCGCAAGAACTGTAATAATTATACTTATTACTTATACTATTAGCAATATAACGTGCATTATTACCCATATAATGCAGTTATTATCGCCAGAACTGTAATAATTATACTTATTACTTATATTATTCTCAATATAACATGCATTATTACCCACATTATGCAGTTATTATCGCTAGAACTATAATAAATATACGTATTACTTTCATTATCATCAATATAACATGCATTATTACCCATATAATGGAGGTATTATCGCTAGAACTGTAATAATTATACTTCTTACTTATACTATTAGCAATATAACGTGCATTTTTACGCATATAATGGAGGTATTATCGCTAGAACTGTAATAATTATACTCATTACTTATATTATTAGCAATGTAACGTGCATTATTACCCATATTATGCAGTTATTATCGCTAGAACTGTAATATTTATACTTATTACTTATATTATTATCAATATAACATGCATTATTACCCATATAATGGAGGTATTATCGCTAGAACTGTAATAATTATACTTATTACTTATACTATTAGCAATATAACGTGCATTATTACCCATATAATGCAGTTATTATCGCCAGAACTGTAATAATTATACTTATTACTTATATTATTCTCAATATAACATGCATTATTACCCATATAATGCAGTTATTATCGCTAGAACTGTCATAATTATACTTATTACTTTCATTCTCATCAATATAACATGCATTATTACCCATATAATGCAGTTATTATCGCTAGAACTGGAATAATTATACTTATTACTTATATTATTATCAACATAACATGCATTATTACCCATATAATGGAGGTATTATTGCTAGAACTGTAATAATTATACTTATTACTTACACTATTAGCAATATAACGTGCATTGTTACCCATATAATGCAGTTATTATCGCCAGAACTGTAATAACTATACTTATTACTTATATTATTCTCAATATAACATGCATTATTACCCACATTATGCAGTTATTATCGCTATAAAAATAATAAATATACGTATTACTTTCATTATCATCAATATAACATGCATTATTACCCATATAATAGAGGTATTATCGCTTGAACTGTAATAATTATACTTATTACTTATACTATTAGCAATAAAACGTGCATTGTTACCCATATAATGCAGTTATTATCGCTAGAACTATAATAATTATACTTATTACTCCCGATATTATCAATATAACATGCATTATTACCCATATAATGCAGTTATTATCGCTGGAACTGTAATAATTATACTTATTACTTATATTATAAGCAATATAACGTGCATTATTACCCATATAATGCAGATATTATCGCTAGAACTGTAATAATTATACTTATTACTTATATTATTATCAATATAACATGCATTATTACCCATATAATGGAGGTATTATCGCAAGAACTGTAATAATTATATTTATTATTTATACTATTAGCAATATAACGTGCATTATTACCCATATAATGCAGTTATTATCGCCAGAACTGTAATAATTATACTTATTACTTATATTATTCTCAATATAACATGCATTATTACCCACATTATGCAGTTATTATCGCTAGAACTATAATAAATATACGTATTACTTTCATTATCATCAATATAACATGCATTATTACCCATATAATGGAGGTATTATCGCTAGAACTGTAATAATTATACTCATTACTTATATTATTATCAATATAACATGCATTATTACCCATATAATGGAGGTATTATCGCTAGAACTGTAATAATTATACTTATTACTTATACTATTAGCAATATAACGTGCATTATTACCCATATAATGCAGTTCTTATCACCAGAACTGTAATAATTATACTGATTACTTATATTATTCTCAATATAACATGCATTATTACCCACATTATGCAGTTATTATCGCTAGAAAAATAATAAATATACGTATTACTTTCATTATCATCAATATAACATGCATTATTACCCATATAATAGAGGTATTATCGCTAGAACTGTAATAATTATACTTATTACTTATATTATTCTCAATATAACATGCATTATTACCCACATTATGCAGTTATTATCGCTAGAACTATAATAAATATACGTATTACTTTCATTATCATCAATATAACATGCATTATTACCCATATAATGGAGGTATTATCGCTAGAACTGTAATAATTATACTTATTACTTATACTATTAGCAATATAACGTGCATTATTACCCATATAATGCAGTTATTATCGCCAGAACTGTAATAATTATACTTATTACTTATATTATTCTCAATATAACATGCATTATTACCCATATAATGCAGTTATTATCGCTAGAACTGTAATAATTATACTTATTACTTATATTATTATCAATATAACATGCATTATTACCCATATAATGCAGTTATTATCGCTAGAACTGTAATAATTGTACTCATTACTTATATTATTAGCAATATAACGTGCATTATTACCCATATTATGCAGTTATTATCGCTAGAACTGTAATAATTATACTTATTACTTATATCATTATCAATATAACATGCATTATTACCCATATAATAGAGGTATTATCGCTAGAACTGTAATAATTATACTTATTACTTATACTATTAGCAATATAACGTGCATTTTTACCCGTATAATGCAGTTATTATCGCTAGAACTGTAATAATTATACTTATTACTTATATTGTTAGCAATATAACGTGCATTATTACCCATATAATGCAGTTATTATCGCTAGAACTGTAATAATTATACTTATTACTTATATTATTATCAATATAACATGCATTATTACCCATATAATGGAGGTATTATCGCAAGAACTGTAATAATTATACTTATTACTTATACTATTAGCAATATAACGTGCATTATTACCCATATAATGCAGTTATTATCGCCAGAACTGGAATAATTATACTTATTACTTATATTATTCTCAATATAACATGCATTATTACCCACATTATGCAGTTATTATCGCTAGAACTATAATAAATATACGTATTACTTTCATTATCATAAATATAACTTGCATTATTACCCATATAATGGAGGTATTATCGCTAGAACTGTAATAATTATACTCATTACTTTTATTATTAGCAATGTAACGTGCATTATTACCCATATAATGCAGTTATTATCGCCAGTACTGTAATAATTATACTTATTACTTATATTATTCTCAATATAACATGCATTATTACCCATATAATGCAGTTATTATCGCTAGAACTGTAATAATTGTACTCATTACTTATATAATTAGCAATATAACGTGCATTATTACCCATATTATGCAGTTATTATCGCTAGAACTGTAATAATTGTACTTATTACTTATATCATTATCAATATAACATGCATTATTACCCATATAATAGAGGTATTATCGCTAGAACTGTAATAATTATACTTATTACTTATACTATTAGCAATATAACGTGCATTTTTACCCGTATAATGCAGTTATTATCGCTAGAACTGTAATAATTATACTTATTACTTATATTATAAGCAATATAACGTGCATTATTACCCATATAATGCAGTTATTATCGCTAGAACTGTAATAATTATACTTATTACTTATATTATTATCAATATAACATGCATTATTACCCATATAATGGAGGTATTATCGCAAGAACTGTAATAATTATACTTATTACTTATACTATTAGCAATATAACGTGCATTATTACCCATATAATGCAGTTATTATCGCCAGAACTGTAATAATTATACTTATTACTTATATTGTTCTCAATATAACATGCATTATTACCCACATTATGCAGTTATTATCGCTAGAAAAATAATAAATACACGTATTACTTTCATTATCATCAATATAACATGCATTATTACCCATATAATAGAGGTATTATCGCTTGAACTGTAATAATTATACTTATTACTTATACTATTAGCAATAAAACGTGCATTGTTACCCATATAATGCAGTTATTATCGCTAGAACTATAATAATTATACTTATTACTCCCGATATTATCAATATAACATGCATTAGTACCCATATAATGCAGTTATTATCGCTGGAACTGTAATAATTATACTTATTACTTATATCATTATCAATATAACATGCATTATTACCCATATAATGGAGGTATTATCGCAAGAACTGTAATAATTATACTTATTACTTATACTATTAGCAATATAACGTGCATTATTACCGATATAATGCAGTTATTATCGCTAGAACTGTAATATTTATACTTATTACTTATATTATTATCAATATAGCATGCATTATTACCCATATAATGGAGGTATTATCGCTAGAACTGTAATAATTATACTTATTACTTATACTATTAGCAATATAACGTGCATTATTACCCATATAATGCAGTTATTATCGCCAGAACTGTAATAATTATACTTATTACTTATATTATTCTGAATATAACATGCATTATTACCCATATAATGCAGTTATTATCGCTAGAACTGTAATAATTGTACTTATTACTTATATTATTATCAATATAACATGCATTATTACCCATATAATGCAGTTATTATCGCTAGATCTGTAATAATTGTACTCATTACTTATATTACTAGCAATATAACGTGCATTATTACCCATATTATGTAGTTATTATCGCTAGAACTGTAATAATTATACTTATTACTTATATCATTATCAATATAACATGCATTATCACCCATATAATGGAGGTATTATCGCAAGAACTGTAATAATTATACTTATTACTTATATTATTAGCAATATAACGTGCATTATTACCCATATAATGCAGTTATTATCGCCAGAACTGTAATAATTATACTTATTACTTATATTATTCTCAATATAACATGCATTATTACCCACATTATGCAGTTATTATCGCTAGACCTATAATAAATATACGTATTACTTTCATTATCATCAATATAACATGCATTATTACCCATATAATAGAGGTATTATCGCTAGAACTGTAATAATTATACTTATTACTTATATTATTAGCAATATAACGTGCATTATTACCCATATAATGCAGTTATTATCGCTAGAACTGTTATAATTATACTTATTACTTATATTATTATCAATATAACATGCATTATTACCCATATAATGGAGGTATTATCCCAAGACCTGTAACAATTATACTTATTACTTATACTATTACCAATATAACGTGCATTATTACCCATATAATGCAGTTATTATCGCCAGAACTGTAATAATTATACTTATTACTTATATTATTCTCAATATAACATGCATTATTACCCACATTATGCAGTTATTATCGCTAGAACTATAATAAATATACGTATTACTTTCATTATCATCAATATAACATGCATTATTACCCATATAATGGAGGTATTATCGCTGGAACTGTAATAATTATACTTATTACTTATATTATTATCAATATTACAGGCATTATTACCCATATTATGCAATTATTATCGATAGAACTGTAATAAATACACTTACTACTTTTACTATTATCAATATATCACGCACTATTAGCCATATTTTACTATTATTATCGCTAGAGCTGTAATAATTATACTTATTACTTATATTATTCTCAATATAACATGCATTATTACCCATATAATGCAGTTATTATCGCTAGAACTGTAATAATTATACTTATTACTTATATTATTATCAATATAACATGCATTATTACCCATATAATGCAGTTATTATCGCTAGAACTGTAATAATTGTACTCATTACTTATATCATTAGCAATATAACGTGCATTATTACCCATATTATGCAGTTATTATCGCTAGAACTGTAATAATTGTACTTATTACTTATATCATTATCAATATAACATGCATTATTACCCATACAATAGAGGTATTATCGCTAGAACTGTAATAATTATACTTATTACTTATACTATTAGCAATATAACGTGCATTTTTACCCGTATAATGCAGTTATTATCGCTAGAACTGTAATAATTATACTTATTACTTATATTATAAGCAATATAACGTGCATTATTACCCATATAATGCAGTTATTATCGCTAGAACTGTAATAATTATACTTATTACTTATATTATTATCAATATAACATGCATTATTACCCATATAATGGAGGTATTATCGCAAGAACTGTAATAATTATACTTATTACTTATACTATTAGCAATATAACGTGCATTATTACCCATATAATGCAGTTATTATCGCCAGAACTGTAATAATTATACTTATTACTTATATTATTCTCAATATAACATGCATTATTACCCACATTATGCAGTTATTATCGCTAGAAAAATAATAAATACACGTATTACTTTCATTATCATCAATATAACATGCATTATTACCCATATAATAGAGGTATTATCGCTAGAACTGTAATAATTATACTTATTACTTATACTATTAGCAATAAAACGTGCATTGTTACCCATATAATGCAGTTATTATCGCTAGAACTATAATAATTATACTTATTACTCCCGATATTATCAATATAACATGCATTAGTACCCATATAATGCAGTTATTATCGCTGGAACTGTAATAATTATACTTATTACTTATATCATTATCAATATAACATGCATTATTACCCATATAATGGAGGTATTATCGCAAGAACTGTAATAATTATACTTATTACTTATACTATTAGCAATATAACGTGCATTATTACCGATATAATGCAGTTATTATCGCTAGAACTGTAATATTTATACTTATTACTTATATTATTATCAATATAGCATGCATTATTACCCATATAATGGAGGTATTATCGCTAGAACTGTAATAATTATACTTATTACTTATACTATTAGCAATATAACGTGCATTATTACCCATATAATGCAGTTATTATCGCCAGAACTGTAATAATTATACTTATTACTTATATTATTCTGAATATAACATGCATTATTACCCATATAATGCAGTTATTATCGCTGGAACTGTAATAATTATACTTATTACTTATATTATTATGAATATAACATGCATTATTACCCATATAATGCAGTTATTATCGCTAGATCTGTAATAATTGTACTCATTACTTATATTACTAGCAATATAACGTGCATTATTACCCATATTATGTAGTTATTATCGCTAGAACTGTAATAATTATACTTATTACTTATATCATTATCAATATAACATGCATTATTACCCATATAATGGAGGTATTATCGCAAGAACTGTAATAATTATACTTATTACTTATATTATTAGCAATATAACGTGCATTATTACCCATATAATGCAGTTATTATCGCCAGAACTGTAATAATTATACTTATTACTTATATTATTCTCAATATAACATGCATTATTACCCACATTATGCAGTTATTATCGCTAGACCTATAATAAATATACGTATTACTTTCATTATCATCAATATAACATGCATTATTACCCATATAATAGAGGTATTATCGCTAGAACTGTAATAATTATACTTATTACTTATATTATTAGCAATATAACGTGCATTATTACCCATATAATGCAGTTATTATCGCTAGAACTGTTATAATTATACTTATTACTTGTATTATTATCAATATAACATGCATTATTACCCATATAATGGAGGTATTATCCCAAGACCTGTAACAATTATACTTATTACTTATACTATTACCAATATAACGTGCATTATTACCCATATAATGCAGTTATTATCGCCAGAACTGTAATAATTATACTTATTACTTATATTATTCTCAATATAACATGCATTATTACCCACATTATGCAGTTATTATCGCTAGAACTATAATAAATATACGTATTACTTTCATTATGATCAATATAACATGCATTATTACCCACATAATGGAGGTATTATCGCTGGAACTGTAATAATTATACTTATTACTTATATTATTATCAATATTACAGGCATTATTACCCATATTATGCAATTATTATCGATAGAACTGTAATAAATACACTTACTACTTTTACTATTATCAATATATCACGCACTATTAGCCATATTTTACTATTATTATCGCTAGAGCTATAATAATTATACTTATTACTTATATTGTTAGCAATATAACGTGCATTATTACCCATATAATGCAGTTATTATCGCTAGAACTTTAATAATTATACTTATTACTCATATTATTATCAATATAACATGCATTATTACCCACATTATGCAGTTATTATCGCTAGAACTATAATAAATATACGTATTACTTTCATTATCATCAATATAACATGCATTATTACCCATATAATGCAGTTATTATCGCTAGAACTGTTATAATTATACTTATTACTTATACTATTATCAATATAACATGCATTATTACCCATATAATGGAGGTATTATCCCAAGACCTGTAACAATTATACTTATTACTTATACTATTACCAATATAACGTGCATTATTACCCATATAATGCAGTTATTATCGCCAGAACTGTAATAATTATACTTATTACTTATATTATTCTCAATATAACATGCATTATTACCCACATTATGCAGTTATTATCGCTAGAACTATAATAAATATACGTATTACTTTCATTATCATCAATATAACATGCATTATTACCCACATAATGGAGGTATTATCGCTGGAACTGTAATAATTATACTTATTACTTATATTATTATCAATATTACAGGCATTATTACCCATATTATGCAATTATTATCGATAGAACTGTAATAAATACACTTACTACTTTTACTATTATCAATATATCACGCACTATTAGCCATATTTTACTATTATTATCGCTAGAGCTATAATAATTATACTTATTACTTATATTGTTAGCAATATAACGTGCATTATTACCCATATAATGCAGTTATTATCGCTAGAACTTTAATAATTATACTTATTACTCATATTATTATCAATATAACATGCATTATTACCCACATTATGCAGTTATTATCGCTAGAACTATAATAAATATACGTATTACTTTCATTATCATCAATATAACATGCATTATTACCCATATAATAGAGGTATTATCGCTAGAACTGTAATAATTATACTTATTACTTATACTATTAGCAATATAACGTGCATTTTTACCCATATAATGGAGGTATTATCGCAAGAACTGTAATAATTATACTTATTACTTATACTATTAGCAATATAACGTGCATTATTACCCATATAATGCAGTTATTATCGCCAGAACTGTAATAATTATACTTATTACTTATATTATTCTCAATATAACATGCATTATTACCCACATTATGCAGTTATTATCGCTAGAACTATAATAAATATACGTATTACTTTCATTATCATCAATATAACATGCATTATTACCCATATAATGGAGGTATTATCGCTAGAACTGTAATAATTATACTTCTTACTTATACTATTAGCAATATAACGTGCATTTTTACCCATATAATGGAGGTATTATCGCTAGAACTGTAATAATTATACTCATTACTTATATTATTAGCAATGTAACGTGCATTATTACCCATATTATGCAGTTATTATCGCTAGAACTGTAATATTTATACTTATTACTTATATTATTATCAATATAACATGCATTATTACCCATATAATGGAGGTATTATCGCTAGAACTGTAATAATTATACTTATTACTTATACTATTAGCAATATAACGTGCATTATTACCCATATAATGCAGTTATTATCGCCAGAACTGTAATAATTATACTTATTACTTATATTATTGTCAATATAACATGCATTATTACCCATATAATGCAGTTATTATCGCTAGAACTGTCATAATTATACTTATTACTTTCATTCTCATCAATATAACATGCATTATTACCCATATAATGGAGGTATTATCGCTAGAACTGTAATAATTATACCTATTACTTATATTATTATCAATATAACATGCATTATTACCCATATTATGCAGTTATTATCGATAGAACTGTAATAAATACACTTACTACTTTTACTATTATCAATATATCATGCACTATTAGCCATATTTTACTGTTATTATCGCTAGAACTATAATAATTATACTTATTACTCCCGATGTTATCAACATAACATGCCTTATTACCCATATAATGCAGTTATTATCGCTAGAACTATAATAAATATACGTATTACTTTCATTATCATCAATATAACATGCATTATTACCCATATAATGCAGTTATTATCGCTAGAACTGTAATAATTATACTTATTACTTATAATATTGTCAATATAACATGCATTATTACCCATATAATAGAGGTATTATCGCTAGAACTGTAATAATTATACTTATTACTTATACTATTAGCAATATAACGTGCATTTTTACCCATATAATGGAGGTATTGTCGCAAGAACTGTAATAATTATACTTATTACTTATACTATTAGCAATATAACGTGCATTATTACCCATATAATGCAGTTATTATCGCTAGAACTGTAATAATTATACTTATTACTTATATTATTATCAATATAACATGCATTATTACCCATATAATGCAGTTATTATCGCTAGAACTGTAATAATTGTACTCATTACTTATATTATTAGCAATATAACGTGCATTATTACCCATATTATGCAGTTATTATCGCTAGAACTGTAATAATTATACTTATTACTTATATCATTATCAATATAACATGCATTATTACCCATATAATAGAGGTATTATCGCTAGAACTGTAATAATTATACTTATTACTTATACTATTAGCAATATAACGTGCATTTTTACCCGTATAATGCAGTTATTATCGCTAGAACTGTAATAATTATACTTATTACTTATATTGTTAGCAATATAACGTGCATTATTACCCATATAATGCAGTTATTATCGCTAGAACTGTAATAATTATACTTATTACTTATATTATTATCAATATAACATGCATTATTACCCATATAATGGAGGTATTATCGCAAGAACTGTAATAATTATACTTATTACTTATACTATTAGCAATATAACGTGCATTATTACCCATATAATGCAGTTATTATCGCCAGAACTGGAATAATTATACTTATTACTTATATTATTCTCAATATAACATGCATTATTACCCACATTATGCAGTTATTATCGCTAGAACTATAATAAATACACGTATTACTTTCATTATCATCAATATAACATGCATTATTACCCATATAATAGAGGTATTATCGCTAGAACTGTAATAATTATACTTATTACTTATACTATTAGCAATAAAACGTGCATTGTTACCCATATAATGCAGTTATTATCGCTAGAACTATAATAATTATACTTATTACTCCCGATATTATCAATATAACATGCATTAGTACCCATATAATGCAGTTATTATCGCTGGAACTGTAATAATTATACTTATTACTTATATCATTATCAATATAACATGCATTATTACCCATATAATGGAGGTATTATCGCAAGAACTGTAATAATTATACTTATTACTTATACTATTAGCAATATAACGTGCATTATTACCGATATAATGCAGTTATTATCGCTAGAACTGTAATATTTATACTTATTACTTATATTATTATCAATATAGCATGCATTATTACCCATATAATGGAGGTATTATCGCTAGAACTGTAATAATTATACTTATTACTTATACTATTAGCAATATAACGTGCATTATTACCCATATAATGCAGTTATTATCGCCAGAACTGTAATAATTATACTTATTACTTATATTATTCTGAATATAACATGCATTATTACCCATATAATGCAGTTATTATCGCTAGAACTGTAATAATTGTACTTATTACTTATATTATTATCAATATAACATGCATTATTACCCATATAATGCAGTTATTATCGCTAGATCTGTAATAATTGTACTCATTACTTATATTACTAGCAATATAACGTGCATTATTACCCATATTATGTAGTTATTATCGCTAGAACTGTAATAATTATACTTATTACTTATATCATTATCAATATAACATGCATTATTACCCATATAATGGAGGTATTATCGCAAGAACTGTAATAATTATACTTATTACTTATATTATTAGCAATATAACGTGCATTATTACCCATATAATGCAGTTATTATCGCCAGAACTGTAATAATTATACTTATTACTTATATTATTCTCAATATAACATGCATTATTACCCACATTATGCAGTTATTATCGCTAGACCTATAATAAATATACGTATTACTTTCATTATCATCAATATAACATGCATTATTACCCATATAATAGAGGTATTATCGCTAGAACTGTAATAATTATACTTATTACTTATATTATTAGCAATATAACGTGCATTATTACCCATATAATGCAGTTATTATCGCTAGAACTGTTATAATTATACTTATTACTTGTATTATTATCAATATAACATGCATTATTACCCATATAATGGAGGTATTATCCCAAGACCTGTAACAATTATACTTATTACTTATACTATTACCAATATAACGTGCATTATTACCCATATAATGCAGTTATTATCGCCAGAACTGTAATAATTATACTTATTACTTATATTATTCTCAATATAACATGCATTATTACCCACATTATGCAGTTATTATCGCTAGAACTATAATAAATATACGTATTACTTTCATTATCATCAATATAACATGCATTATTACCCACATAATGGAGGTATTATCGCTGGAACTGTAATAATTATACTTATTACTTATATTATTATCAATATTACAGGCATTATTACCCATATTATGCAATTATTATCGATAGAACTGTAATAAATACACTTACTACTTTTACTATTATCAATATATCACGCACTATTAGCCATATTTTACTATTATTATCGCTAGAGCTATAATAATTATACTTATTACTTATATTGTTAGCAATATAACGTGCATTATTACCCATATAATGCAGTTATTATCGCTAGAACTTTAATAATTATACTTATTACTCATATTATTATCAATATAACATGCATTATTACCCACATTATGCAGTTATTATCGCTAGAACTATAATAAATATACGTATTACTTTCATTATCATCAATATAACATGCATTATTACCCATATAATGCAGTTATTATCGCTAGAACTGTTATAATTATACTTATTACTTATACTATTATCAATATAACATGCATTATTACCCATATAATGGAGGTATTATCCCAAGACCTGTAACAATTATACTTATTACTTATACTATTACCAATATAACGTGCATTATTACCCATATAATGCAGTTATTATCGCCAGAACTGTAATAATTATACTTATTACTTATATTATTCTCAATATAACATGCATTATTACCCACATTATGCAGTTATTATCGCTAGAACTATAATAAATATACGTATTACTTTCATTATCATCAATATAACATGCATTATTACCCACATAATGGAGGTATTATCGCTGGAACTGTAATAATTATACTTATTACTTATATTATTATCAATATTACAGGCATTATTACCCATATTATGCAATTATTATCGATAGAACTGTAATAAATACACTTACTACTTTTACTATTATCAATATATCACGCACTATTAGCCATATTTTACTATTATTATCGCTAGAGCTATAATAATTATACTTATTACTTATATTGTTAGCAATATAACGTGCATTATTACCCATATAATGCAGTTATTATCGCTAGAACTTTAATAATTATACTTATTACTCATATTATTATCAATATAACATGCATTATTACCCACATTATGCAGTTATTATCGCTAGAACTATAATAAATATACGTATTACTTTCATTATCATAAATATAACATGCATTATTACCCATATAATGGAGGTATTATCGCTAGAACTGTAATAATTATACTCATTACTTATATTATTAGCAATGTAACGTGCATTATTACCCATATTATGCAGTTATTATCGCTAGAACTGTAATATTTATACTTATTACTTATATTATTATCAATATAACATGCATTATTACCCATATAATGGAGGTATTATCGCTAGAACTGTAATAATTATACTTATTACTTATACTATTAGCAATATAACGTGCATTATTACCCATATAATGCAGTTATTATCGCCAGAACTGTAATAATTATACTTATTACTTATATTATTCTCAATATAACATGCATTATTACCCATATAATGCAGTTATTATCGCTAGAACTGTAATAATTATACTTATTACTTATATTATTATCAACATAACATGCATTATTACCCATATAATGGAGGTATTATTGCTAGAACTGTAATAACTATACTTATTACTTACACTATTAGCAATATAACGTGCATTGTTACCCATATAATGCAGTTATTATCGCCAGAACTGTAATAACTATACTTATTACTTATATTATTCTCAATATAACATGCATTATTACCCATATTATGCAGTTATTATCGCTAGAACTATAATAAATATACGTATTACTTTCATTATCATCAATATAACATGCATTATTACCCATATAATGGAGGTATTATCGCTAGAACTGTAATAATTATACTTATTACTTATATTACTATCAATATAACATGCATTATTACCCATATTATGCAGTTATTATCGATAGAACTGTAATAAATACACTTACTACTTTTACTATTATCAATATATCATGCACTATTAGCCATATACTGGAGGTATTATCGCAAGAACTGTAATAATTATACTTATTACTTATACTATTAGCAATATAACGTGCATTATTACCCATATAATGCAGTTCTTATCGCCAGAACTGTAATAATTATACTTATTACTTATATTATTCTCAATATAACATGCATTATTACCCACATTATGCAGTTATTATCGCTATAAAAATAATAAATATACGTATTACTTTCATTATCATCAATATAACATGCATTATTACCCATATAATAGAGGTATTATCGCTTGAACTGTAATAATTATACTTATTACTTATACTATTAGCAATAAAACGTGCATTGTTACCCATATAATGCAGTTATTATCGCTAGAACTATAATAATTATACATATTACTCCCGATATTATCAATATAACATGCATTATTACCCATATAATGCAGTTATTATCGCTGGAACTGTAATAATTATACTTATTACTTATATTATAAGCAATATAACGTGCATTATTACCCATATAATGCAGATATTATCGCTAGAACTGTAATAATTATACTTATTACTTATATTATTATCAATATAACATGCATTATTACCCATATAATGGAGGTATTATCGCAAGAACTGTAATAATTATATTTATTATTTATACTATTAGCAATATAACGTGCATTATTACCCATATAATGCAGTTATTATCGCCAGAACTGTAATAATTATACTTATTACTTATATTATTCTCAATATAACATGCATTATTACCCACATTATGCAGTTATTATCGCTAGAACTATAATAAATATACGTATTACTTTCATTATCAACAATATAACATGCATTATTACCCATATAATGGAGGTATTATCGCTAGAACTGTAATAATTATACTCATTACTTATATTATTATCAATATAACATGCATTATTACCCATATAATGGAGGTATTATCGCTAGAACTGTAATAATTATATTTATTACTTATACTATTAGCAATATAACGTGCATTATTACCCATATAATGCAGTTCTTATCGCCAGAACTGTAATAATTATACTGATTACTTATATTATTCTCAATATAACATGCATTATTACCCACATTATGCAGTTATTATCGCTAGAAAAATAATAAATATACGTATTACTTTCATTATCAGCAATATAACATGCATTATTACCCATATAATAGAGGTATTATCGCTAGAACTGTAATAATTATACTTATTACTTATATTATTCTCAATATAACATGCATTATTACCCATATAATGGAGGTATTATCGCTAGAATTGTAATAATTATACTTATTACTTATACTATTAGCAATAAAACGTGCATTGTTACCCATATAATGCAGTTATTATCGCTAGAACTGTAATAATTATACTTATTACTTATATTATTCTCAATATAACATGCATTATTACCCACATTATGCAGTTATTATCGCTAGAACTATAATAAATATACGTATTACTTTCATTATCATAAATATAACATGCATTATTACCCATATAATGGAGGTATTATCGCTAGAACTGTAATAATTATACTCATTACTTATATTATTAGCAATGTAACGTGCATTATTACCCATATTATGCAGTTATTATCGCTAGAACTGTAATATTTATACTTATTACTTATATTATTATCAATATAACATGCATTATTACCCATATAATGGAGGTATTATCGCTAGAACTGTAATAATTATACTTATTACTTATACTATTAGCAATATAACGTGCATTATTACCCATATAATGCAGTTATTATCGCCAGAACTGTAATAATTATACTTATTACTTATATTATTCTCAATATAACATGCATTATTACCCATATAATGCAGTTATTATCGCTAGAACTGTAATAATTATACTTATTACTTATAATATTATCAATATAACATGCATTATTACCCATATAATGCAGTTATTATCGCTAGAACTGTAATAATTGTACTCATTACTTATATTATTAGCAATATAACGTGCATTATTACCCATATTATGCAGTTATTATCGCTAGAACTGTAATAATTATACTTATTACTTATATCATTATCAATATAACATGCATTATTACCCATATAATAGAGGTAATATCGCTAGAACTGTAATAATTATACTTATTACTTATACTATTAGCAATATAACGTGCATTTTTACCCGTATAATGCAGTTATTATCGCTAGAACTGTAATAATTATACTTATTACTTATATTGTTAGCAATATAACGTGCATTATTACCCATATAATGCAGTTATTATCGCTAGAACTGTAATAATTATACTTATTACTTATATCATTATCAATATAACATGCATTATTACCCATATAATGGAGGTATTATCGCAAGAACTGTAATAATTATACTTATTAATTATACTATTAGCAATATAACGTGTATTATTACCCATATAATGCAGTTATTATCGCCAGAACTGTAATAATTATACTTATTACTTATATTATTCTCAATATAACATGCATTATTACCCACATTATGCAGTTATTATCGCTAGAACTATAATAAATATACGTATTACTTTCATTATCATAAATATAACATGCATTATTACCCATATAATGGAGGTATTATCGCTAGAACTGTAATAATTATACTCATTACTTATATTATTAGCAATGTAACGTGCATTATTACCCATATTATGCAGTTATTATCGCCAGTACTGTAATAATTATACTTATTACTTATATTATTCTCAATATAACATGCATTATTACCCATATAATGCAGTTATTATCGCTAGAACTGTAATAATTATACTTATTACTTATATTGTTAGCAATATAACGTGCATTATTACCCATATAATGCAGTTATTATCGCTAGAACTGTAATAATTGTACTTATTACTTATATCATTATCAATATAACATGCATTATTACCCATATAATAGAGGTATTATCGCTAGAACTGTAATAATTATACTTATTACTTATACTATTAGCAATATAACGTGCATTTTTAGCCGTATAATGCAGTTATTATCGCTAGAACTGTAATAATTATACTTATTACTTATATTATAAGCAATATAACGTGCATTATTACCCATATAATGCAGTTATTATCGCTAGAACTGTAATAATTATACTTATTACTTATATTATTATCAATATAACATGCATTATTACCCATATAATGGAGGTATTATCGCAAGAACTGTAATAATTATACTTATTACTTATACTATTAGCAATATAACGTGCATTATTACCCATATAATGCAGTTATTATCGCCAGAACTGTAATAATTATACTTATTACTTATATTATTCTCAATATAACATGCATTATTACCCACATTATGCAGTTATTATCGCTAGAAAAATAATAAATACACGTATTACTTTCATTATCATCAATATAACATGCATTATTACCCATATAATAGAGGTATTATCGCTGGAACTGTAATAATTATACTTATTACTTATACTATTAGCAATAAAACGTGCATTGTTACCCATATAATGCAGTTATTATCGCTAGAACTATAATAATTATACTTATTACTCCCGATATTATCAATATAACATGCATTAGTACCCATATAATGCAGTTATTATCGCTAGAACTGTAATAATTATACTTATTACTTATATTATTATCAATATAACATGCATTATTACCCATATAATGGAGGTATTATCGCAAGAACTGTAATAATTATACTTATTACTTATACTATTAGCAATATAACGTGCATTGTTACCCATATAATGGAGGTATTATCGCAAGAACTGTAATAATTATACTTATTACTTATACTATTAGCAATATAACGTGCATTGTTACCCATATAATGCAGTTATTATCGCTAGAACTATAATAATTATACTTATTACTCCCGATATTATCAATATAACATGCATTAGTACCCATATAATGCAGTTATTATCGCTGGAACTGTAATAATTATACTTATTACTTATATCATTATCAATATAACATGCATTATTACCCATATAATGGAGGTATTATCGCAAGAACTGTAATAATTATACTTATTACTTATACTATTAGCAATATAACGTGCATTATTTCCGATATAATGCAGTTATTATCGCTAGAACTGTAATATTTATACTTATTACTTATATTATTATCAATATAGCATGCATTATTACCCATATAATGGAGGTATTATCGCTAGAACTGTAATAATTATACTTATTACTTATACTATTAGCAATATAACGTGCATTATTACCCATATAATGCAGTTATTATCGCCAGAACTGTAATAATTATACTTATTACTTATATTATTCTCAATATAACATGCATTATTACCCATATAATGCAGTTATTATCGCTAGAACTGTAATAATTGTACTTATTACTTATATTATTATCAATATAACATGCATTATTACCCATATAATGCAGTTATTATCGCTAGATCTGTAATAATTGTACTCATTACTTATATTACTAGCAATATAACGTGCATTATTACCCATATTATGTAGTTATTATCGCTAGGACTGTAATAATTATACTTATTACTTATATCATTATCAATATAACATGCATTATTACCCATATAATGGAGGTATTATCGCAAGAACTGTAATAATTATACTTATTACTTATATTATTAGCAATATAACGTGCATTATTACCCATATAATGCAGTTATTATCGCCAGAACTGTAATAATTATACTTATTACTTATATTATTCTCAATATAACATGCATTATTACCCACATTATGCAGTTATTATCGCTAGAACTATAATAAATATACGTATTACTTTCATTATCATCAATATAACATGCATTATTACCCATATAATGGAGGTATTATCGCTGGAACTGTAATAATTATACTTATTACTTATATTATTATCAATATAACAGGCATTATTACCCATATTATGCAATTATTATCGATAGAACTGTAATAAATACACTTACTACTTTTACTATTATCAATATATCACGCACTATTAGCCATATTTTACTATTATTATCGCTAGAGCTATAATAATTATACTTATTACTTATATTGTTAGCAATATAACGTGCATTATTACCCATATAATGCAGTTATTATCGCTAGAACTTTAATAATTATACTTATTACTCATATTATTATCAATATAACATGCATTATTACCCATATTATCCAGTTATTATCGCTAGAACTATAATATATATACGTATTACTTTTATTATCATCAATATAACATGCAGTATTACCCATATAATGCAGTTATTATTCGCTAGAACTATAATATATATACGTATTACTTTTATTATCATCAATATAACATGCATTATTACCCATATAATGCAGTTATTATCGCTAGAACTGTAATAATTGTACTTATTACTTATATCATTATCAATATAACATGCATTATTACCCATATAATGGAGGTATTATCGCTAGAACTGTAATAATTATACTTATTACTTATACTATTATCAACATAACATGCATTATTACCCATATAATGGAGGTATTATTGCTAGAACTGTCATAATTATACTTATTACTTACACTATTAGCAATATAACGTGCATTATTACCCATATAATGCAGTTCTTATCGCCAGAACTGTAATAATTATACTGATTACTTATATTATTCTCAATATAACATGCATTATTACCCACATTATGCAGTTATTATCGCTAGAAAAATAATAAATATACGTATTACTTTCATTATCATCAATATAACATGCATTATTACCCATATAATAGAGGTATTATCGCTAGAACTGTAATAATTATACTTATTACTTATATTATTCTCAATATAACATGCATTATTACCCACATTATGCAGTTATTATCGCTAGAACTATAATAAATATACGTATTACTTTCATTATCATCAATATAACATGCATTATTACCCATATAATGGAGGTATTATCGCTAGAATTGTAATAATTATACTTATTACTTATACTATTAGCAATAAAACGTGCATTGTTACCCATATAATGCAGTTATTATCGCTAGAACTGTAATAATTATACTTATTACTTATATTATTCTCAATATAACATGCATTATTACCCACATTATGCAGTTATTATCGCTAGAACTATAATAAATATACGTATTACTTTCATTATCATAAATATAACATGCATTATTACCCATATAATGGAGGTATTATCGCTAGAACTGTAATAATTATACTCATTACTTATATTATTAGCAATGTAACGTGCATTATTACCCATATTATGCAGTTATTATCGCTAGAACTGTAATATTTATACTTATTACTTATATTATTATCAATATAACATGCATTATTACCCATATAATGGAGGTATTATCGCTAGAACTGTAATAATTATACTTATTACTTATACTATTAGCAATATAACGTGCATTATTACCCATATAATGCAGTTATTATCGCCAGAACTGTAATAATTATACTTATTACTTATATTATTCTCAATATAACATGCATTATTACCCACATTATGCAGTTATTATCGCTAGAAAAATAATAAATACACGTATTACTTTCATTATCATCAATATAACATGCATTATTACCCATATAATAGAGGTATTATCGCTGGAACTGTAATAATTATACTTATTACTTATACTATTAGCAATAAAACGTGCATTGTTACCCATATAATGCAGTTATTATCGCTAGAACTATAATAATTATACTTATTACTCCCGATATTATCAATATAACATGCATTAGTACCCATATAATGCAGTTATTATCGCTAGAACTGTAATAATTATACTTATTACTTATATTATTATCAATATAACATGCATTATTACCCATATAATGGAGGTATTATCGCAAGAACTGTAATAATTATACTTATTACTTATATTATTAGCAATATAACGTGCATTGTTACCCATATAATGCAGTTATTATCGCTAGAACTATAATAATTATACTTATTACTTTCATTATCATCAATATAACATGCATTATTACCCATATAATGGAGGTATTATCGCTGGAACTGTAATAATTATACTTATTACTTATATTATTATCAATATAACAGGCATTATTACCCATATTATGCAATTATTATCGATAGAACTGTAATAAATACACTTACTACTTTTACTATTATCAATATATCACGCACTATTAGCCATATTTTACTATTATTATCGCTAGAGCTATAATAATTATACTTATTACTTATATTGTTAGCAATATAACGTGCATTATTACCCATATAATGCAGTTATTATCGCTAGAACTTTAATAATTATACTTATTACTCATATTATTATCAATATAACATGCATTATTACCCATATTATCCAGTTATTATCGCTAGAACTATAATATATATACGTATTACTTTTATTATCATCAATATAACATGCAGTATTACCCATATAATGCAGTTATTATTCGCTAGAACTATAATATATATACGTATTACTTTTATTATCATCAATATAACATGCATTATTACCCATATAATGCAGTTATTATCGCTAGAACTGTAATAATTGTACTTATTACTTATATCATTATCAATATAACATGCATTATTACCCATATAATGGAGGTATTATCGCTAGAACTGTAATAATTATACTTATTACTTATACTATTATCAACATAACATGCATTATTACCCATATAATGGAGGTATTATTGCTAGAACTGTCATAATTATACTTATTACTTACACTATTAGCAATATAACGTGCATTATTACCCATATAATGCAGTTCTTATCGCCAGAACTGTAATAATTATACTGATTACTTATATTATTCTCAATATAACATGCATTATTACCCACATTATGCAGTTATTATCGCTAGAAAAATAATAAATATACGTATTACTTTCATTATCATCAATATAACATGCATTATTACCCATATAATAGAGGTATTATCGCTAGAACTGTAATAATTATACTTATTACTTATATTATTCTCAATATAACATGCATTATTACCCACATTATGCAGTTATTATCGCTAGAACTATAATAAATATACGTATTACTTTCATTATCATCAATATAACATGCATTATTACCCATATAATGGAGGTATTATCGCTAGAATTGTAATAATTATACTTATTACTTATACTATTAGCAATAAAACGTGCATTGTTACCCATATAATGCAGTTATTATCGCTAGAACTGTAATAATTATACTTATTACTTATATTATTCTCAATATAACATGCATTATTACCCACATTATGCAGTTATTATCGCTAGAACTATAATAAATATACGTATTACTTTCATTATCATAAATATAACATGCATTATTACCCATATAATGGAGGTATTATCGCTAGAACTGTAATAATTATACTCATTACTTATATTATTAGCAATGTAACGTGCATTATTACCCATATTATGCAGTTATTATCGCTAGAACTGTAATATTTATACTTATTACTTATATTATTATCAATATAACATGCATTATTACCCATATAATGGAGGTATTATCGCTAGAACTGTAATAATTATACTTATTACTTATACTATTAGCAATATAACGTGCATTATTACCCATATAATGCAGTTATTATCGCCAGAACTGTAATAATTATACTTATTACTTATATTATTCTCAATATAACATGCATTATTACCCACATTATGCAGTTATTATCGCTAGAAAAATAATAAATACACGTATTACTTTCATTATCATCAATATAACATGCATTATTACCCATATAATAGAGGTATTATCGCTGGAACTGTAATAATTATACCTATTACTTATACTATTAGCAATAAAACGTGCATTGTTACCCATATAATGCAGTTATTATCGCTAGAACTATAATAATTATACTTATTACTCCCGATATTATCAATATAACATGCATTAGTACCCATATAATGCAGTTATTATCGCTAGAACTGTAATAATTATACTTATTACTTATATTATTATCAATATAACATGCATTATTACCCATATAATGGAGGTATTATCGCAAGAACTGTAATAATTATACTTATTACTTATATTATTAGCAATATAACGTGCATTGTTACCCATATAATGCAGTTATTATCGCTAGAACTATAATAATTATACTTATTACTCCCGATATTATCAATATAACATGCATTAGTACCCATATAATGCAGTTATTATCGCTGGAACTGTAATAATTATACTTATTACTTATATCATTATCAATATAACATGCATTATTACCCATATAATGGAGGTATTATCGCAAGAACTGTAATAATTATACTTATTACTTATACTATTAGCAATATAACGTGCATTATTTCCGATATAATGCAGTTATTATCGCTAGAACTGTAATATTTATACTTATTACTTATATTATTATCAATATAGCATGCATTATTACCCATATAATGGAGGTATTATCGCTAGAACTGTAATAATTATACTTATTACTTATACTATTAGCAATATAACGTGCATTATTACCCATATAATGCAGTTATTATCGCCAGAACTGTAATAATTATACTTATTACTTATATTATTCTCAATATAACATGCATTATTACCCATATAATGCAGTTATTATCGCTAGAACTGTAATAATTGTACTTATTACTTATATTATTATCAATATAACATGCATTATTACCCATATAATGCAGTTATTATCGCTAGATCTGTAATAATTGTACTCATTACTTATATTACTAGCAATATAACGTGCATTATTACCCATATTATGTAGTTATTATCGCTAGAACTGTAATAATTATACTTATTACTTATATCATTATCAATATAACATGCATTATTACCCATATAATGGAGGTATTATCGCAAGAACTGTAATAATTATACTTATTACTTATATTATTAGCAATATAACGTGCATTATTACCCATATAATGCAGTTATTATCGCCAGAACTGTAATAATTATACTTATTACTTATATTATTCTCAATATAACATGCATTATTACCCACATTATGCAGTTATTATCGCTAGAACTATAATAAATATACGTATTACTTTCATTATCATCAATATAACATGCATTATTACCCATATAATGGAGGTATTATCGCTGGAACTGTAATAATTATACTTATTACTTATATTATTATCAATATAACAGGCATTATTACCCATATTATGCAATTATTATCGATAGAACTGTAATAAATACACTTACTACTTTTACTATTATCAATATATCACGCACTATTAGCCATATTTTACTATTATTATCGCTAGAGCTATAATAATTATACTTATTACTTATATTGTTAGCAATATAACGTGCATTATTACCCATATAATGCAGTTATTATCGCTAGAACTTTAATAATTATACTTATTACTCATATTATTATCAATATAACATGCATTATTACCCATATTATCCAGTTATTATCGCTAGAACTATAATATATATACGTATTACTTTTATTATCATCAATATAACATGCAGTATTACCCATATAATGCAGTTATTATTCGCTAGAACTATAATATATATACGTATTACTTTTATTATCATCAATATAACATGCATTATTACCCATATAATGCAGTTATTATCGCTAGAACTGTAATAATTGTACTTATTACTTATATCATTATCAATATAACATGCATTATTACCCATATAATGGAGGTATTATCGCTAGAACTGTAATAATTATACTTATTACTTATACTATTATCAACATAACATGCATTATTACCCATATAATGGAGGTATTATTGCTAGAACTGTCATAATTATACTTATTACTTACACTATTAGCAATATAACGTGCATTATTACCCATATAATGCAGTTCTTATCGCCAGAACTGTAATAATTATACTGATTACTTATATTATTCTCAATATAACATGCATTATTACCCACATTATGCAGTTATTATCGCTAGAAAAATAATAAATATACGTATTACTTTCATTATCATCAATATAACATGCATTATTACCCATATAATAGAGGTATTATCGCTAGAACTGTAATAATTATACTTATTACTTATATTATTCTCAATATAACATGCATTATTACCCACATTATGCAGTTATTATCGCTAGAACTATAATAAATATACGTATTACTTTCATTATCATCAATATAACATGCATTATTACCCATATAATGGAGGTATTATCGCTAGAATTGTAATAATTATACTTATTACTTATACTATTAGCAATAAAACGTGCATTGTTACCCATATAATGCAGTTATTATCGCTAGAACTGTAATAATTATACTTATTACTTATATTATTCTCAATATAACATGCATTATTACCCACATTATGCAGTTATTATCGCTAGAACTATAATAAATATACGTATTACTTTCATTATCATAAATATAACATGCATTATTACCCATATAATGGAGGTATTATCGCTAGAACTGTAATAATTATACTCATTACTTATATTATTAGCAATGTAACGTGCATTATTACCCATATTATGCAGTTATTATCGCTAGAACTGTAATATTTATACTTATTACTTATATTATTATCAATATAACATGCATTATTACCCATATAATGGAGGTATTATCGCTAGAACTGTAATAATTATACTTATTACTTATACTATTAGCAATATAACGTGCATTATTACCCATATAATGCAGTTATTATCGCCAGAACTGTAATAATTATACTTATTACTTATATTATTCTCAATATAACATGCATTATTACCCATATAATAGAGGTATTATCGCTAGAACTGTAATAATTATACTTATTACTTATACTATTAGCAATATAACGTGCATTTTTACCCGTATAATGCAGTTATTATCGCTAGAACTGTAATAATTATACTTATTACTTATATTGTTAGCAATATAACGTGCATTATTACCCATATAATGCAGTTATTATCGCTAGAACTGTAATAATTATACTTATTACTTATATTATTATCAATATAACATGCATTATTACCCATATAATGGAGGTATTATCGCAAGAACTGTAATAATTATACTTATTACTTATACTATTAGCAATATAACGTGCATTATTACCCATATAATGCAGTTATTATCGCCAGAACTGTAATAATTATACTTATTACTTATATTATTCTCAATATAACATGCATTATTACCCACATTATGCAGTTATTATCGCTAGAACTATAATAAATATACGTATTACTTTCATTATCATAAATATAACATGCATTATTACCCATATAATGGAGGTATTATCGCTAGAACTGTAATAATTATACTCATTACTTATATTATTAGCAATGTAACGTGCATTATTACCCATATTATGCAGTTATTATCGCTAGAACTGTAATATTTATACTTATTACTTATATTATTATCAATATAACATGCATTATTACCCATATAATGGAGGTATTATCGCTAGAACTGTATTAATTATACTTATTACTTATACTATTAGCAATATAACGTGCACTATTACCCATATAATGCAGTTATTATCGCCAGTACTGTAATAATTATACTTATTACTTATATTATTCTCAATATAACATGCATTATTACCCATATAATGCAGTTATTATCGTTAGAACTGTAATAATTGTACTCATTACTTATATTATTAGCAATATAACGTGCATTATTACCCATATTATGCAGTTATTATCGCTAGAACTGTAATAATTGTACTTATTACTTATATCATTATCAATATAACATGCATTATTACCCATATAATAGAGGTATTATCGCTAGAACTGTAATAATTATACTTATTACTTATACTATTAGCAATATAACGTGCATTTTTACCCGTATAATGCAGTTATTATCGCTAGAACTGTAATAATTATACTTATTACTTATATTATAAGCAATATAACGTGCATTATTACCCATATAATGCAGTTATTATCGCTAGAACTGTAATAATTATACTTATTACTTATATTATTATCAATATAACATGCATTATTACCCATATAATGGAGGTATTATCGCAAGAACTGTAATAATTATACTTATTACTTATACTATTAGCAATATAACGTGCATTATTACCCATATAATGCAGTTATTATCGCCAGAACTGTAATAATTATACTTATTACTTATATTATTCTCAATATAACATGCATTATTACCCACATTATGCAGTTATTATCGCTAGAAAAATAATAAATACACGTATTACTTTCATTATCATCAATATAACATGCATTATTACCCATATAATAGAGGTATTATCGCTAGAACTGTAATAATTATACTTATTACTTATACTATTAGCAGTAAAACGTGCATTGTTACCCATATAATGCAGTTACTATCGCTAGAACTATAATAATTATACTTATTACTCCCGATATTATCAATATAACATGCATTAGTACCCATATAATGCAGTTATTATCGCTGGAACTGTAATAATTATACTTATTACTTATATCATTATCAATATAACATGCATTATTACCCATATAATGGAGGTATTATCGCAAGAACTGTAATAATTATACTTATTACTTATACTATTAGCAATATAACGTGCATTATTACCGATATAATGCAGTTATTATCGCTAGAACTGTAATATTTATACTTATTACTTATATTATTATCAATATAACATGCATTATTACCCATATAATGGAGGTATTATCGCTAGAACTGTAATAATTATACTTATTACTTATACTATTAGCATTATAACGTGCATTATTACCCATATAATGCAGTTATTATCGCCAGAACTGTAATAATTATACTTATTACTTATATCATTATCAATATAACATGCATTATTACCCATATAATGGAGGTATTATCGCAAGAACTGTAATAATTATACTTATTACTTATACTATTAGCAATATAACGTGCATTATTACCGATATAATGCAGTTATTATCGCTAGAACTGTAATATTTATACTTATTACTTATATTATTATCAATATAACATGCATTATTACCCATATAATGGAGGTATTATCGCTAGAACTGTAATAATTATACTTATTACTTATACTATTAGCATTATAACGTGCATTATTACCCATATAATGCAGTTATTATCGCCAGAACTGTAATAATTATACTTATTACTTATATCATTATCAATATAACATGCATTATTACCCATATAATGGAGGTATTATCGCAAGAACTGTAATAATTATACTTATTACTTATATTATTAGCAATATAACGTGCATTATTACCCATATAATGCAGTTATTATCGCCAGAACTGTAATAATTATACTTATTACTTATATTATTCTCAATATAACATGCATTATTACCCACATTATGCAGTTATTATCGCTAGAACTATAATAAATATACGTATTACTTTCATTATCATCAATATAACATGCATTATTACCCATATAATAGAGGTATTATCGCTAGAACTGTAATAATTATACTTATTACTTATATTATTAGCAATATAACGTGCATTATTACCCATATAATGCAGTTATTATCGCTAGAACTGTAATAATTATACTTATTACTTATATTATTATCAATATAACATGCATTATTACCCATATAATGGAGGTATTATCCCAAGACCTGTAACAATTATTATTATTACTTATACTATTACCAATATAACGTGCATTATTACCCATATAATGCAGTTATTATCGCCAGAACTGTAATAATTATACTTATTACTTATATTATTCTCAATATAACATGCATTGTTACCCACATTATGCAGTTATTATCGCTAGAACTATAATAAATATACGTATTACTTTCATTATCATCAATATAACATGCATTATTACCCATATAATGGAGGTATTATCGCTGGAACTGTAATAATTATACTTATTACTTATATTATTATCAATATAACAGGCATTATTACCCATATTATGCAATTATTATCGATAGAACTGTAATAAATACACTTACTACTTTTACTATTATCAATATATCACGCACTATTAGCCATATTTTACTATTATTATCGCTAGAGCTATAATAATTATACTTATTACTTATATTGTTAGCAATATAACGTGCATTATTACCCATATAATGCAGTTATTATCGCTAGAACTTTAATAATTATACTTATTACTCATATTATTATCAATATAACATGCATTATTACCCATATTATCCAGTTATTATCGCTAGAACTATAATATATATACGTATTACTTTTATTATCATCAATATAACATGCAGTATTACCCATATAATGCAGTTATTATTCGCTAGAACTATAATATATATACGTATTACTTTTATTATCATCAATATAACATGCATTATTACCCATATAATGCAGTTATTATCGCTAGAACTGTAATAATTGTACTTATTACTTATATCATTATCAATATAACATGCATTATTACCCATATAATAGAGGTATTATTGCTAGAACTGTAATAATTATACTTATTACTTATACTATTAGCAATATAACGTGCATTTTTACCCATATAATGCAGTTATTATCGCTAGAACTGTAATAATTATACTTATTACTTATATTGTTAGCAATATAACGTGCACTATTACCCATATAATGCAGTTATTATCGCTAGAACTGTAATAATTATACTTATTACTTATATTATTATCAATATAACATGCATTATTACCCATATAATGGAGGTATTATCGCAAGAACTGTAATAATTATACTTATTACTTATACTATTAGCAATATAACGTGCATTATTACCCATATAATGCAGTTATTATCGCCAGAACTGTAATAATTATACTTATTACTTATATTATTCTCAATATAACATGCATTATTACCCACATTATGCAGTTATGATCGCCAGAACTATAATAAATATACTTATTACTCCCAATATTATCAATGTAACATGCATTATTACCCATATAATGCAGTTATTATCGCTAGAACTGTAATAATTATACTTATTACTTATATTGTTAGCAATATAACGTGCATTATTACCCATATAATGCAGTTATTATCGCCAGAACTGTAATAATTATACTTATTACTTATATTATTCTCAATATAACATGCATTATTACCCACATTATGCAGTTATGATCGCCAGAACTATAATAAATATACTTATTACTCCCAATATTATCAATGTAACATGCATTATTACCCATATAATGGAGGTATTATCGCTAGAACTGTAATAATTATACTTATTACTTATATTATTATCAATATAACATGCATTATTACCCATATTATGCAGTTATTATCGATAGAACTGTAATAAATACACTTATTACTTTTACTATTATCAATATATCATGCACTATTAGCCATATTTTACTATTATTATCGCTAGAACTATAATAATTATACTTATTACTCCCGATGTTATCAATATAACATGCCTTATTACCCATATAATGCAGTTATTATCGCTTGTACTGTAATAATTATACTCATTACTTATATTATTAGCAATGTAACGTGCATTATTACCCATATTATGCAGTTATTATCGCTAGAACTGTAATATTTATACTTATTACTTATATTATTATCAATATA